>UESW01003841.1:1319877-1641289 GCA_900491605.1 Calamus simplicifolius | reverse complement strand
ATGCACCACTTGTGCTTTTTCTATCTAACTTACATCCAGCATAATCAGAATCAGAATAAGCAATCAGATTTAATGTTGAGTCTCTAGAATACCATAAACCTACATTTTTTGTTCCACTAAGGTATCTAAGAATTCTTTTAACAGCAATTAAATGTGATTCTTTAGGTTCAGACTGAAATCTAGCACATAAGCAAACAGCAAACATTATGTCTGGTCTACTTGCAGTTAAGTAAAGTAGGGATCCGATTATACCTCGATAATATTTTTGATCAACCTTCTTACCTTCTTCATCTTTGTCCAGCTTGCATGAAGGACTCATTGGTGTTCCGAGGGGTTTGATTGATTCCATACCAAACTTCTTTAGAATTTCTCTTGTGTACTTTGTTTGGTTGATAAAGATTCCCTCTTTGCTTTGTTTGATTTGGAGTCCAAGGAAGAAATTGAGTTCTCCCATCATGCTCATTTCAAATTCTCCCTGCATTAACTTAGCAAACTCTTGACATAGAAGATTGTTAGTAGCACCAAATACAATGTCATCAACATAAATTTGAACTACAAGTAAATCTTTATCTTTTCTTTTCAAAAATAATGTTTTATCAACATTTCCTCTTGTAAAATCATTTTCAATCAAAAATTTACTTAGTCTATCATACCAAGCTCTAGGTGCTTGTTTCAAACCATATAAAGCTTTGTGCAATTTAAAAACGTGATTTGGAAATTCATGATCTTCAAATCCCGGTGGTTGTTCAATAAATACTTCTTCATTTATTAATCCATTTAAAAATGCACTTTTGACATCCATTTGAAATAAATTAAAGTTCATGTGACATGCAAATGCAAGTAATAGCCTAATGGCTTCTAATCTAGCTACAGGTGCAAAGGTTTCATCAAAATCAATACCTTCTTCTTGATTATATCCTTTTGCAACTAATCTAGCTTTGTTTCTAATTACTATGCCATTTTCATCTAGTTTATTTCTAAAAACCCATTTTGATCCTATAACAGAATGATCTTTAGGTCTTTCCACTAATGTCCATACATTATTTCTAGTGAATTGGTTTAATTCTTCTTGCATAGCTAACATCCAATTATTATCTTTTTCAGCTTCTTCAATGGTTTTAGGTTCAATTTGAGAAACAAATGCAAGGTGATTACTAATATTTCTCATAGATGATCTAGTTCTTATTCCTTGAGATGGATCACCTATAATCAATTCCTTGGGATGACTATAAGCGTATCTCCAATCTCTTGGTAGATCTACATCATTATGATTAGTATTAAAAACATCAGCATTAAGCGAATCATTATCTTTAGCTTCTTGTTCATGATCTGAAGATACATCAATATTAAGTTTTTCAAGATTGTTTTCGAGAATGTTTGTATCTTCCTCATCATCAATCCTTTTGGAACTTAATGCTAAAGATTCATCAAAAACTACATGAATAGATTCTTCAACAATTAAACTTCCTTATTGAACACTCTATATGCTTTACTAGTTGTTGAATAACCTAAGAATATTCCTTCATCAGATTTTGCATCAAATTTACCTAAGTTATTTTTACCATTATTATGAATAAAACATTTACAACCAAATGCATGAAAATATTTAATGTTGGGTTTTCTATCATGCCATAATTCATAAGGTTTTCTTTAAAATAGGTCTTATTAATGCTCTATTTAGGATGTAACATGCTGTGTTAATAGCTTCCACCCAAAAGTATTTCGGAGTTTACTTTCACATAGCATGGTACAGGCCATGTCTTCTAGAGTTCTATTTTTTCTTTCAACTACTCCATTTTGTTGAGGGGTTCTTGGTGCAGAAAAATTATGATTAATACCATTTTCATTGCAAAAACTTTTAAATAAGTGATTTTCAAATTCAGTTCCATGATCACTTCTTAGAGACACTATGGTAGTGTTTTTCTTATTTGTTACTTTCTTGAAGAATTTCAGGAATATCGAGAAAGTCTCATCTTTGTGAGCTAAAAACATTACCCAAGTGAATCTAGAGTAATCATCTACTATCACAAGACCATATTTCTTTCCTCCTAGACTTGTGGTTCTAGTTGGTCCAAAAAGGTCCATGTGAAGTAGCTCTAATGGCCTAGAAGTTGAAACAATATTTTTAGATTTAAAAGAACTTCTCGTTTGTTTTCCAAACTGACATGCATCACATATTTTGTTATTTTCAAAATCTATTTTAGGTAGTCCTTTTACTAAATCCATTCTAATTAGTTTTGAAATCAGGTGTGTGCTTGCGTGACCTAATCTTCGATGCCACAACCAACCAATCTCATTCATATTAGCATTATTAGCAACTAAGCCATGATTATTAGTAGACAAATTGTCTAAGTCAATCAAGTATACATTGCCATTTCTATTTCCAATAAAAACAATGTTATTATTAATGGGATTAGCAACTGTGCATATAGAAGATTCAAATGATACTTTAAAACCTTTGTCACATAATTGACTAATGCTAATTAAATTATGTTTCAAACCATCAACATATAAGACATTTTCAATATATGTGGAGGGAGTTATTTGAATGTTACCAAGCCCCAAGATTTGGCCTTTGCCATTCTCCCCAAATGTAACTACTCCTCCTCTTTTGCTTTCGAGGGTGATGAATTGATCTTTGTCATCCGTCATGTGCCTTGAGCAGCCGCTATCAAGATATCACTTTCGCTTTGATCTTTTGGCTGCAAGACACTCCTGCAAAGATGATCAAGTCTTATGTTTAGGTACCCAAGCTTTCTTGGGTCCTTCATGGTTAGTAGCAATAAAAACTGTTCCTTTTGGAACCCATATTTTCTTTCCTTTAATATTTAAGTTTTTATTAGGTTTTAGAATTTTACATTCATAAGATTTATGTCCTTTTTGATTACATTTAAAGCATATAAAATTACTTTGGCCAGCACGAACAAAAATATTTTTCAGTGATTTTTGTTTCTAAAAGTGTTATACCCTAATCCAGCTTTGTCAAAAACTGGTTTTTGACTATTTAATAACATGTTCAATTTAGTTGAGCTTAAGGTAAACTTATCACTATGTTATTATATTTTCAACCTCTTTCCTTAGTTTATCATTTTCATTGAAAATTAATTCTTTTTCTTTTACCAAAATTTTATTTTCAGATTTAAGTTTCTTAACTTCATTATTAAGATCTTCCTTTTCTTTAATGAAAGTTGAATTTTTATTTTTCAAAAGCTTGTATTTCTTTTTCAAAACCTTGAAATCACCGACAAGTTCATTAAAAGCATCAAATAATTGATCAAATGCAAACTCATCGCAAGGGTTATCGAAACTTACCTCATCGTTGTCGTCCACCATAAAACATATATTTGCGACTTCCTTTTGTTCTTCTTCTTCGGAAGAAGATTCTTCGCTATCACTCCAAGTCGCCACATAAGCATTCTTTTTCTTTTTGTAGGCTTTCTTTAATTTAGGACATTCATTCCTAAAGTGCCCCGATTTATTACACTCATAGCAAGTCAAGGGGTCTTTCTCTTTTTCTTTGTTCTTGTCCTTGTTCTTATCCTTTTCTCCTTCCCACTTTGCTCCAAATTTCTTCTTGTGGAAGGGTTTCTTTCTCCTCATGAATCTTTTAAACTTTTTAGCTAAGAGAGCAGTCTCTCATCATCATCATCATCATCATCATCATCGCTGCTGCTCTCTTCTTCTTTTGCAGCTTTGAGGGCAATCACTTTCTTCTTCTTTATGTCCTCCTCTACGTGCTGCTTCATTGTCAACTCATGGGTCATAAGTGATCCTAGAAGCTCCTCTAAGGGCAGAGTGTTGAGGTCCTTTGCTTCTTGAATTGCTGTCATTTTGGCTTCCCATGATCTTAGTAGTGACCTAAGAATTTTTCGAACAAGTTCTGAGTTAGTATATGTCTTACCAAGACTTTTTAAACCATTTACAATATCTGTAAATCTAGTATACATGCATGCAATGATTTCAAATTGTTCCATGCTAAACAACTCATATTTATGAACAAGAATATTAATTTTAGATTCTTTTACTTGGTTGGTACCCTCATGGGTAACCTCTAATCTATCCCAAATCTTCTTTGCGGAATTACATGTGAAGATTCTATTAAATTCATTTGCATCTAAAGAGCAATATAAAATATTCATGGCTTTAGCGTTAAGCTGTGCCATCTTCCTATCATTATCATTCCAGTCCCTTTCGGGCTTAGGAACAATAGTGCCATCAATAACATGTGTGGGTGTACTAGGTCCATTAATTATAACACCCCATAGTTCATAGTCAGAAGTTTGAATGAATATCCTCATTCTAGCTTTCCAATATGAATAATTTGAACCATTAAACAGTGGAGGTCTATTCGTAGAATGACCTTCAGCAAATGATCCAACTTGAGCTGCCATTTGGATCTTTAGCTCTTGATCATGTGATCAAAATCTAATGAGAACCAGGCTCTGATCCCAATTGTTGGCCCAGATGACAACCCAAGGGGGGGGGGTGAATTGGGTTCTTTAAAAAAAAAAAATTTAAACCTTTTGAAATATTTGTTTGCTTAGTGTGAGTGAAAGTGAATGCAGATGCAAAAACAAATACAATCAATAAGATAGATATAGATAGAGATAAAGGAGACACGGAAAACACAAAGATTTTATAGTGGTTCGGTGTATCCAACACCTACGTCCACTTCCAAGATTTCCTTGGGTCCACACTTTAATCTTCCTTGATTACAGCCGAGTTGTTTACAAGCTCACAACTCAAACTTATTGTTTTCCCGGGATCACAATGAACCCAGCCAGTTTTTCGGGCTCACCAGCACAAAAACCCTAACACAAGCTATACCAAGCTTGTACCGAGGTAAGACTACCTCCACTAGTTCAATCCCCCAGATTGAACTAGACACAAACAAAAGAAATATTTTTTTCAAGTATACAGCTCCTCAATGAGCAAATAATCAAGTAAATGAACAAGGTTTAGAAAAGCCTGATTTGTAGTTGGTTAGCTTTTGAGCTTTTCTTCTTCTCCTTGCTAGATTGAATCAAGCCTCAGCTCCGATTCTTTACAGTTGAAGCAGTTGAGAAGGATTGAAAAGCAAGAAACTGATCCTCTTTCTCTAATTTGGAAATCCACCAAAACTTTGATTTGAATGCCTTAGATTCCTCTTGAGCTTTTTGGAGTGGAGTGGATTTGAGCTAGAAGGTTTTTTCTCTTGAGATTCAGGCTCTCTCTTTTTTGGATTTTTGAATTGGGATTTCTCTATTTCCGTTTTTCTTCTTTGTTTTTCCGTTCTTGTTTTTGAATGATAGTCTTCCCTTTTTATAGATTTCTTTCAAACCATGTTTGGAAGAAAACTATCCGTTGGAGTATACCTTGCAACAAAATATATCCGTTAGAAATAAAGTAAAATAGAAATATTACCGTTAGAGCTGATCTGGAAATTTGATTTTTCGTTCCAGATGGGTTGGAGTCGACTCTAACTTTTCTGGAGTCAGCTCTAACTCGAAACACTTTAATCCGTTAATTCTGGAGTCATCTCTGACTTTTCTGGGGTCGACAAGAAACTTTTCTGGAGTCGACTCTAACAGACCCGGAGTCGACTGTAAGTCGGGGCCAGAAAAATTAACGTTCTATCTTTTCTGTTGGAGTCGGCTCTAACAGTCTCGGAGTCGACTCTAACTTCCGTGCCAGATACTGGAGTCGGCTCTGTGATTCTCGGAGTCGACTCTAATGTCTGCAATCTTACCTAGACATTAGATTCGATCCAGAACAGATTTAACTCCTGATTTTGATCATTCAATCGACTTATAATCTGAAAAACTTAATCAAAATCATTAGAGCCTTCAATTGTTATACTCAAATAGTTTTGTTAATCATCAAAATCATCAATTGGGTCAACAGACCCGAACCCTACAGTATACCTCTCTTTTCTCTTCCTTTCTCAACAATGGTGATGACACGGGCTTAGGATGCCTCAGCTAGTCACCCTAGGGGGCATCTCCCCCCGGGTAGGCAGCAAGAGACCAACCTTCCTACTGTTGATCCTCCCATTACCTCCCCACAACCAGAGCTGGTTGCCCTAGCTACGGAGCAGCTGGCAGCTCTTACCCAGCAAGTCCAAACTCTCACCACCATGGTCCATGGACTTCAGCAGCAGTAGTCCGTGGCCACCCAACACCAGACTGCTCCCCCTGCCAGTCAGCAGTCGGCAAGGGGAGGTTCTCCTCAGCGAGGGGCCGGTCATCGTCTGATTTTCCCTAGGAAGCCTCGTCGTGAGCCTCTCAAGTGGCCACGGTCCCTCGATTGTGGCCTGAGCAAGTTTTCGCCAGAGCCGCACCACTAGGAGGAACCAAAATGGAAGTCTCACCTCCCGCGTCCTTCTCCTTCTTCTTCTTCTTCATCCTCTGAGCCGTCTCGGAGGGCCCCAGCGATCAATCATCAGGCGGAGGAATGCCTGGATGAGTATCACTGGTGACTGGACGAGCTCTACAAGAAGATCAATAGCCAACCAGAGGAGGAGTATGACACTCGTCCCCCTTACACCCGCCAGATACTGAAGGAGCCTGTCCCCTCTAGATTCTGTTTCCCCCAGATAGATTCGTATGATGGTATGACGGACCCTCTCGACCACCTCGAGAGTTACAAGGCTATGATGCAAGTCCAGGGTGCTACGGACGCCTTTCTCAGAAAAGCTTTCCCCGTCGCCCTACGGAAAGCTGCTTGCGGTTGGAACTCGCGCCTGTCCCCTCACAGTATCGACTCTTTTCGAGAGCTGAAAGGGCCTTTTTGGCACATTTTGATGCCTGCCGGTGGATCCCAAGAGTCATGGACAGTCTCTTCTCCATCTGCCAAAAGGAGGGGGAGCTGCTGCAGGACTTTGTGGCCCAGTTCAAGACTGTCGCCCTTGAAGTTTACCATCTGGATGACGCGGTGGTAACGTTGGCGCTGAAGCGGGGGCTCCTTCCATCCCGCTTTACCTTTTGTTTGGACAAGAAGCCCCCAAACTCCTATTTCAACCTCCTTCTCCGGGCTCAGAAGTACATCCGTGCGGATGAAGCCAATCTCACCCACCAAGAATCCTCAAGGAACTCCAGCCTCAAGCCTACTCGCTCAGAGCCAAGTGGACCTTCTCGCCCTCGGCGGCCCGAACCGCCCCGACGATCGGACCGTGAGCATCAAAGCCTCGCCCCTTGGGAGGGTAAGCTCATGCCTCTTCTTGCTCCCCACTCTCATATCCTTATGGAGATCGAGGGTGAGTCTTACCTCCAGCAGCCCCCTCCCATGAAGAAGGGCATCCCCCGCGACAAGAACCGCTATTGCGCTTCCATCAAGACTATGGCCACGACACCGACAGTTGCTACAACTTGAAGCGCACCATCGAGGAGCTTATCGACGGAGCTACCTCAGAAAGTATGTCTAGAAGGTGCCACAACTGCTGCCGGCACTCATGGGACCACCGCCCGCTCAGGCCACTATCGATAACACCCCCACGGAGCGGAGGGTTGGAATGGTGTCTTGGGGAGCGGCTTCTTCATCTAAGCGGCCGAGAGGGGAGGAGGCGATGGGTGATATAGTTTTTGGGGGGGGGATCAGCAAATGTTGACAATGTAAACAACGAAGGTATCGTTGTCTCCATGATGATCACCAAACACCCTGTAAAAAAGATATTAGTTGATAGTGGCAGCTTAGCTAACATCCTTACCTACGATGCATTTGTTAGGATGGGATTATCTATTGACTCTCTTCGGCCCGTAGCGACCCCTTTAGTCGGATTCACAGGGAATTCAGTAAGGGTCGAGGGTGAAATATCCTTGCCAGTGACGGCCGAAACACCGTCATGCCAAAGCATAGTTATCATGAAGTTCTTGGTCGTACGAGTATCCTTGGCATACAACGCTATCCTCGAATGCCCAGGCTTAAACTTATTGGATAATGTCATCTCCACCCGACGTTTGTTGGTATAGTTCCCTACTAGTGAAAGTATCGAAGAAATGAGAGGCGAGGTTAGCTCAGTCCTGCCTTGTTATCACGCAGCGTCAAGTCCTCTGTAAGCCGAGTCGGTCCCAGAAGCGCCCAACCCTAGGGAGTCCAGTAAAGAGGGAGAACCGACCGAGAGGCTCTTAACTTTTCCTCTAGAAGATGACCCGCCGAGGATTGTGCGCATCGGCAGACTCCTCCCCCCAGAAGATCGTGGCCGCATCTTGACCTTTTTGCAGGCCAGCTCAGACGTGTTCGCTTGGTCAGCATCCGACATCCCTGGTATTCCTCCGGAGGTGATCACCCATAAAATGAACATCGATCCGAAGCACCGTTCGGTCCACCAAAGGAAGAGGAGCTTTGCTCCTGAATGACAGAAGGCCATTGACAAAGAAGCCAACAAGCTGCTCACCGCTAGCCATATCCGAGAGGCACACTATCCCAGCTGGCTGGCCAATGTGGTCATGGTGCGAAAGACGAATAGGAGCTAGCGGATCTGCATTGACTTCACTGACTTGAATAAGGCATGTCTGAAGGACAGTTTTCCTCTGCCTCGGATCGACCAGCTGGTGGATTCCACCTCCGGCCATGAACTTCTTAGCTTCATGGATGCCTTCTCTGGGTATAACCAAATAAAGATGGACCCGAGCGATGAGGAGCACACGTCCTTCATGATGGAGAAAGGCATTTATTATTATAAGGTGATGCCCTTCGGCCTCAAAAAGTGGGAGCGACTTATCAAGGATTGATGAATAAAGTCTTCCAAGACCAACTGGGCCGAAACATGGAGGTCTATGTGGATGACATGCTGACGAAAAGCATCCTCGCTTCCAACCACATCTCCGATCTAGAAGAAACCTTCAACAACCTCCACCGCTTTCAGGTCAAGCTGAACCCTAAGAAATATGCCTTCGGCGTTACAACAGGAAAGTTTTTAGGCTTCATGGTGATCCAGCGAAGGATCGAGGAAAACCATGAGAAGATCAGCGCTATCCTCGATATGAGGCCGCCGTCTAGTAAGAAGGAGGTGCAGCAACTCACCGGGAGGGTAGCAGCTTTAAGCCGTTTTCTCTTCAAATCAGCCGAGCGATGCTTACCCTTCTTTAAAGCCCTACGGAAGGTGAACAGCTTTGAGTGGATGGGCGACTGCCAGGAAGCCTTCGACGGGCTAGAGGCGTTTCTGTCTTCCCCACCGCTCCTATCTAAGCCAAGGGACGGAGAGAGTCTTTTTCTCTACCTCACCACCTCTCCAGAAGCCGTTAGCTCAGTTTTGGTGCGTCTCGATGCTGACGAGACCCAGAGGCATGTCTATTACGTGAGCAAGGTGCTCTACGATGCGGAGGTCAGGTACTCCAGGACAGAAAAAATTATCTTCGCTTGATCGTCTCTGCCCGACATCTTTGCCCATACTTTCAGGCCCATTCCATTGTGGTGCTCACGACCAACCCCTCCGAGCCATCCTGGCTCGCCTGGACACCTCAGGCCGACTCGCCAAATGGGCCATCAAGCTGGGAGAGTTTGATCTCTCTTTTCAAGCATGACCTACCTTGAAGTCCCAGGTCTTGGCCGACTTTCTGGTCAAGTGCACTTGGGCTGAGGAGCCAATCGAGAGGGCTCCCGTGGAGCAACCTGTTGCCAAGCCAGAGGACGATAGGGAGTCTTGGATCCTCCATGTGGATGCACCTCAAATTCCCAAGGAAGCAGCGCAGGCCTCATTCTTGCGGGCCCTAACGGTGAAACGATGGAATGTGCCCTTCGATTTTTGTTCGAAGCCACCAACAATCAAGCCGAGTACGAGGCCTTACTGGCAGGCCTGAGGCTCGCTCAAGAATTTGGAATAAGGCGCCTCAGAGCTTTCACTGACTTGCAACTTGTCTCCGGGCATATCAATGGAGAGTACGAGGCACGTGATTTTGCCATGACCCGGTACCTAGATAAGGTCCGATCCCTAGTTTCTCTACTCTCTTACTTCAGTATCAGCTATATTTCCTGGAGCGAAAATGCTAAGGCCGACATCCTTTCCTGCCTGGCTACCTCCACCGACGGCATCACAAGGGACGCCTTTGTCGAGCACCTAGAAAGACCCAGCATAGAAGACATCGAGGAAATCCTTCTGCTCACCCAAGAGCCGACATGGATGGATGCCTACGTCCGCTATCTCACAGATGGCACCCTTCCCGATGATCGCAATGAAGCCAGATTACTTAAGTGGAGGGCCTCCAAATTCATCCTCGTAAATGGACATCTATACAGAATATCATTTTCCTACCCCTTGCTCAAGTGCGTGGGACCTGCCGATGCCGACTATATCCTCAGAGAAATCCATGAGGACATCTGCGGGAACCACCTGGGGGGCAGGTCCTTAACCCAAAAGGCCCTCCGATAAGGGTACTTCTGGCTCACTATGAGAGATGATGCAGCCAGGTTAGTCCAAAAGTGTGACGGCTACCAGCGTCATGCGCACATCAAGCACCAACCCTCTGTTCCTCTAAATCCGCTCTCGGCCCCATGGCCCTTTGCCCAGTGGGGGATGGACATCCTTGGGCCATTCCCTCCGGCTTCGGGACAATGGAAATTACTAATTGTCGCCGTCGACTATTTCACCAAATGGGTTGAGGTCGAGGCGCTATCCAAAATCATGGAGAGCAAGGTCAAAGCCTTCTTCTGGAAGTCGATCATATGTCGCTTCGGCCTACCACACACTCTCATCACGATAACGGTTGCCAGTTTGACAATGCCACATTCAAGACCTTCTGTGACGAGCTGGGCATCCGCCACCAGTTTACCTCTGTCGGCCACCCTCAAACCAATGGGGAGGCCGAGGTCACGAACCGCACCATCCTTAGAGGACTCAGAACTCGGCTGGATAGATCCAAAGGTCGATGGGTAGAAGAGCTTTCTAGTGTATATGGGCCTACCACACTACCCCAAGAGCTCCGACATGCGAGACCCCATTCAGTCTAACTTTTGGGTCCAAGGTGGTCATCCCCGTGGAGATCGGACTACCGAACCCACATGTGGAATCCTATAACCAAGAAGACAACTCCACCCAGCTGAGGGAAAACCTTGACTTCATCGACGAAATGCATGATCATGCGCAATTGCGTATGGCCGCTTTCCGCCAGCGGACAGCCAAGTATTATAACGCCCGAGTCCACCCCAAAGTGTTTCGCCCTGGAGATTTGGTTCTGAGAAAGGCCGAGGTGTCCAAGCCAGCGGAAGGAGGCAAGCTGTCCGCCAATTGGGAAGGTCCTTGTCGCGTCACCGAGGCGCTCCGTCTAGGAGCGTACCGAATTGAAGAACTCGATGGCCGACCTATCCCGCGTACCTGGAATGCAGACAAACTCCGTCGATATTATCAATAATGTATCCCTCCATGATGTGAGCAATAAAAGACCTTCTTCAACACCAAAGTCGTTTCTCCCTGCATCCGAGGGACAGATCTCGCAAAAAGACCTCGCCGGTATCGCGGCCCATGGGACACCACTCGGCCTCAGCACGGTGTGCCCTCAAGTTGTTCAAGTCCCTAAGGCTCTATAACCAGTCGAGTCGCCCCTCGCAGCGGTTCTTAAACCCCCGAGGTGGTTCAAAAGGACCTCATCGGCATCACGGCCCATGGGACACCACTCAGCCCCGGCACGGCGGTGCCCCCGAGTCGTTCAAGTCCCTAAGCTCTGTAACCGATCGAGTCGCCCCTCGCAGCAGTTCTTAATCCCCAGGCGGTTCAAAAGGACCTCGCCGGCATCGCGGCCCATGGACACCACTCGGCCCCGGCATGACGGTGCCCCCGAGTCGTTCAAGTCTTTAAGGCTCATAACCGGTCGAGTCGCCCCTCGCAGCGGTTCTTAAATCCCCGAGGCGGTTCAAAAGGACCTCGCCGGCATGCGGCCCATGGGACACCACTCGGCCCCGGCACGGTGGTGCCCCTGAGTCGTTCAAGTCCCTAAGGCTCCGTAACCGGTCGAGTCGCCCTCGTAGCGGTTCTTAAACTCCCAAGGCGGTTCAAAAGGACCTTGCCAGCATTACAGCCTATGGGACACCACTCAGCCCCGGCACGGTGGTGCCCCCAAGTCGTTCAAGTCCCTAAGGCTCCGTAACCGGTCGAGTCGCCCCTCGCAGCAGTTCTTAAACCCCCGAGGTGGTTCAAAAGGACCTCGCCGGCATCGCGGCCCATGGGACACCACTCGGCCCCGGCACGGCGGTGCCTTCGAGTTGTTCAAGTCCCTAAGGCTCCGTAACCAGTCGAGTCACCCTTGCTGCAGTTCTTAAACCCCGAAGCAGTTCAAAAGGACCTCGCCGGCATCGCGGCCCATGGGACACCACTCAGTCCCGGCACGACGGTGCCCCGGAGTCATTCAAGTCCCTAAGGCTCTGTAACCGATCGAGTCACCCCTCGCAGCGGTTCTTAAACCCCTGAGACGGTTCAAAAGGACCTCGTCAGCATTGCGGCTCATGGGACACCACTCGGCACCGGCACCGGCCTCAAATTGCCATCCCGGCACCGGCTTCAAATTGCCATCCCGGCACCAGCCTCGAGCTCGCGCTCTAGTCTCACCCCAATCGGCCCCGCTCCGGCTCTTCTCATCAAACTCGATCTTGACACATTGCAATAGTCCGAAGACGGAATCCATCGACACCTTGACTAGAAAGGCATCGCCCTGTTTCACACCACCCCTGATGGACTTTGCCCGTCGATGCAACCTTCGGAATTAAGTTCAACCGCTTCGCGCCCGTTCAGGCAGACTCCTAAGTTCGCATGTTCACCGTGCGCTCGGCCACCACAGAGATAGAAAACAAAGAGAAAGCTCAAAAGGCCTAAACGACTGCGGCCAGCGTTAAGTTACCTCAACTACCTATAAGTCTATTCAGCGGTGTGAACTCCTACGAACCTATTTGGGCACCACCAAATATGAGTACCAGGATCTGCCGCATCACTTTCAACACGCGTGATGCCTTACAATGAGGGAACAAAACATTCAGAAAATGGTTTTCTTCTCATTAATTGCTTTATAATGGTTACAAAATTTGACCTAGAGTCGGTACAAGGGAAGAAGAAAAATACAAATTTTCCTAGGGCCCATTCGGCCCCGGCTCCTCTCCGGCCTCTTCCTCCTCTGCCGCCTCCTTGTTGCCAGGACCCCCAGGCTGAATCTTTTCAAGGTCGAAGCTGTGATATTGGGGATCACAGACACTTTCTCCTTGCAAAATTCGAAGCCCTTTGTATAGGCGTCGAAGCTGGCCTCCAAAACCTCCTGTTCGAACTCCATCGAGGCCTTAAAATCAGCGACGGCTTGGGTCATTCTGGCCTCAGCTTCCCGGATTTGCGCCTCTGCCTTGGCCTTGATCTCCCGGATCTGCATCTCCGCCCTAGCCTCGACCTCTCGGATCTGTGTTTCGATGTTGGCCTCAGCCTCCTTGGCACGCGCCTTGGCTTCCCAGGCCTTATTCTCCGCCTCCTCGGTGCGGGCTCTGGCCTCATGAGCATGGGCCTCCGCCCCGGCCCTCTCGTGCCCGGCATCGACCGCCACTGCCTCTGCTGCGGCAGCTCTCTCCATCGCCGCATGAGCCTCGTCCGCTACCGCGTCAGCCCGGCCTTCCATGTGCTGGAGCTAGCGGTATAGCCCCTCTATCTCGGCCCTGGCTGAGTCCAGCCTAGACGAGACCAGAGATAGCTGGGTAATGGCCATTGAAGCCCGGCCGCTCTCGACGTCAGCTCGTGCTCCGCTTCCTTCAACCGGCCGCCAAGGTCCTCCTCTCGGGCCTTGGCCTCCTCCTGCTGCCGAGTCAGCTTTTCGAACAGTGCACGGGCCTGCCCCTTGTACTTGTTGGCCCGCCTGATAGTGAGCGCAAGGGCCTCCCCTGTATGAGTTGCCACCGCGCGGAGGGCCAAGGCCCGTGGGCCAACTGCGCCAAGAGAGCCCATCAGCCATAGATTAATTAAAGTATGCTAAAAGGAGATTGTATTCGAAGAGTTACCTGAAGCACATTGACCATGACCATGTCAAGGAGGGCGGCGTGGGATTGCTGCCCTAACTCCTCCTCGGTCGCCGAGGTCCGCGCCCTCGATAGCAAGGCGGTGGCCCACCCGTCTTCCATTGTAAGCAGCCTGGGCGCCGGCCTTGCTGCCCCCCCCAGCGGCTCGATCGGTGGCCACTGTGCTGATCGGTGCTCAGATCGACGAGACGAACTCCCCTTTTGGCCTGATGATTGCTGGACCTTGTCGCCCCGCCCTGGGGCTCCCAGTGGGGGCCTCCCCTCCTCCGGCTGTGGGAGACCCTCTCCATCTCCGGCTCGATGGGAGCCGGAGGGCTTCTAACGATCGCCACCTGCCCCACCTCGGTTAAGTCGGCGGTGGCAGGGACTTCCTCTTCGAGATCCAAAACTACCACGGCTGCCTCGGTGGTGACCGGGATCTCCCCCTCTTCGTCTCGGCCCCGGCTGGCCTGGGGACTACTCCTTCGGCCGGTGCCTCCTGAACCGGCTCCTCCACGGGTGCCGAACCGAAGAAGCTTCAGGTGTTTCTGCCGGCTCAATACGAGCTCCCCTTGCCCTCTTGGCCGGCCTCATCTGCTCGGTAGTCGCCCATTCTTTTGGCGCGCAAGGGCCTCAAACTTCTCCACATAAAACTTCATGGCTGCATAAAAATAATGGTTAGTACGCAAAAAGAAGAAAAAGAAGAAATGGAAAAATTTCTACAAAATGGGCAAAATCCACGTCCGGCTGAGGGCAAGAAAGAAGGATTTTTGTGCTCACCGACTGCCAGAGCCAATTCGGCCTCGTACAAGTTCTCCTCGGATAGGAGGTCCTTGTAAGAAGGGATCTGGGAGTTAGAGAAATGGCGTAATAGCTCCCCATCCTTATCACTTACGGCCAAATTTTATTGGAGCTAACATCCGGTTCCCCCATTCAGTCCTCACTCCCTCTATATGGGCAAAAAGAAACCGGGACTTCCACCCCCTAATTTTGGATGGAAGACCCAATGGGAGAGCCCTACCCGGCCTGCGGTAAACACCCACCAGGCCCCCTCACCCTGACGGGAGTTTGTAAAGAGCCCGGAATAAGGACAGGCTAGCCGCGGACCCTTGGAAATGGCAAAGGATGATGAAGGCGCAGAAGATCCGAATCGAGTTCGGAGTCAACTGCGCCGGTACTAACCTATACCTATTCAAAAGGTTCAGGAAAAAGGGATGGAAAGGAAGCTACAGCCCGCACCTAAAAAACTCCTCGTATAGAGCAACCCATCCCGGGAGGACGGAGTTCACTCTGTCTTCAGGGCCGGTGCGGATAAACGGATGAAGTCTGGGACCCTATACGTAGTCCTAATGGCCTCTACCTCCTCGGGAGTTACGGTGGATGCAATCCCCCCCCCGGCCCGCCGGGTTAAGGCTAGTTACCGGAGGGGACGCTGGGGGCGGAAAGAGATGGGAACTGCTCTCACTGGCGAGGAAGACGAGTCTACTACTGGTTTCTTACCCTCTTTAATGGCTTTACGGTCCATGGATCAAAGGTTGAAGGTGAAAAATGGAAACTAACCTGGGAATTTGTTAAGGAGACGAAGGCTGAAGTCTCGGGTTGCAAGGAAGCTCGAGAGGGAAGAAAGGAGAGCAATGGCAGTATAAAACTCTCCCCCCAGTCCCAGGAGGCACCTTTTATACCCCAATTTCAAACCGCTCCGCCCCAGGAACGGTCACGTGGCCCTCACCTATTACGCCGCATCCCAAAGCACCGGCCATTTTACCCACGACCAAGGCGCCCCGCCTCGATTCCACCAAGGAGCAGAGTCTCCGGCCAATAGTAATGCTTGAAAAATGGAGCAGCAATGATGACTCTTATCTTTTTCCCATCCTCCGAGGAGCACCCCCCTCAAATCGTCTGGGACCGACGTCAGCGCCCACCTACCGCATGATTACGGAAGATCTTTGAGGTGACGTTGCTTCGGGAAGGCGCGCCTATTTTCCCGCCATTTAAAGCGCCTAAAGTTAGTTGTCATNATCCCAAAGCGCCGGCCATTTACCCACGACCAAGGCGCCCCGCCTCGATTCCACCAAGGAGCAGAGTCTCCGGCCAATAGTAATGCTTGAAAAATGGAGCAGCAATGATGACTCTTATCTTTTTCCCATCCTCCGAGGAGCACCCCCCTCAAATCGTCTGGGACCGACGTCAGCGCCCACCTACCGCATGATTACGGAAGATCTTTGAGGCGACGTTGCTTCGGGAAGGCGCGCCTATTTGCCCGCCATTTAAAGCGCCTAAAGTTAGTTGTCATAGCCTTTGAATTTTCGCACTCCTTTCGCCCAAAGGGCGACTGGCGCATGCCCTTCGCGCTCAGGAGCGGAGGGGCATCTGATGTGACCAGTGATGTGGCCAATAAAGCCACAAGGGTAATCATGGCAAAATCAACCACGTGGCACAAGCGCGGCCCCGTCCGCCCAGGTTCTCCAAGGCGCGCCGTGGCGGCCCCGACCTCTCCAGGTCGGCCCCCCCGGCAGCCCCGGCCTCTCATAGCGGCCGTAGCGGCCCCGACCTCTCCAGGTCGGCCCCAGCAGCCCCGGTTTCTCCAGAGCACGCCGTGGCCCCGACCTCCCTAGGTCGGTCCCGTCGCCCCGGCTTCTCCAAGGGCGCCGTGGTGGCCCCGACCTCTTCAGGTCGGCCCCTGCGGCCCCAGTTTCTCCAGAGTGCATCGTGGCGGCCCCGACCTCCCAGGTCGGTCCGTCCGCCCCGGCTTCTCCAAGGTGCGTCGTGGCGGCCCCGACCTCTTCAGGTCAGCCCCGGCGGCCCCGGTTTCTCCAGAGTGCGCCATGGCGGCCCCGACCTCCCCAGGTCGGTCCGTCCACCCCGGCTTCTCCAAGGCATGCCGTGGCAGCCCCGACCTCTTCAGGTCGACCCCGATGGCCCCGGTTTCTCCAGAGCACGCTGTGGCAGCCCCGACCTCCCAGGTCGGTCCTGTCCGCCCCGGCTTCTCCAAGGTGCACCGTGGCGGCCCCGACCTCTTAGGTTGGCCCCGGTGGCCCTAGTTTCTCTAGCGCACCGTGGTGGCCCTGACCTCCCCAGGTTGGTCCCGTCTGCTTCGGCTTCTCCAAGGTGTGCCGTGGCGGTCCCGACCTTCTCAAGTCATCCTTGACTTCTTCAGGATGCGCCGTGACGGCCCCGACCTCCCCAGGTCAGACCCGGTGGCCCCAGCTTCTCCAGAGCATGCCGTGGCGGTCCCGACCTCTCCAGGTCGGCCCCGATGGCCCCGGCTTCTCCAAGGCATGCCATGGTGGCCCCGACCTCTCCAGGTCAGCCCCGTTCCCCGGCTTCTCAAGGTGTGTCGTGGCGGCCCCGACGTCCCCAGGTCGGGCCCGGTGGCCCCGTCTTCTCCAAAGCAGGCCATGGTGGCCTCGACCTCTTTAGGTCGGCCCTACGCCTACCAAAACCATCAACCGTTTGACCGCTCAGACTGGCATCTCCTGACCACACTGTTGATGGGATCAGACCCACCTACCAGCCGATTTTCGACTGATGGGACTTGGCTCTCCAACCGCTGGCCCTCCCTCTCCAATGGGACAGGACCCACCAACCAGCCCAAGCTCACATAACCCCCACGTGTCCCACAGACATTCCTCCTCGCGGAATGTCATGCGTCCGAACCCATGCAGATTTTCAACGGCCTATAAAAGGGTAAGTCCACAAGAGATTCAGGTAGGCTAACATAAGCACTCTTTTACTTTTCCACCCAGAGCAACTCCATCCTTAAGGGTTCTCTGGACCTAAAAGGGCTCTTTTGAGCTCTTCTTCGGCTGTGACCTTGATCACTGACTTGGGCATCGGAGGGTCCCCATCGGAGAACTCCTCCGGTCTTGGGACATCTTGCAGGTCGTTCGGCTGCCCGAGAATCTCGTCAGCTACCAGATCAAGTCTCCCGGTGCTCCACGTCTGCGGTCGTGCGTCATCAGTAACATTCTTCTTTAGCTGGTCCTTGTTTATGAGGTGGCATGTTCCCTCTGATCTTCAATTTAAAGACCAGGGTAGTTGTCAGCCAAATTGAATTGGGAAGGAGAAAGCATGGGTTTCAAAAATAGAATCAGGGAAATAGTGATTCAAGAGATCACAAAATTTTTTATTTGTGAATATA
Source organism: Calamus simplicifolius (assembly GCA_900491605.1). NCBI lineage: Eukaryota > Viridiplantae > Streptophyta > Magnoliopsida > Arecales > Arecaceae > Calamus > Calamus simplicifolius. The sequence goes on along the minus strand of UESW01003841.1, from coordinate 1,623,216 downwards.
TTATGTGATTCAAGATTGCTTAAATGTTAATCACTTATTCCATCTTATTTACATATTTGAATTCAATTAGTGAAGAAAATTTGCATAATGCATGTAGATTTGCTTGCCTGTTTCATGATACTATAAGGCTGTGTTTTAAAAGGAATAAGAGGAAATATCCAGGGGATATCCCCTCTTATTCCCAAAAGCCATAACTATAAGGGATAGCTGGGAAATAATGTTAACCAAAGGGATAATTCATGGTTAACCATGGTTAACCATGAGTTATCCTCTCAATTTATTGTTAGTGTATGCCCTAAATCCAATTGGATTGAATGTTGTATACATTCTATGAATACAAATAAATAAAATGGTTTCTTTATCTATCCAGATGTCTTTTATTTGATATATTTGTCTGTGAGATAAAGTCCAAAAGAATGTGAACCGTGCATATGGAATTTGTAATAGAGATTACAAATTGTGAAATCCAAATTGCATGTTATGGTTCGATTCTTTAAACTTTCCTAGTCGATGTGTAGATGGGACTGGACACCATCGAACACCGTGAGACTGGCACACATTGCATATCCTCACCCTTGGGGTGAGCAGCTGATTTACAAGCTGAAGTATGAAGATACTTGGATAGGTGTGTGATGCTCATTATTGTAACGATGCATTGGATGACCCGTACATAGATCCCATATGGATATTCTTATAGTGTCGATGGTTGATCTCTAATGACGGTGGTGTGAGTGATCCTTTGACTTGAGATCTTCATTGCATCTCATGTGTAATGTCATGCTTTGATGACATCCAAACGTCGCTCTAACCAGATGGCAAATATGGTGTCGGTTGGGTATGACATAAAGCACATGAAGATGGTGTTTGATCAAGACAGGATTCATCTCCCTTGATAGAAAGGGTTATATCCCACGGCCACTTGATGGATTAAATTGATTGTTAAATCCTTGAAAGGTTGAGTTGGAATTCGAAATGGTTTCGAAGTTCTAATTCATATGAGTCAATTTTTCTGAGATCAAGTAAACAAAGATCAATTACAGGTTGACACATTCCATACCACTGATTGATCTGGGATATGTAACGAAAGGATTTGATCATACGGTAACCGTTCATGGACAGGTGTTGATGGTCAGGTCAACAAAACCTTTAGCAGTTAGTGGTCATGATGCTTTGCTAGAGGCCTCTCATGATCTATAATCATGTTGTTGACTTGGACAAAGAGTTGTCCAATCATTCCTAGGGTCTATGATTAGGACATGATTATTGCCAACATGTTAAAGGGCCTAATGGGTCACACGCATTACGAAGAATTTTGGATGAATTAAAATAAGAATTAAATTAGATTTAATTTAGATAAGATGATCAATTAAATAATTGGGTAAGACCAATTTAAAGAAGATAATAATAATGGATATGATCCATTATAGTAGAAGGAATGTTAAGAAAATTATTTGTGCATATGATGAACAAATAATTGGATACCCAAATATGACTTGATCCATGTGATGGATGGCTCTAATTATTCGGGTATGGATGACCAATCTCAGCCATGTGAAGATGGAATCATATCCATGGGATGAGGCATGATGAATCTCTACGGTTCGATGATGAACGTACAAATTGAGCATGTAGTTATGAGATAACCAACTCCTAATTTCAAACTGAGATTGTGACACTTGGATTAACATTACCATGACGTTACCATGAGAATGGGAGTTTCTTCTTTTCTTGGTTAACGTTACCATGGCGTTACCATGAAAAGAGGTCTCTTCTTCTCCCTTGAACGTTTCTTTTCATCCTATAAATATGGTTCCTTCTTGGAAAGAGAGCATGAGAAAAAAAGATTAGATCTTTAGATCTTCAAAGATATCTTCTGTATTTCGATAAGGGATTCAAGAGGCGCTAGCACCCCTCTCTCTCGAAGTGTATCTTCATACCTTGAGGTCTTCATCCCTTTTTCCGTGGATCACCGTTAGAGGCCGGACACATGGACGGCTAGTGGCGGAGGATTCACCGGCTTCATCTTTTCTACATCGATAAAGGACTCAGGTATGAATAAATCTAATATTAGATTTTATTTGAGATTTAATGAATCTGTTCCTAAGGATCCTGGGCATCTAGGAATTTATATTATATTCTTTGTATATTTTTATGAATTTGATTCATATCTGAATACATAATTCCCAATAGTGGTATCAGAGCCTCCTTAGGCTACAGATTCATTAATCTGATAGGATACTTGAGTCAATATGATTCATAATATGAGTTTTTATTATGCTTAAAATCATGAAGAGTTTTCATATGTTGATAATAAATCTAAAATATAATAAAATATTTATTATTTGATGATAAACAATATTATTTAGATTTATGCATGTTCATTATCATGTTAAAATAGAGTACTTTGATATATGATATCAGAGAAAGATTTATTATATGATAATAATAATTAATTTAGATTTAATCATATATGTGTCATGTTAAAATAGTATTATTTATGCATGATAGATACTATATGCTGAAATCCTAGAAATCATGTTTAGGATTTAATTTTAACATGATTATTGATATGATTAAGATTGATATTCTTATGATAATGAACATTAAAACTTAGTTTGGATATTTGGATCAAGATAAGATTGTGATTAAATGTAATCATATGGAATTAAAATTTTATATTTTGAATCTAAAATCTTATCATGACAAGAATATGATTAGGGTTTGTTAGAGACATTAGGATTTACATGGGATGTGAAACCGACATGTCATAACATGTAATTAAATGATAAAAAAATTTAAAATTTGAATTAAGAATTCTTATCATAATACCCTAGCTAGATCACTATCTATAGTTATCATAAAATGTAATAGATGATAAAGATTTAGGAAACTTAGACTTAACCATGTCATTGTTTGATCCTATGATCCCATAATTGATCTAATCAATTGGGCTTAACTACATTGGTGTCTAGAAAGGTTTGATCATGGTTTTTAATTGCTCCGTTCGCTGCCTGGGAAAACCCATTCAATGGGATCGAAGGGTATGCTAAATAGGACCCCATTGATCAGCTGATCTGGCCATTGTTAAGGAAAGCTCTTAATTGATTAAATCAATTAAGGTTAATCAGGATGGTAGCAATTGATTTGGTCACATAATTAGGGTTCCTAAATTAGATAGTGATCAGGATCCTAATTTGATTAGGAGTCCCAATCATAAGATTGGATCTTATGAAATTAAGGTTAATTGAGATTAATCTAAAATCTACATATAGGATATGTAACCTAGCATAGTACAAATGTTGTAGATGTAGATGGGACCTATATGCGCTAAATCCCTCCACGAATATTAAGTCATAAGCCTTCCATTGTTCACATGATACAAAATCATTAGGTCATGAGATTTGTCGTGCCAAAGCCGAGGTCGAGTGTACTTATGAGGAGTTGATTGTGGAACAATGGGTTGACTTAACTAGATTAGCTGGCATAATTGGCCAAAGTCAGGGTCAGTCTAATCTAGAGGCAAACTTTAGGGTGATCACATATGGATGTAATTGACAAGCAATGTCCCCTAAATGATCTAGGAGTCACATTAGATGTGATTGATGATAATCTACCAAATTTGGCTTACCGAGATTTGTTGTGCCAAAGCCAAGGTCAAGGTAATTCAAATGAGGATCCTAGCCCACTAAGGAAATTGAATGCCAATTTCTCGAGATTAATAGAGAGGGCTATTAACCTTGATAAAATAGTGGAGAAACAACTTAATTAAAAATCTAGAATTACCATATTAAGTTGGTGATTAGTATTCATAGTAATTGACTCGTTCTAATTTTATGTAGGTTATCAGAGAAACCATGAGTGTAAACATCAACCTTAGGAATATTTTAGAATCCAACAAATTGACTGGACTCAACTTCCCTGATTGGCTAAGGAATGTAAGGATCGTTCTTCGATCTGAAAAAATTCTTTTTGTCCTAGATGAGGTTGCACCGGAGGTCCCACCAGCGGATGCTCCGACTGAGGTTCATGTGGCATACAACCGGTATAAAGATGCTGAAGACATGGCCACATGTTTGATGTTGGCCTCGATGTCACCTGATCTTCAGAAACAGCATGAGCATATGAATGCTCAGGAGATTTTGATGCACTTGCAAGAGTTGTTTGGTGCACAGTCTCGATATGAGAGGTTTCAAACTTCTAAAGAGTTGTTTCAGTGCAAAATGACTGAGGATTCATCAGTGGGTGCCCACGTACTGAAAATGATCAATCTGATTGAGAAGTTGGCACGATTGGGTTTTGTGATGGATCATGAACTAAGTATTGACTTGGTTCTACAGTCATTACCTCCCAGCTATTCGCAGTTTGTTCTTAATTTCAACATGAACAAGCTAGAGACATCTCTACCTGAGCTCGCGAATATGCTGACGAATGCCGAGCCCAACATTAAGAAAGAAAAGGGGCAGGTTATGGTCGTGGAGTCTTCTGGCGCTCGTAAGAAGCGGCCAAAGAAGAATAAGGTCCAAAAGGCCAAGGCGACTAAACCAAATAAGGGCATTAAGAAAAACAAAGTAGCCAAGGGGAAGTGTCACTTCTGTGGCAAGGAAGGGCACTGGAAGCGAAACTGCAAGGCTTATCTGGCTAGCCTGAAAGAAAAGAAACATACAGATGCTTCTACATCAGGTATATTTATGATTGAGATGTTTTCTTCTGTTACTTCTTATTCCACTTGGGTATTGGATACCGGTTGTGGATCTCATATTTGTATTAATATGCAGATGATAAGAAGCAGTAGAAAGCTGAAAAAGATGAAGTGATCCTGCATGGGAAATGGAGCAAAGGTTGCTGCTTTAGCTATAGGATCTTGTTCTTTGTCTTTGCCCACTGGGCTTGTAATGGAGCTTAATAATTGTTACTATGTTCCAAACATAACAAAGAATATTATTTCATTTCATGTCTTGTAAATGATGGATATACATTTGAAATTGGAAATAAAGGAATTTTAATTTTTAAAAATGAAATGTTCTTTGGTTCTGCTGAAATGTTCAACGGGATTTATGTTTTGAATTTACAATGCCCTATTCTCAATGTAGAAACTAAGAAATTAAAATCAAATAATTCTAAGAACTCATTCCTATGGCACTGTCGTTTAGGCCATGTAAATGAAACACGTTTAACCAAGTTACATAAGGATGGCTACTTGGGCTCATTCGATTGGGAATCGTTTGAGGAATGTGAGTCGTGCTTACGTGGCAAAATGACTAAGTCATCCTTTACTAAAAAGGTGAGCGAGCAACTGAATGTTTAGGACTAGTACATTCGGATGTATGTGGTCCTATCAATATTCAGGCAATAGGAGGTTTTTCTTACTTCATCACATTTATAGATGACCATAGCAGGTATGGTTATGTATATCTGATGAAGCACAAATCTGAAGCCTTTGAAAAGTTCAAAGAATTCAGATCCGAGGTAGAAAAACAAAGTGGCAAAAGTATTAAGATACTTCGATCAGATCGAGGTGGGGAATACTTAAGCCATGAGTTCTTAGAATATTTGAAGGAGAATGGGATTCTCTCTCAGTGGACTCCTCCTGGTACGCCACAGCATAATGGTGTATCAGAAAGGAGAAATCGCACATTATTAGATATGGTGCGATCAATGATGAGCCTTGCAAATCTTTCAAAAATGTTTTGGGGTTATGCCCTACACAGCCGAATACACTCTAAACCGAGTTCCATCTAAGTCGGTCAGCTCCACTCCCTATGAGATATGGTGTGGAAAGAAACCAACCCTTAGTCATCTAAGGATTTGGGGTTGCTACGCTTATGTAAAGCGTAATGAGTCGACAAGCTGGGAGCTAGATCCGACAAGTGTAATTTTGTGGGGTATCCTAAAAAACAAAAGGATACTACTTCTACCACCCACTCGAGCAAAAGGTTTTTGTCTCAAGGCATGCCATATTCCTAGAGAATGAGATTTTTCTAAGAAACGACAGTGGAAGAAATATTGAGATTAGTGAAACTCAAGAACCACAAATTGACACAGACCGATTAGATGACATGGAGCAAATGTCAAATGTAGTGGGAGTTGAGCAGGAACTCAACTCACATTCAGGCAACATTTACGTAAGCCTCTATCAGAAATGATGGAGCAACAGGTAGCTCCAAGTACACATCAGCTACGTAGGTCTAGTAGAACACATCATATTCCTGAGAGATATGGATTTCTTATAGAAGATGATGAGCCTACTAACTACGAGAAGCAATTTGTGACATTGACTCCAAGAGATGGCTTGAAGCCATGAAGTCTGAAATGGACTCCATGTACGACAACCAAGTATGGACTTTGGTTGATCCACCTGAAGGGATAAAACCCATTGGGTGCAAATGGGTCTTCAAGAAAAAGACAGACATGGATGGTAATGTGATTACCTATAAGGCGAGGCTAGTTGCAAAAGGTTACAAGCAAAGGCAAGGTGTTGACTTTGATGAAACCTTTTCTCCTGTAGCCATGCTTAAGTCCATAAGGATTTTGCTTGCGATTGCAGCCTATTACGATTATGAGATATGGCAAATGGATGTCAAGACCGCCTTCCTAAATGGTGATTTAGTGGAGGATGTGTATATGACACAACTGAGGGTTTTGAGTCCATTGATTCTCAAAAGGTATGCAAGCTGCAAAGGTCCATTTATGGACTTAAGCAAGCCTCTAGAAGTTGGAACATCCGTTTTGATGAAACAATCAAAAAGTTTGATTTTATCAAAAATGAGGATGATCCATGTGTGTACAAGAAGGTTAGTGGGAGTGTTATTGTTTTCCTGATATTATATGTAGATGACATATTATTGATAGGAAACAATGTATCCTTGCTGCAAGAAGTGAAGGAATGGTTGTCCAGCAAGTTCTCCATGAAAAATTTGGGAGAAGCAGCCTATATACTAGGTATTAAGATCTATAAGATAGATTTAGGAGGTTGCTTGGATTGTCCCAATCAACGTACATAGATAAAGTGCTAAAACGGTTTAGCATGGAGGAATCCAAGAAGGGATTCCTGCGGTATCGCATGGGATACATCTCTCCAAGGACATGAGTCCTAAGACCCAAATGGAAAGAGAGCACATGAATAGGATTCCATATGCCTCAGCAATCGGATCCATGATGTATGCGATGCTATGTATGAGACCTGATGTTTCTTATGCATTGAGTATCACTAGTAGATATCAGGCAAATCCTGGTGAGAAACATTGGATGGCCGTCAAGAATATCCTTAAGTACTTACGAAGGACTAAGGATATGTTCTTGGTTTATGGAGGACCCGAACTCATAGTTCAGGGTTATATGGATTCTAGTTTTCAGTCTGATAAAGATGATTATAAATCTCAATCAGGCTATGTCTTTACACTCAATGGTGGTGCAATCAGCTGGAAAAGTTTAGGAGATGACTGCCGACTCTACGACCGAAGCCGAGTACATCGTAGCATCAGATGCAGCCAAAAAGCAGTTTGGATCAAAAAGTTCATCACTGAACTTGGTGTGGTTCCAAGCATTGCTGATCCAGTACACTTGTATTGTGACAACAATGGAGCTATTGCGCAAGCTAAGGAGCCAAGGTCTCATCAGAGGTCCAAACATGTACTTAGGAGATACCATGTAATTAGAGAGATTATTGGTAGAAATGATGTAAAAATAGAACGAGTCCCCACTGAGGATAATGTAGCTGATCCGCTCACTAAAGTCTTGCCACAGCAGAAGCATGATAATCATGTTAAGTCACTTGGTATTAAATACATGGGTGAATGGCTCTAGTGCAAGTGGCAGATTGTTTGTGTATGCCCTAAATCCAATTGGATTGAATGTTGTATACATTCTATGAATACAAATCAAATAAAATGGTTTCTTTACCTATCCATATGTCTTTTATTTGATATATTTGTTTGTGAGATAAAGTCCAAAAGAATGTGAACCGTGCATATAGAATTTGTAATAGAGATTATAAATTGTGAGACCAAATTGCACGTTATGTTCGATTCTTTAAACTTCCCTAGTCGATGTATAGATGAGACTGGACACCATCGAACACGCACACATTGCATATCCTCACCCTTGGGGTGAGCAGCTGATTTCACAAGCTGAAGTATGAAGATACTTGGATAGGTGTGTGAATGCTTGTTATTGTAATGATGCATTGGATGGCCCGTACATAGATCCCATATGGATATTCTTATAGTGTCGATGGTTGATCTCTAATGACGGTGGTGTGAGTGATCCTTTGACTTGAGATCTTCATTGCATCTCATGTGTGGAATGTCATGCTTTGACGACATCCAAACATCACTCTAGCCACGGGTGGAAAATATGGTATCGGTTGGGTATGACATGAAGCACATGAAGATAGTGTTTGATCAAGACATGATTCATCTCCCTTGATAGAAAGGGTTATATCCCACAGCTACTTGATGGATTAAATTGATTGTTAAATCCTTGCAAGGTTGAGTTAGAATTCGAAATGGTTTCAAAGTTCTAATTCATATGAGTCAATTTTTTCTGAGATCAAGTAAACAAAGATCAATTACAGGGTTGACACATTCCATACCACTGATTAATCTAGGATATGTGATGAAAGGATTTGATCATACGGTAACCATTCATGGACAGGTGTTGTTGATGGTCATGTCAACAAAACCTTTAGTAGTTGGGTGGTCATGATGCTTTGCTAGAGGCCTCTCATGATCTATAATCATGTTGTTGACTTGGACAAAGAGTTGTCCAATCATTCCTAGGGTCTATGATTAGGACATGATTATTGCCAACATGTTAAAGGGCCTAATGGATCACACGCATTAAGGAGAATTTTAGATGAATTAAAATGAGAATTAAATTAGATTTAATTCAGATAAGATGATCAATTAAATAATTGGGTAAGACCCAATTTAAAGAAGATAAAATAATAATGGATATGATCCATTATAGTAGAAGGAATGTTAAGGAGAAATTATTTGTGCATATGATGAACAAATAATTGGATACCCAAATATGACTTGATCCATATGATGGATAGCTCTGATTATTCGGGTATGGATGGCCAATCTCAACCATGTGAAGATGGAATCATGCCCATGGGATGAGGCATGATGAATCTCTACAGTTCGATGATGAACACGTACAAATTGGGGCATGTAGTTATGAGATAACCAACTCCTAATTTCAAAGGCTAAGATTGTGACACTTGGATTAACGTTACCATGACGTTACCATGAGAATGGAGTTTCTTCTGTTTCCTTGGATTAACGTTACCATGACGTTACTATGAAAAGAGATCTCTTCTTCTCCCTTGGAATGTTTCTTTCTCACCCTATAAATATGGTTCCTTCTTCTTAGGAAGAGAGAGCAATGAGAAGAAAAAGATTAGATCTTTAAATCTTCATAGATATCTTCTGTATTTCGATAAAGGGATTCAAGAGGCGCTAGCACCCCTCTCTCTCGAAGTGTCATCTTCATACCTTGAAGGTTTTCATCCACTTTTCTCCGCGTGGATTACCGTTAGAGGCCGGACACGTGGACGGCTAGTGGCAGAGGATTCACCGGCTTCATCTTTTTCTATATCGATAAAGGACTCATGAAGTATGAATAAATCTAATATTTTAGATTTTATTTGAAATTTAATGAATATGTTCCTAAGGATTCTGGGCATTTGGGAATTGTATATTATATCTTCTTTGTATATTTTCATAAATTTGATTCATATCTAGAATACATAATTCCCAACATTTATTTCCTAGAAAATGCAGGAATAGCTGGTTATCCCTCCAAATAAGAGTAAAAACAAAGTTATCCTATGGATTTACTTTTTGCATTTGATATGATCAATGGGATAGCTAAGGAATATCCTTAGGGATAGCTAGGGCATAAACTCTATCCCCTACACTTATCCATGGATAATATTTTTTCTATCAAACACTACCTAAGAGTTTTCTTTATGGATGACTATCTACCTTTGTAGCAATTATTATCAATGATAAACTTGTCTCACTAATTGTATAAGCAGTTTAATTTTTTTCCATTGAATAAAAAATAAAAAATATTACAACGTTAGTTATGCATTGTCATTTAGCGACGCAAAACTAGCGATGCGTAATGGCATTGCAAATGTGCATCGCTAAACATTGCAAAATAGCAACACTAGTTTTGCGTTGCTATATTGCGACACTATATGTCACATCGCAAAATAGCGACACCTTTGCGATGACTTAGGCTTCAGACATCGAAGCCTTAGCGACGACATTTTTTTCATCGCAATGTTGTCGTTAACTTCATTTAGCAACATTTTTTTTTGTTTAGTGATGCATTTTTGGCGTCACTAAATTTTTCTTGTAGTGAGAGGACTGTTCCATTAAGAAGTTAAGGCGATTTGATTGAGGAAAATCACAAACCACTCTCTATTCATTCATCTATCGGTATTTGATGATCATAGTAATTCTGTGATAGTCAACGATCGATGTCAATGGATTCAGATATTTTTTGATAGACATTTTTAATGATCAACACGATGATCTTAAAATTTCATATAGTTTATGGTTTTAAAAAAATCTCATCGCAGCTTGATCAGTGAAATCTTTACCCTCGTATCGTCCTGCAGCCTGAACTCGTTTCATGAAAACTTTGGAACGGAAACCCTTAACACAAGCCTAGCCCAAATAGACCAGGCTCACGTCTGGCCCATTGGATCCGGTCGGGCTTAGGCTTTTAGCCACCACCCCTACGTGTTTATAAGCGCTTGATGACACTCGATATCAACCGGTGTGACACGTATATTAAGACGCCCTTGAGAACCAAACCCCAAGGCTGCAGAGTAAATAGACAGGCATCGAAAAAAGGCGGAGGTGCTCCTTCTCCGCAAGCGCTCCAGCAGAGCCCTCAATCGGCCCCCTTCGTCAGTCCGTCCGGCCGCCGATCTTTCGCCGATCGATCCAATTCGCCTTGTTCCGCATCGGGTGGGTGTCGATCCTTCTGAACCCTCTTAATCCCTTCTTGAGATTTATTCGGATCTGTATTCTTTCCGATAGATTCTTCTTCCCTCATCGGTTTCTTCCATGCGTGTTAGATTTCGCCGATTTCATCCTCACGAGTGTTCTTCTGATTAAATTCTATGTTTTTATTCTGGAATTTTATCAAGAGACGTTCTTTTTCACGATGTTATTACAACGAATTTATCGTTTATAGATTGAGGCATGATTGTTTGATTTTTATGTTTTGGTTCTGCCGTTCTTGATGGAAATCGATGGTTTTGATGCAGGGATTCCACTCGGTTGATGCTATAATCTCCACATCGATAAGGTCTGCTCCTCGCCCGTCGCTTGTTCCGAATTATTATTTAATCACAGTGATCAATTTGATTGGATTTCTCAAAAAAATAAAAAGAAAATCCTTTTGATACGTTTTTGATTATATTAAAGGGGCCTCTCTCTGATCGTGTTCTCTCTTTTTTTTTTTTTTTCCTTTCTTTTCTTGTTCTTTTGCTTGTTTGGATTCCGGATTTGGCTTCTGCATTTGATAGAGACTGATTGAGGGATTAGTTGTTAGAGAATGGCAACGATGGTGGCTAGGGGTAGTAGTCCTTTGTCTTCCTCGATCTCTGTTCAGGAAAAGGGTAGGAGGAACAAGAGAAAGTTTAGAGCTGATCCACCTGTAACTGATCCCACTACTGTTAACCCTCCATTGCAAGAGGAATGCTCGAACTATGAAGAATTATTCCCCATTGAGAGGGCCTCCGATGAACCCAGCCTTGAGCACCATGCAAGTGTTTGTGATACATGTAGGAGGCTTGTGTGTGGTCCTCCTTTAGAAGGACTGGAATTGGAGGAATTCGAAGACACAGATTGGAGTGAGCTCACGGAAACTCAGCTTGAGGAAATTTTGTTGAGTAATTTGGAGACCATCTTTAAGAGCGCAATAAAGATTATTACTTCTCATGGGTACCCTGAGGAGGTTGCTTTGCATGCTGTTTTGAGGTCTGGGCTTTGTTATGGGTGCAAAGATACAGTTTCTAACATTGTTGACAATGCATTGGCATTTTTGAGGAGTGGGCAAGAGATTGAATCCTCTACAGGAGAGAATTTGTTCAAGGATTTGCAGAAGTTGGCGAAGACTGTGTTGGCAGACATGATTAGCGTGCTTAGGGAGGTCCGGCCATTCTTTAGTACCGGCGATGCTATGTGGTGCTTGCTGATCTGTGATACAAATATTTCCCATGCTTGTGCATTGGATGAAAATCCCTTGAATAGCATGGGAAATGGTGAGATCCCAGGCCATTCTGCTGCTCCCCGAGTTGAATTGGGCTCAAGCTCGAATAATATCACTTCTCTGGCTACTCCTGAATCCAATCCAGGACCTGAGAAGCTGAATACTGTGTTTCCTTATCCTGAGAATACTCCACAACCTGAAACGTCCACTGTGGTAGGGATCCCAAATTTACCTTATGGCAAATTCTTGGCATCGAACAATATGCATGACATGGTTCCCGAGCCTAACTCCAGAAAAGAGGATCAAATTTCTTCATCTGGCCATGTAGAGGAATCCTCTTCAACTGTTTCTCAGTCTCTACCAGAAGGGAAGCCAGTAGGCAATAGAAAGGTCCATGTAGGTGGTTCAAAGAGGGAATTTATTCTCCGGCAGAAATCAATTCACTTTGAGAAAAGCTACAGAGCATTGGGATCTAAAGCAGCTTTTAGAGCATGCAAACAGAGTGGTTTGGGGGGTTTAATATTGGATAGAAAATGCAAGCCCATTGCCAATTCCAAGATTGTAAATTTGAAGGGCACCTCAATTAAGCTAGGCAAAGCAGTGGGAGTAGATAAATCACAAGCAAGCACAACAGTTAACCTTTCTTTTACTGCTGGACTATTCTCTAGTGCATCATGCAGTACAAAAACAGTTAGCAGTCCATCTCCAACACTTTCTGCAAACACTGAACTTTCTTTATCTCTGCCTTCTACAAGCAGCAGTGATGTTGGTCTCAAACAAGACTGTGGCATTGAGGCTTCAAATTGTAGCAGCTTTGCTGGCATCCCTTCTGATAAGATTTGTAGGGATTGTGCACCACAGGACAAGAAGGATGGCATGCTGGTTAAACTAGTTACCCGGCAGCGGGAACTGCAGGCACAACTGCAGGACTGGTCAGACTGGGCCCAGCAAAAAGTGATGCAGGCTACCCGTAGACTGAGCAAAGACAAGCTTGAGCTGCAGACTCTAAGGCAGGAGAAGGAAGAAGTTGTTCGTCTCCAAAAAGAGAAGCGGAATTTGGAAGATAGCACCAGAAAGAAGCTTGGAGAGATGGAAATTGCAATATCAAAAGCGAATGACCAGGTTGAAAGGGCCAATGCTACTGCACGCAGACATGAAGTTGAGAATGCACGCCTAAGGCTGGAAATGGAAGCTGCAAAGTCACGAGCTGAACAAGCAGCAGCCAATTATGAGGAAGTGTCAGGGAGGGAGATAAAGACTCATAAGACATTCCAGTCATGGGAGAGACAGAAGTCTTTGTTACAAGAGGGGCTTTTGGCTGAAAAGCAGAAGCTGTCACAGCTGCAGCAACAACTAGAACAAGCTAATGAGCACCTAGATCAACTAGAGGTCTCTCTCTCTCTCTCTCTCTCTAATGTTTATATGCCTTTGTGCTTGTGCAAGTGAGCGGAGCGATGCATCACATCCTTCCTTTGAACAGTCAAAATGCTTTTCTTTAGTTCGTGATACTAATACACTCTAGCACAACATTTTTTTGGTGTTTCAATCTGATACATAAATACCTTGTTTTCCTCTAAATGGATTAGTTTATATTTTTATTGTTTTTTCTTTTCTGGTGTGAAAGTGCCTTTGTTTTGCATATCTCAAAAAGATAAGGTGAACTGCTAATGAAGTACCATGGAGACCTCTTTGCCTCCCTCCCTTTCTCTCACTCAGATGTTTTTGTGCCCTGTGCTTGTGCAAGTGGATGGTGTGGTGTATGTGCATTGTGCTTGTGCAGGTGAGTTGTGTGGTGCATTACAAGTAACTCCCTTCAAACTATCAAAATGCTTGGCTTTAATTCATGAGATTATTGTGCTGTAGCACCAAGATTTTTTAATGTTTCAATCCTGTACCTAAATACCTTGCTCTTCTCGAGTGAGTTATATGATATCTGCAAGGTTTTTGCTTTTATTGTGTGAAAGTGTCTTTGGTTTGAGTATGTCAAAATAATAAGGCAAAGTGCTAATGAAGTACAATGGAGGCCTAGTGAAGATTAAGAAAGAGCAACGAATTAGACCGTAAGTAAATTGCATGGGCATTTTTAACTCGCATATTGAGATGTTTTATGAACATATGGAATTGAAATCATTCGTTAGTTTCTCTTTATGCCTTAAAGCAACTTCTGTCAGTCATTTTCCTTCTGCCAAATTGTTTGATGGTGTTTGGAGTGATGATGACGATGCAAAATGATTCATTCATATTGGCCAACCTTTTAAGAGGGCATGGCAATTGAGGATTTGGTAAAACATCTTCATAAGTTCATCTGTTTTTTTCACTGATGAACGATAATTATTGATTTTCACATCCGAAGATTTGACCTCTCAGCCTTATAATGAGCTATTATTTTCTTGACAGTTATTTCATCCTGATGGTTATTTGGAAAAATAAGAAACAAAAAAAAAAAACGTTAACTACTTCAGGAAGAAAAGGGAAGATATTTTCTGCTTTTTGATTGTTGAAAATATTCAAATGAATGAACATGTTGAGAATATCTGCGAAGAGTAGGCTTCTGGTTGGTATCTCATTTTCCATCACCTTCTTTCCTTTCTCTATTGAATTCCTTTACAAGTTGTCACCTTTTATCTTAATTTTCTAAAATACTTTTTGCCATCCATAACCATCTCTGTGTTTTGCTATCATTTTCTTTAAATCATATTATCTAATATTTTTGTTCTTCTTGCATATGAAAATTATTACAGGCCAGGTGGAAAAAGGAGGAAAAATGAAGAATGAAGCACTCGCACTGTTCAACTCTGAAAGAACAGAGCAAGAAAAATTTGAGACTTCAGCAAAATCACGGGAAAATGCATTAATGGTTAAAGAAGAAAATGATTTACAAAAATACAAAATTGATATCCGAAGGCTTGAGCAGCAGATTGGACAATTGCGGCTAGTGACAGACTCTTCGAAGATTGCAACATTAAAATGGGGCATGAATAAAAGTTATGCATCACGCCTTTCTGATGGAAGAAAGAATAAAAATGCACCCTATTTGATGAAGTTTATTTCCCAAGACTTGGCATTTGATGACATACAGCGTGAACGAGAGTGTGTGATGTGCTTGACTGAAGAGATGTCTGTTGTTTTCCTTCCTTGTGCGCACCAAGTTGTTTGCACAAAATGCAATGAGCTTCATGAGAAGCAGGGTATGAAGGATTGTCCTTCATGTAGGACACCCATTCAGCGGAGGATATCTATATGCTCTGCTGACTCTTAGCTTGCATATACATTCTGAGCTCAGTTGAGTTAAAGATTCAGAATAATGTTATGTGAGACTTGAAAATGAATAACGCATCCTGAGACATTTTACATTGGATATGGACAAACATTTTCCTAATGATTTATGAGGTTTTTTGGGTTCTTGTATTATTTCCATGCATTCTGATGTTTCTATTTAAATAGTTGATGCACTGACGAGGATAGAGGAGATGATAGAAATGTCATGCAAAATTGCACGGCATATGCAGGTAAGCTGTCATTATTGATTCTTTTAAATATTTTAATTCTGAGATAATTCCGAGATTTTATATATCTATATATTTTTGTGATTAGCATTGTGTTTGTTGTTGGAATTAAGGATCTGTTTGGGATATTGGCAGGCAGCTATTTCACATAGCTGCAGAGAACAGCAGTTTCTCATTGAGCAGCCAATCATCTGAATTTTTTCTTAGGTGATAATTCAATGACCTTGGTGAAATGAACTAAAAGGAAGTATGAATTTAGTATCCATGTCCAGGTTTATCCTAAATACTAAATGAATGCTTCTATAATTTCAGTTTACATATTGCTTCTTCAGTTGCAAGTAGAGTTGGATTTGTCTACTAGCAGTCGCTAAAGTTCTTATATGTTTCGAACCTATACCTGGAAGTTCGAAAATAACATCATGAATGGCTGCTAGGCTCAGAGCTTAAGGAGATTAAAGGGAGTGACGAGATGAAAAAGACCCAGGGAGCTACACTTAAAGCTCATGATATTTGTCATCTGCTTTGGATTTTAGTTTGAATTTACCAGACTTCTATGGGAGAAAATTATGTAAACTTAGAGCATTATATCTTGAGTCGCCTTTTCTTTTTTTGATGCAATGTAAGTTGATTTAAATCTTAAAAACGAAAAATAAGATAAAAATAAATTTAATTTTTAAAATTAAAATTTAAAATAATATAATTTTTTTTTCAATTATACATCACTCCTAGCATTGAAATCCAAAAAGAGATATAAGATAAGTACGGCAAGTATACTAGATAAAAAATCAATAAAAATCAAAATTGTTTCTAACACTTAATATTATAGCATATATGATACACTCGTGCAAACGAAAGATCCTCTCATAATCATAATAATATAAATCTTATCACAAAAACCTTAATAGTTCATAAGAAGAATAATAGTATCTAAAATAATCAGTAATGATATCTTGGATCAAAATGTAGCATGAGAAACTATAGCATGATAGGATAATCAAATGTTATCACTAATAAATTTTTCTACAACAGTAAGCATATCATTTGTCGAAAACATATCTATATATCTTCAAAGAGAGGGATATGTCCGATCTGCCCTTTATGCAGTTTGAAGGAGGAATCTATAAATATGCAATTTTCATCTGTCCCAGAGCTAGACAGGTCTGGCTTATGATGGGTTATTCTCTCAGACAGAATGACTCGGACTCCCTGCGCTCTTCTTTCCTTCTTGACCTTCGAAGGTGCTCTCAGCATAAGAAAGGTCTCTGGGCGGTCACTGCTTATCAGATTTGGCTGTCTATGAACCAGCTTATTTTCTTTGATGACACTATTTCTCTTCACAAGATTGTAAGGAAGATTAGATTATTGGCGGCAGACTGTGCTCGTATTGGTTCTGATGTCTCTGGCCACCGGGGATCCTCTGCTGCTTCGGCAGCGAACCGGCACACTATTTTTATCTCCTGGAAGCTCCCCTCCAGGGTTTGTCAAAATCAACTTGACGGGAGTGTCCGTGAAAGAATTGCTGGTTCTGCGTTCATTATTCGAGGACCTCATGGTGACTTATTGGCAGCGGGAGGTTTTGGTATTCTCGACTCCTTCGTTCCCATGACTGAGCTTTGTGCGGCTTGGGCGGGTATTTCTTATGCTGCTCGGGTTCTTCATGCTCAGAGGCTTTGTATTGAGGGCGACTCCTGATAGAGATATAGACTAAAAGATATGCTTATGTTATGTCTTTATATTTTAATAAGAATTCATTTTGAGCAATGTATGCCATTTACTATATATGTGCATGTGTCTAGTATTTACAAAGAGTATTTGATCTAGTGTGTAGAGTATGGCTTACACACAGAAGACTAGATCATCGGTTCTTTTGGAATACAAGTTTATTGTTCACAGTTTTAGATGGAATTGGACATACCATCAGTAGAACTGTAGCACAAATTTTTAGTAGGTCTGTCTTGACTACGGGGAATGGTTTATTCTAACTATTTGTGCTAGTACACTTTGTGTGTATTGAACAGGACCCAGTTGAGTTAATTATTTTATACTGACTTTATAAAATAATTTAAACCTCATGAATATTATGATTACTTATGCTCTTAATCCGAATTCTATTTCTAGACACGTGTATGTTGTGATTATTGCTTTGATTACATATAGAGTGAGATTCTATATGAGTCAATAAACTCAGTGGGTTGGGCAATAACATTATATATGGTGAATATTAATAGTTGAAGGAAGCCACGTCCTGATAAATTGGATTGATGATATCCCCTTGATGAAGCTTATAAGTTTTGATTATATCAAATCTTGCAAGTGGATTTTGAATCCGATACATCAAATAAGTTAAGTGGATAGTCTCAAGGATAATAAAAGCCAATTAAATTATATTGTCAGTAATTTAATTGATGGATATCTGTAATCTTAACGTAGGGAGATAATAAGTATTTAATATTAAAGGCTCGAAATAAATTCGAATATGATTAGGAGTACAATTATAATTCTTTAGTGGAATGAATTGTAATTTACGTAATTGAATCCTAACCCGGGTAGGATTGGGAGATTTAATTACGTAGGAAGTCATTTTCATATTTTCCTATTGGTCCCTGTTGTAGCCCTATAAATACCCTCTCAGTTGGTTGCTAGGGTTAATATTTTTTTGGAGAAAGAAAAATAAGAAACCCTAGGACGGCCAAGAGATCCCACCATCTTGTGAGAGAAAGAAGGTATTTCGGAAATACGGCGGAAGGCTAAAGGTTGAGGTCGAGCAATCGAATCAAAGTGATCGAAAGTTCAAATATGAAGGTATGATCTTGTACTCATAGATTAGAACGGTAAAAATTTTTTTGATTACTTATATACGCTATAGCCGTGATCTTGGGGGTATTCCGCGTTCCCCAACAACTCCATGTCGGTCATTTCTTGGATTCAGATGCAGAATTGCCCTCCTGCTCATACTAATCCGATTCTATTGGACATTTGGGCTATTTTGCGGGAGGTTGATTGCGTCCAGACCCGTCATATTTATCGTGAAGCTAACTCGGTGGCGGATTGGGTGGCTGCTTTTGTGGCACAGCTTTCTGGTCCATGGATTTTGACGCCGGGTGATCCTTGCCCTGCTCCTTTGCAGCAAATTTTGTTCTCTGATCTATCTGAGCTGATTCGCGCTAAACTAGTGTGATCGCTCGTTTGTACAAAAAGAGAGAGAGAGAGAGAGAGAGGGATATGTCTGTGCACAAAAATATCCTATTTATAAAATTTATGTACATCTTAAAAGGATGTTTCCTAAGTGCACCGAATAACTTGGCACTCTTTTCTCGGGATAGTTTTTATATTTGCATTAGCTTATCTAAATTTTTGATATTTATCTTATATCAGTTTTTCAGAGTATCTCAAAAGACGTTCAATATTGGCTTGTCGGCTCAGATGCCAATTAGAGAATGTTGGTTTAAGGAAATGAGTGTAATAATAAGCATGGCATTTTAAGGTCCAGGAAGGCTTAAAATTTTGTCACTGGATAATTTTTAATAAAATTTAAATATTATTTAATGCATCAATCCGTATAGTATCAAAGGAAGGAAATTGATTTTTAGATTAGAACCCTCTCAGCTTTACTTATATATATTAGATTGATTATATTTTGAAATTCATTTTATGGACCGATTTTTTCAAAGTACCTCAAACGATATCTAATGGTGACTCATGCTAGTTAGAGGATGTGGGTTCAAGGGAGTGGATTGGACAACCGGCCTGACACTTTAAGGTTTATGAAGATTTGGAAGATTGTCATTGGATAGTTGTTAATGAAATTTAGAAACTATTTATGCATCCATCCATATGGCATCAAAGGAAGGCAGCTGATTTTTAGGTAAGAATACTCCCAAATTTACATAATATATTAGATTTTACAAGTGTAGAGAAAAATTTTGGCATTGGTTTGTGCTACCAAGGGGATGGCTGCTATGAAATGCTGCTCAAATAATATGTTAATCCATTGTCTATAATCAAATTTAAATGTTTTCATTAGATCAACTAAAATTATGAGATAAATAGATAGATAGAAAATTGATTTGGCTATACTTAAGAAAATGATGACTCAAATTTGATCAAACTTAAATTTAGATGATGGTCCCAAATGTAGCCAAATCAAGCACATCCTCTCTCTACATGTTTAGTTAAGATGCTTACACATACTTAACTAAATTCTAATTTGACTACTACATTCACATGGGGCCATTAAAATGCAGGCATGATTAGGCTTTAAGGGGGTTGTGTATATCTTCCCAATTTTACTCAAATAATTAAAATTTAAAGTGAAAATTTAAAATTCCATCACGATTAAAAATGGGAAATATAATAGCCCAACATATGATTATGGTTATTGAAATGCAAACTTACGCATCATTAATACTATGCATGTTTGCCCAATTTTACTCTAAATAATTAAAATTTTATAGTGAAACTACAAAATTCGATCACATCATAAATGGCAAGTGATGTGGCTGATCCAACGCCGTTAGAGAATCGCGAAGGAAGCTGATAAGGCCCATCTCGACCTCCGCATTGGTCATCCACGTCCAAGCTACGTGGGCTACTCCCCGAGGCCCCCCGTCGGTCTCGAGGCACGACCACACCATCCTACCCCGAGACCTCCCATCGGTCTCGATGCATGGACATCATCCTACCCCAAGACCCCCCATCGGTCTCGGGGTCCATTCACAGCATCCTATCCCGAGCCTCCAAGGCCGACAGCCCCAACGGCCGACGGATTCAAGGCGGCTCGGGCACCTTCCTAGCCGGCCCCGGCCTGTCCAGGCCAGGCGGCCCCAGCACCTTCCAGCCGGTTCCGGTCTGTGCATGCCAGGCGGCCTCAGCACCTTACAGCCGGCCCCGGCCTGTGCAAGCAGGCGGCCCCGGCCTGTCCAAGCCAGGCGGCCCCGGCACCTTCTAGCTGGCCCCGGCCTGTCCCAGCCAGATGGCCCCGGCATCAGTCAGCCGGCCCCGGCCTGTCCAAGCCAGGCAGCCCCGGCATCAATCAGCCAGCCCCGGCCTGTGCATGTCAGGCGGCCCCGGCACCTTCTAGCCGGCCCCAGCCTGTCCCAGCCAGGCGGCCCCGGCACCTTCCAGCCGGCCCCGGCCTTGCCAGCCAGGCGACCCTGGTACCTTCCAGTCGGCCCCGGCCTGTCCCAGCCAGGCGGCCCCGGCATCAGTCAGCCGGCCCCGGCCTATCCAAGCCAGGCGGCCTCGGCACCTCCCAGCCGGGGAGGATGGCCCATGCTTTCCCTTCTCCGGTGGAACAGGACCCACCATCCAGCTGCAGCCACCGACCTTGATGGGACTTGACCTGCAGTCTTGACATATCAGAGGAGGAGGCAAGCTCTGCCATTGTTGCCATCACCTTAAATACTCTGACAAAGTGGTTGAACCCCATGCCTCACAGACGTCAGCTCTGACACTTCACCCATCAAGGTCATCATTACAAGGCTTCAACCACTCAAGCCAGACAAACTCTTAAGCGCCTATAAGATGGGTAAGAGGGACTCCCGACCAGGTAACACGCTCTTGACATCCCTAAACGCTCACACGAGAGATCTCTCTCTCGGAGCCATGTCTCTCTTTCTCTTTCGAGCTTCCTCAAGCTCACGGCTGATGCCCAGACCACTGACATGAGCGTCGGAGGGTTCTCACCGGAATCTCCGACCCCCGGGACTTGCTTGCAGGCGCGAGAGCTCACTGGAGGAGGCGACTGCACGTTCGAGGCCGATGATTTGGCGTCATCAGATTGGCGCGGCAGGAAGGGGGGAATAAGAGAGATTTCGAATCGGCAATCGATAACTCCTCCTTCCCCGAGCTCTTAAACAATGGTGAAGACCCATGCGCAAGAGGTCTCCACTAGCTACGCTGGGGTCAGCGTCAAGTCTTTGGTGGCGATGCACGCCCGGAAGGTCCTCACCAATCATGCTGGGGGGCATCCATGTCACACTGAGCAACAAGGGACCATTCTCTCTGCTCCTCACTCACCACCAACCTCAGCTGCTTTCGTCAAACAGAGGCGGACTGCAGCATGGGTCGAAGAATAATTTCCAAAAGGGATGAACTTGAGACATTATTCGTCATCTCAAGGATTTATGGGCATGTCGATTTCTGGTGGTAGTAAGCCGAGAGCCAAACCGAGCCTAGGACCATTTACGGATTTCGTTCTAGCTGCTCTCAAGCTTTAGCACCGAGGGCAATCAATCTCTTCAAAGAAAGAGCTAGGCAAAGGGCCTCCCAGCAACATCTTCTCCTAATTGTCCACCCTCAGTGGACTCTCTCGGCCGCTCATCTTCAATGACCACCGACTGTCGAGGCTTTCCTCAACGGACTCCAGCTTTGTCCCGGTTTCTAGCTTCTTTCCGGCCAGATATCTCGTCCTGGCCTCCAATGCGAGGGAAGGCCCAAGTAAGGATAACGACACTTCCAATCTGGCTAACATGACTCCCTGGGGGGTAGACCACCAGCGAGCGGAAGTGCTCAAATCCACAAAAGGAAAAACAGGGGGTGCTACAAGAGCTAAGTACGCTGCACCTAATACAATTTCCATTCATTAATACTTAAAAATGTCATGCCGAGGCCGCCTGGCTTGGACAGGCCGGGGCCAGCTAGGAAGGTGTCGGGGCTGGCTGGCTGGGATAGGCCGGGTCCGGCTGGAAGGTGCCGGGGCCGCCTGGCTTGGACAGGCCGGGGCCGGCTGGAAGGTGCCGGGGTTGCCTGGCTTGGACAGGCCGGGCCGGCTGACTGGTGCCGGGGCCGACTGGCTTGGACAGGCCGGGGCCGGCTGGCTGGTGCCGGGGCCGCCTGCCTGGGACAGGCCGGGGCCGGCTAGGAAGGTGCCGGGGCCGCCTGGCTTGGACAGGCTGGGGCCGGCTGACTGGTGCCGGGGCCGCCTGGCTTGGACATGTCGGGGCCGGCTGGAAGGTGCCGAGGCTGCCTGGCTTGGACAGGCCGGGGCTGGCTGACTGGTGCCGGGGCCACCTGGCTGGGACAGGCCGGGGCCGGCTAGAAGGTGCCGAGGCCGCCTGGCTAACAGGCTGGGGCCGACTGGAAGGTGTCGGGGCTGCCTGGCCTGGACAGCCGGGGCCAGCTAGGAAGGTGCCCGGGCCGCCTTGAAGCCATCGACCGTTGGGGCTGTCGGCCTTGGAGGCTCGGGATAGGATGCTGTGAATGGACCCCGAGACCGACGAAGGGTCTCGGGGTAGGATGATGTCCATGCACCCCGAGACCAACGGGGGGTCTCGGGGTAGGATGGTGTGGTCGTGCCTCGAGACCGATGAAGGGCCTCGGGGGGAGTGGCCCATGTAGCTTGGACGTGGATGACCGATGCGGAGGTCGAGATGGACCTTGTCAGCTTCTTTCACGATTCTCTAACGGCATTGGATCAGCCACATCAGCAAGCATAATAGCACCATAATACTAGAAAGAAGGAAGAAAAAGTTGGCCTAGAATCCTCCATAGCAACCGCTTGGGTGACAAATTCCATAGCAACCACTTGGATGGTATGTCACTTTGAATTTAGGATAAGATGGCAAAAAAATATAGAATCTTAATTCCAAGTACTTCTATTATAGTGTGAGATATTTATGTGCATAATCTATATATCTATATAAAGTGAAAGTGGAGAAAAAGTTTCTTCTGCTTCTACATAGGATTGAAGCGAAAAGAAAGAGAGAATTTATCTTTATTTTTATTTTTTAATATTAATAAAATATATCCATTTAAATTTCTTGGTAACGGTCGTAATATCGTTTTTCATTTAAAGATCATCTCTTTCCAAATAAAGAAGAGGCTGAAGATCTCTATGCCTCT
This sequence comes from Calamus simplicifolius, assembly GCA_900491605.1. Taxonomy (NCBI): domain Eukaryota; kingdom Viridiplantae; phylum Streptophyta; class Magnoliopsida; order Arecales; family Arecaceae; genus Calamus; species Calamus simplicifolius. The sequence goes on along the minus strand of UESW01003841.1, from coordinate 1,599,631 downwards.
TTCTTTCCTCCACCTTTTCTTTCTATTTTTCTTTTTTTTAATTAAAGAGAAGATTAGATCCCTTCCAATTTTTGGATGACAAGTATAGATTCATCATTCTCTCTGTTTCATTAGATCAAATTTTTCTTGGATTTTTCACTTGAGCATTTATTTCTTCTTCTAAGGCTTCTTGTTTCCCAATTAAAGAAAGAATTATCTCTTCCAATTTTTGAATGATAAGTATGAATCTGTGTTTCTTTATTTCGTTAGATTGTGTTTTTCTTGAATTTTTCTTTGAGTTTTAATTCCTCATCTTGTTCGATCAGATTTGGTAGATAGTGTTGTTTCTGAATCCTTCCATCAAAAGCTGCCCGATGATCTCCAGATCTCCAAGAAAGTTTATAGTTTGCTCGAGTTTTTTTTTTCTAAAAAAAATCTTGAACAATTTTAACAACTTGGGCATGCATGTACTCAAACACCTAGCTTATTGATGATGATAAAACCTATAATAGATTGCTTCCCGACAAACCATAAACCTTTATATTCTCTTAAAATGCTATCTTTTTTTGTATCTTTGTAGCTACTATTACTATACTTTGCACTCTCTTTTGTGTCCATGAAATTTGAAGCTTTTCATTCTTGGTAGAGGCTGCGATGATGATAATAGCCCATTGGGATTGGCAATAATAAGCAATCTATGCATCTTTGCTTATCTTCAAATAAGTCATACTATCACGATTATCAATGTTGATTTCATTGTTATTTTTTCTCCCTTTTGCTGGACTAATTTTGGTGAGAAAAATCTGAACTCAGACTTTATCTTTTGATATAATCATAAATATGTATAACAAACACTCTTTTCTTAACCTTAGTTAATAATTTTACGTACAAATTTTTTCCATTTCAAAAATAGTGCTTAACAAAGTAGAAAAAAAAGGATAGAAAATCCATGATTATGACTGCATTTAATATTATATGTGATTTATGAGGAAATTCTTTTTTATAGTTAAGAAAGACTATTTTCTTTATGCAGTGTAATATAGGCATCATATAGCTTATTTTCTTCATCCCTATCACCCATAGCATGTATATATATTATCTACAACTGAAGAACAAAATGTGCACTTTTTCCAAGTATAATATAATACTATAAAATATCTTATTATATTATATAATAATTATAATATTATATTATATGAATAGATATGAATATAGTTACGTGGAAAAAATTTTGTAAAAGGTTTTAAAGATAAAAATTAATTTGAATATTTTTTAAAGGCAACCCATGCAATGCATGAGTATGTAACTATTGCTATTAGGCATCTATATAGTTTCTATTAGTACAGCTCATGTCCCAAGTTTATGATGTCTTATGATCAATATTTAATTTTTTTAATGAAAATTTTAATCTATAATGTTGCTACTAGTGCATACTTTCAAATTTACAAAAATTGTGTGGCGAAATTTATTTATTTCATTCATAATCCTTTTTTCATGTAGAGATATACAAAAGAAAAGTGATTGAATCAACAAGCCTGAAAAATAAGTTGATGGATCCTGAGGAATTGCTTTCTTTATTGAAACCTATTATATTTAGAAAAAAAATATTAAGGTATTGATGTATTATAGATCACATGATAATTTTATTTAGTACCTATTCTCATCTCTTTTAATTCTCTTGTTTTTAAAAAACCTGCTTAAAAAGAATTATTAGCTTTCTTTTCAAGCTCATTGTTTTTAATAATAATATTTTTTTATTCTTTAGATTTTCTCGATCCATATTAAACATGTAGAAAAATACTAACTCGATTGTCTTCAAGAGCAAGAACTATTTAGTAACGAAACTTAGGCTCTATGATTGATTTCTAGTAATTGCAACCGAATATCTAAGGCATATGAAAGAAAAGAACTACATGTGAAGTAGAATTTTTCATATATGAAAAATAGAAAATAACCTATAGGATATTTTTGAGAAATCTTATTTACAAAATGGCTTATGCAATTCAATAGGAATCTTTCGTGCAAGTCCAAGTTATTGGAGTTGATTGTTTTAATTTTCTCAATAGTTTCATGTAAAAATATTAAATATATTATTTAATAATTATGATTCCATTCAAAGAGAAAATCTATTAAGCTTAGTGGCACCCCTGCCTCACTTTTCAAATTGTTAAAGTAGGATAATCTTTTAAACCATAAAAAGAAGGGCAATGCTTGTGAAAAATTACGACTGCATATTCAAATTCATCTAATTTTTTTTAAAAAAAAAAAAAACAAGGTCAACATTCATGGCAAGCATTGCTAAGATACAACATGATATATTAATGGTCATATTTATAGTTTAGTTGATAGTTATTACAAAAAGAAAAAAAATGAAAGAAAAAGCCTAGAGATTTATGGGTATCCTATCTTTTTATCCTTAGATTATGGAATACTACCAAAAATATTTTTTTTCTAAATCTTTTGTTAAAAGTTTTTTTACAATAAAACCCATATGCAAGAAAATACATCCTAATATGAATGCAATATCTTAACAATAAGATTGCATTTTTTATTTCTTATAAGCTAGCTATTCCCCAAGCACTCTTTAAGTATTTAAATAAAAAGGTAGATATATAAACTACATAACATCTATCTATAAGTTTAATGTGTAGATAGTTAAATGTTTTGATGTATCTAAATCAAATTTATATACAAATATGGATATATTAAATTTCAATTGTTATCGAATCCAAATTTTCTAATAAATTAGAATTCAAACACATATTTACATATCCATAAAAATATATTTCATCTACTATTATGTTTTATGGTTCTTCATCATTTCTAATTTTTTACTAGTCCTCAAAGTTTTTGATTCATAGTTTAAATTGGTCCTATGGACTTGACCCACCTCGACTAGACCCTAACCTCAACTAGCTTTTGGAGACCCATGGAGTCGAGTCAGGTCCAAATATTAAACCCACACCATATTTCGATTGGGTTTGGATTTTATAAATTCTGACAATGGTTTCAATAGCCTTCATTACCCCATAGGACTGTGCTTGACAAAGTTTATAGCTCATAGCATCCAAGGGTGACATGGGCTGCAACAACGCTTGCCTGAGTGCATGTAAGCCTACGAACTACTGGTGAGATTATGGTTATGCCTATGATGATAGAGTCAACACTTTCACTTGCTTGAAGGTTGATCACTTCACTACCTTCAGCCCTTGAAAATGCTTAGTACTTAATACGCACTCTAATGAAAATGTAAGAATAAACCCACATTCTGATGTAAGACGTTGACATCGTGTGTCATCCACTCGATATTCTTATATCAGCTACTATAACAAATAAACTTTTGGGTTCTTATGCAAACTAACTTCTCAACCTAATTACTCAACTCAACTTATCTAAGCCTTTTCTGAATTATATGGGATCGGCTACATAAATATGTTTCCTTCACTTTATTCTATTCAGGACTAAGTTGATACTCAAATTATAAATAGTTATATTTTATTAATTATTATTATTCATCTTAGTTTAGGTCTACCTCTGCCTTTATCAGTATCATGAATTGTTAAAAGATTACTCTTTCTAACTATAGCATCTAAAGGTTTTCGTTGTATATCCAAACCACCGTAATCGATTTTCTCATTTTATCTTCAATTGGAGCTACTCGTATGATTCTTATATATATTTATTTCTAATTTTATCTTTTAAAGTTATACTACTTATCTATCTTAACATCTGCATTTCTGTTATACTTAATTTATTCACATATTGTTTCAGTATTATCCAATACTCAACCTACCTATATATATATATATATATATATATATATATATATATATATATATATATATATATATATATATATATATATATATATATATATATGGTTGCTCATGTAGCTAGGAAAAGGCTTAGATGAGTTAAGTTAATTATATATATATGGTTGGGTTTAATAAAGAACTAAGTTGGATTGAAAAAGTATGACTAGCTCAGCCCGATTTATTTGTATGCCTAATAGTAATAAATTAAAAGATATTAGTAAAAATGTTGCTATAGCTGTAGGCTACAATGCTTAGCTTCTCTAAATCCACGCATGATGCAATTTTTTTTGACGATTATAAGTTATAGTTTTATATAAAAATATTGCTACAACCATGAACTTTGCTTAATTTCTTCGCACTCATACATTATATATATACATGCATGGGTGCGAAAGAATTATGCCCTAAAAGCCAATCACAATCTATATTATGATAGGATTTCTTTTATTCTTCCAAATTATGTATATGACATTTTGGTTATAAATAAAAGGCATTATGTTTCATAATTTGCTACTTCTTATAATTATGATGAATCCTATAGATTAGGGCAATGGTTTTTAGGGCTATAATGAGATCATGCTAGTGAGACCTAAAATCCTAAAACCCTAATTTAAAACATTCCCAATCGATGGGACATTGAGTAGGGGGTCAATGCTATTAGAAAGATTGGTACATCTTATGTATGATTGATGCAGAGGGTGATTAATCTCATAATCACTTGTGTGAGACACTAATACAAAGATGTAGATACTCATTGGAGGAATGAGTTCACTGAATTGACCTACCAAGAGAACATCTTATGGATGCTTACTTATTTATCAAAAGATGATTCTCTAAGTGAGAGTTATGCAAGTGATCCTTAGACCTAAGATCACCATAGTATCTTGTGCACATGAATCCATGTTTTGGTTTACACTCATTCACGACATTAAGTTGTGTGCGAGGTATTCTAGATGTGGTGGATTGTGTACGAAGATTATGAGTAGATCAACAAGGAATCAATCACTTCTAGTAAGAGAAGATTACATTAGAAAGAGTTTCTAATATTTCATTAATTGAATTATTATTAGAAGATTAAGAGATACATGAATAAGTAATTAAATTTAACATTGATCAATACTCATATACTTATTCAGGGTGTAGTATGATTGAAGGATTAAATTGCATGGTAACTTGCCATTAAAGGTTATGTTTAGTATGTCCACCAAATTTCATATCTTCTAGATAGACATGATACGTTGCTAGACGTCAATCTTGTCTTGTAGCTTTGATTGGATTAAAGAGTTTGATTTGATCAACAATTAGAAAGGGTTATAATTGTTAAGTTCGGGATTGCGTTGATTGGACCTATAGAAATTAGAAATGTTATAATCATGATAGGTCAATTTGTGCCCACACCTATTGCTGGCTAGATGTGGAACCCAATGGGTCACACACAAAGAAATTGATCAAGGGTCTAATTGAATTAGATCATGTTTGCAGGATAGACATGTTAGCACATATTGCAAACTCTAGCTCCTAATTCGAATTGGATTCAAATTTGATTCCTGTATTGGTTAATCTAATATGATTAGATCATGACCTAATGTAGGTTGGCCAAGAATTGAAATCTAATTGGCTTTATTTGGATCATTGGATAATGGATCTGGACCATTGGATGGCTCCGTGGATGAAGAATTTGGATCATTGGTGATAATGTCTTAATTTAGACCATTGGATGGTATCTTAATTATGACCATTGGATGGTGTTTTAATCTGGACCATTGGATAGTGTCTTAATTCAAACTATTGGATGGTGTCTTAATCTGGACCATTGGATAGTGTCTTAATCTAATATGATGAGATGGGAGGATGGGATGTATCTGCATCCCTCTGCGTCTTATAAATAGTTATAAATAGAAATGCCTCCCAGGGTTCATGAAGTACCGAATCCATCTGGTCAGAAATCACTCCATTTTTTCTCTTATTTCTCTTATAAGTCTTGTCCTGAACCAGGACAAGGAGGTCTTCTTCAGGACAAAAGGTTGTCTTATCCTAAATAAAGACAAGAAGATCTTCTTCAGGACAAGAGGTTATCTTATCCTAAACCAAGATAAGAATGTCTTTTACAGGACAAGAGGCTTTGAAGGATTTTTATAAGAGAGAGAAAATTAGAAGGAAACAAAAGCAAGCCAATCAAATCCTTCTATTAAAACATCAACTATCAAAGTTTTGAAGGAGCAGAGTTTTGAACCTAGTTTCTGTGTAGATCAATGTTGGAAGATGAACACTTGGGCACCTTGTAAATATTTCAACATATTGAATAGCGTTACAGGTACTCTTCTTATTCTACATTTACTATTTATTCATTTGATTGTTACCATTAAGAAGATCTTGGCTATTAAGGGTTTCATGTAAATAGATCTCATTAAAAAATTTATAAAATCCATAAGCTTTCGTTGCACTGTCAGGCATGCACGAGAAACCCTATATATATATATATATATATATATATATATGTGTGTGTGTGTGTGTGTGTGTGTGTGTGTGTGTCTGCTTACAGTGAGGGTTGCAGACTTTTATTTAGCAAATTTTGAAACATACACAATGATATTAAATCAGAATAATCATTGTAGAATGTTGAAAATTTCAAAACATGCTCAATGTCTTTCTCTTTCTAAGATCATGTGCATTCCATGTAAAATGCAAGTAAATGCTAATTAAAGGATTTATTAGAAAATTAAACATCCCAAAGTTATTATTATTTTTTTTATAAACCTCTTTTTACAATTAAAGTCAATACCATCAAAATCAAGGATTCTTCCTATATGGTTCAAAGTTAGCAGCGTATGCTACTTGAGGTTGCTCAACCTAATCCTTTTGGATTCAACATCAAGATATTCTTTAATAACTACAAATTTGACTTCATCAAATTTAAACTGAATCAATACCACGCATAAATACACTTGTAAGAGAAGCTCTAAATAAGTCAACGGTTAAGTTAGCATGTCAAAATTTGCACACATTATAACCATGCATGAACTTAGTTGTTTTCTCTAAAGCTTTGACTATACTACCAAATACTATGACAGGGAAGGATAAATCAATTCAAATTAATAAAAATATTCTTCATGATGACAGCTCTAGCATTCTGACAAAAGATTTTTTAGTTGCGAAATGTGTCCGTTGGTGTTACTGTGTTAGGGACTGGCTTTAAGCCAGCTCTCTCTCTCTCTCTCTCTCTCTCTCTCGAGCACAACCATCTTGGAGCAAGGAAGAGCCGTTGAAACCCCATTCTTCCACCGTCTTCGGCAGCCATCGTCTATATCTTCTTGGTCTCCGGCAGCATCCGTTCTGGTGTGATCATTGCCGCATCTTGCCGTGGATGCAGCCGCACGCGCCATCCCTGCCGGAGCGCTGGCCGTTGCCTACGGTGACACCCCAAACTTTACGGTAAATTTAGATTATGACAATCTATCGCGTTGAGCTCAGTAAATAAAATTAACTCTAAATCAGTAAACTACTTTTATATGATAAATATAATAAAAATGCAAGAATTTAAGAAACTGATATTCTAGTGTGTATACTGACGTAAGTTAAATATATATATATCTTCAAATGATTAAGTCAATAATCAATCTTTTATGAATAATCTATGTCTTCAATATAACATTTTTATATCATTTATTTTAATAATATTCATGTCATTATGGCATACTTTTTATGTCAACAGTACTATTAATATCATCATTTATTAGCATTTTTCATGCCATCACTTAATTAATTTTTTCTGATCATTAGCTTCGGTCATATATATATATCTTTGTGACTATATTTAAAACCTGTGAATAATATCTATAATCTTGTCATCACACAGCGTATCAAGAGTCATATCTCACTTTAATTAATAAGTTATTGTTCATTTGTAGTTGCCTATTATTGGTTATTTCTATTATTTCTCTTTTCTTATAACATGGTATTAGGATCTAAATATAGTGAAGCTTTCATGATAACAATATAATAGAATTATTTAATCAATTTAGTGGTTTGCATTATCAATATTATGCAAAATCATAACTATTTTTACGTAGAGCATTAATCAATGCTATTCCTATTCTGTATATTACAATTATAATAACAATAACTTTAAGATAATAAACATTAATCATGTAAATATATAAATAAATAAATATTTTTTTATGCAACTTATTGATTGGTAAGCAGTGACAACGTTAATGTCATTGAAATCATCTTCTCATAATTTGCCGATAATAAATAAATAACCTAAATGATAAAATTAATTTATTTATTAAAAGGTTAATTTATAATTAGCTTGCTTATTTCTATTTGTTAAATAACAGGATTAGGTTAGATCAATCCAAGCTAGTACTTATCTTCATAATAAAATTTTAAATTAATTTTATAATTGGTTCACAACTCAACGTAGACTCAAGGCCTACACCTAGGTTTAAGCCATACAGGCCGCCTAGATATATAAAATATTAATCCAACTCAAACCTACTTCTAATTTGATTAGGACTAAAATAATTCCACCGATTAAATCCCATTCCAACTTAATTCAATTCATGCTTGGTCAAGCTTGAATTAGGTTCAAATAGACTTGGTTCAGTTATCTATTGGTTGAGTCATGGCTCACTGGATAAACCAAATCAAGGACCAAGTAGCTCAGCTTAACAGGTTCGGGAGGAAGACCTTGAACTTCTTTCCCTTCAGTTCTAACCCAACGAAGATTGGGCTGAGAGCCACCAGACATTGGCCTGCTTGGACACCGACGGTGGAAGCCCCCAGCCCTGACCATAGCCGGCCCTTGTAAGATTCATTAAAGGATTTCTTTAATAAACATAATGATCAAAATTTTAGAATAAATGATTTTTACATGAAAACATAAATCAATAATGTGTACCTTAATCCATTGATATTTGTTCTTAACGAGCGTATGTGTTAATGACAGATTGAGTTTCTCCCTCTTTCCTAATTCTCTTTCTTATCTATTTTGATGGTCAAACAGACTATATAAGAGAGAGAGGACCAATCTGATAATACGATCAATTTTTCTTTCCATCAAAGAGAAGTTATCAGATAACAACTTCCTAAAGATAAACCAATAGGAAATTAACTTTATTAAACCATCATTATCACTTAAATTTAAATATATGATAAAATCAAATATCATAATTATCATTTATAATAAATGAATGATAAATCAATCATATATCCACATGGGCCATATAAAAGGAAACGCTAACATTCTCCCACTTGGCCGATGTGAGATATTAAACATACTGGTTTAATAATCAATCATAATGCGCATAACAAAAGCTAAAATCCTTCATAATATTGGTCAAACATGAAATCATCATTAAGCAAAAAAATTAATAAGGATTATGGCGGTTGTATCCTATTATTTTGACGTACTCCCTTTCATGTATAACATTACTAGTTCTATACTTAACATATAACCTATAATGGGAATTGGAATAAGGTCTAACAATAATGTCTTTATCAAAGACAAATCCTGTTAACATTTTCATAATTCATTTATGTATATATACTAGCATAAGTAAACAGGATCCATAAGTAAATCAGAAATAATAATTAATTGAGCTCAAAGTGTCAAATACATAAGAAACTTAAAGCTTTAAACATAACATCACTAATGGTTTTCAATAATGCCCATTCTTTCGATATGTTCATGAAATGTCTTTGGCGGTAACCCTTTAGTCAGCGGATCTACAATCATGAGATTGGTGCTAATATGCTCAATTGACACTCTTTGTTTCTGAACTTCTTCTTTAACGGCAAAGTATTTCAATTCCATATGTTTAGCACTCTTTGAATACTTGTCGTTTTTAGAAAAGAAGACTGCTGTAGAATTATCACAATAAATTTTCAACGGCTTGGCAATACTGTCGACAACCCCAAGTCCTAAAATAAAATTTTGCAGCCATAAACCATGAATTGTGGCCTCAAAGCATGCCACAAACTCAGCTTCCATAGTAGATGCAGCAATGACAAACTGCTTCACACTTTTCCATGAGATCGCTCCTTCAGCTAAAAGGAACAAATAGCCAAATGTGAACTTTCTAGTATCAACACATCCAGCAAAATCTGAGTCTGAATATCCCTTGACCTCAAGATCATTAGATCTTTTGTAAGTAAGCATGTGATCCTTCGTTCCTTGCAAATACCTTAGTACCTTCTTTGCAGCTCTCCAATGATCTATTCCTGGATTACTTTGATATCTGCCTAGCATCCCGACAGCAAAACTGATGTTTGGCCTGGTACATGTCTGAGTATACATCAAGCTACCAACAATTGATGCATAAGGTATTTCTTCCATTTGTTTGTGTTCCAATTCATTCTTTCGACATTGCATATGGATGAATTTATCTCCCTTCTGAATTGGAACAACACTTGCAGAGCATTTGTTCATGTTGAATTTCTCAAGAACTTTATTAATATATGCCTTCTGAGACAAACCTAACATTCCTTGTGATCTGTCACGAAATATTTCGATTCCAATTACATAGAATGCCTCACCCATATCTTTCATTTCAAAGTTCTTAGAGAGAAAATTCTTGGTCTCATACAATAGGCCAAGGTCATTAGTAGCTAGCAAGATATCATCAACATACAGAATCAAAAATATGATTTTGCTCCCACTGACCTTCAGATATATACACCGATCAATGGTATTTTCTTTAAATCCAAAGGATGTAATGGCATCATTGAACTTAAGATACCATTGTCGGGAAGCTTGCTTAAGTCCGTATATTGACTTCTTTAGTTTACACACCATGTGTTTCTTTCCTTCAAATAAAAACCTTCAGGTTGGTCCATATAAACCTCTTCATTCAAACTCCCATTTAGAAAGGCGGTTTTCATATCCATTTGATGCAACTCTAAATCATAATGAGCTACTAGTGCCATAATAATTCTAAATGAGTCTTTCTTAGAGACTGGAGAAAAGGTCTCTGTGTAGTCAATGCCACACTTTTGAGTAAAACCTTTGGCAACAAGTCTAGCTTTACAATGTTCAATATTGCCATTTGAGTCGCGTTTGGTCTTAAAGACCCATATACACCCAACTCTTTTACAACCTTCAGGCAATTCAACAAGATCTCAGACTGCATTGTAATCCATTGATTTTAACTCATCTTGCATGACATCTAACCATTTAGATGAATTAGCACTTTGCATGGCTTGTGAAAAAAAAATCGGATCATCATTAATACCCAAATCAAAATCTGATTCTTGTAGATAAACTACATAATCATCAGAAATAACAGTTCTTCTTTGTCGTTGAGACCTTCTTAATGCTACTTTATTGGGTTCATTTATTACAAGTTCTTTAGTAATAACATCATTCTGTGATGTTTGATCATTAATTTGTTGTTCTTGAAAGTTATTAAAAGGTTCAACAACTCTATGAACAACAACTTGAGAAGAAGTTATAGGTGAAGAAACTTGCACCTTAACTTCTTGGATTTCCACTTTATGTGGTTCCAAACTCCCACTAATTTTATTATTCTCAATGAACCTTGCATTTTCAGATTCAACAATTCTTGTACTATGGTTAGGACAATAAAATTTATACCCTTTTGATATTTTTGGATAACCAATGAAGAAACCACTGGTTGTTCTTGAGTCCAACTTCTCTTCATGTGGATTGTAAATTCTTACTTCCGCGGGCAACCTCAAACATACAAATGCCTCAAAATAGGTTTCCTTCATGTCCACAGTTCAAAAGGAGTCTTTGGAACTGCCTTACTAGGAACCCTATTTAGCAAATACATAGCGGTCTTTAAAGCATGCATCCACAATAATGAGGGTAGTGATGAATTGCTTAACATACTCCTAACCATGTCCCTTAGAGTTCGATTATGCCTTTCTGCAACACCATTTTGTTCTGGTGTTCCAGGCATTGTGTATTGAGTACATATGCCATGCTTTTTAAGGAATTTGGCAAATGGAATAGGGCATTGTCCAGATTCATCATACTTTCCATAATATTCACCACCTCTGTCAGACCTAACAATTTTCACTTTTCTATCTAATTATCTTTCAACCTCATTGATAAACACTTCTAGAGCATTTACCAATTGAGATTTTTCATGCAACAAATAGACATAGCCATAACGTGAAAAATCATTAATAAAGGTGATAAAATACTTTTCTTCACCAAAAGATGGAACATCAAAAGGCCCACATATATCGGTGTGTATAATTTCAAGGAGCTGTTTACTTCTTGTGGCATTTTTCTTGATTGTCTGTTTTATGTGTTTTCCTTTAATACAATCCATACAAATCCCAAGATCAGTAAAATCTAAATCAGGAAGGATTTCATTCTTTACTAATCTCTCAATTCTTTCTTTGGATATATGACCCAAACGTTTATGCCACAAGTAAGCTGATTGTTCATTCAATAAACCACGTTTAGTACCAACATTATGATGCAAGGTTAACAATGTTTTAGCAAAAGATTATTAAGCTTAAATTTGTACAAACCATCAGAAAGAATACCAGAACCAATAAGATGATTGTGTTTAAACAAACTGAAACATCCATTTCCAAATTTAAAAGAATATCCAACTGAGTCAAGTTTGGATAAAGAAACTAAATTACGAGAAATAGAAGGGACATAGTGTTTGGAAAAGGTCTAAATGATGTCCAATGTCTAGAATCAAACGATAAGTTCCAACATCTTCAACTGGAGCTTTGACTCTGTTTCCCATTGAGACAAAGTTTTCATTTGGGTTTATGGTTTGGATCGTAAGGAATCCCTGCATCGTATTAGAAACATGAGTGGTACAACCAGTATCAATCCACCAAGTATTATAAGGAACTTCTGTTAGGTTTGATTCGAAACATATAAAAGCTGTAGGCTTACCTTTTCTTTTCGAACCATGCCTTACGTTTCAGGCAATCTTTCTGATAGTGTCCATGCTTTTTGCAAAAGTGACACTTATCATCCTTTTGTTCCTTCTTGTGGATTTGAGCAGATGACCCATTTATCTTTAGTGGTCGTTGCTTGCTCTTTCCTTTATTATCTTTCTTTGATTTCTTTCCAGCTCCTTGCTGACCCATGAGATTAATAGAATGATTTCCATGTTTCTTAATTCTTGCTTCCTCTTGAATGAGCATACTTTGTAGTTCATTCACATTCCACTTATCCTTCATAGTGTTATAACTCATGTAAAATGGACCATACTCAGGAGGCAAGGAATTGATAATAAATTGCATAAGAAAATTCTCATTCACTTCTAATCCCATAGTCTTTAGTCTTACTGCTATGTTTGTCATTTCAACAACATGCTCATGCATAGTACGAGAACCATCAAACTTAATGTTGGTTAAAGTACTCATCAATGTCCCAGCAAGTGACTTATTAGCAGAGTCAGATTGGGAACGTGCTTCCACAAATTTCATAAATTCCTTAGCACTTTCAGTAGCAGGAATTGTAGACTTGATATTGTTTGCTACAGTCATTCGCATGAACATCAGGCTAAGTCTGTTTGATCTTTCCCAAGACTTATGAAAAGACCTATGTTCAGCACTGCTAGAGTCAGTAAGAGCAGTGGGTTTCTCATTTATAAGTGCCAAATCAAGATCCAGAACACCAAGACGAAACTGAACTTGTTCGCGCCATTCAGAAAAACAGGAATAGTTGCTGCAAATATAAAAAACATGCTCACATATTAATGCTTTGAGTAATATTATTCATATTTCATCAAGTAAACAATAAGTGCATATTGAAGTTCTTCTTTGGGTGATACAACAATAAACATAATTGATGCTTAATTTTAATTTTATATATTTGGCAATTATATATACTCAAATTAGATATGTTTGCTATCTTTGGATATGCTAAACATACCTAACCAAGCACATTAATTAACCACATCATGTCCATAGATTATAAAATGACTAGTCAACCTTTGGGCGACCCTTAAATATTTATAATCAATGAACTTCAATATACTCATAACAATTAAACAATTATGTCATTCATTTATAAGCATCACATAATTATGAGTAATTAAATTATTTAATTAAATTTGATACCTATAAACTTTCAAATTTGGCCACTTTGGTGACTAACAAATTACATAATATAGACATCAAATTTAATGATAATATCATGCGTGAATATAAAAGACTTAAGGTACCCACATAATTTTATTGTAATGTTTTTCAAAACATTAATCTCATAAATATTAGAGAGTAAAACATAAATTTTAGGAGAATCTTCTCGAAAAAGAAATATCATGGGCTTTCATCTTTTGTTGTTAAGATTAAATTGATGGAATAGTAACATCCTTATCCTTAAATCTGTTGGTCCGAGGTTTAAACCAGGTAAACTTTATTTTATTTTATTTTATTTTTTCTTGAATCCCCTTTCCCAAGACGCCTTCCGGTCGTCTCCCTTTATGCACGGGAGACGTCTCCTTTTATAGTATGTATCTTGTGAAGAGAGATTCTTCATGGAAGGGTTTTTTTTTAAAATCTGTGATCGAAATCCTCGGATTTATGGAATGAAAGGAAGAGGAGACGGTTGCTTGAGATAATCAAAAGAAGAAATCTCACGGTACGCAAGACCCCCTTTTCCCCTTTCCCCTCCATCGCCTTTAATGTTGGAATCCCTCTCCACCGCCCTTCCCTTTTCACCATCTTTAATGCTGGAATCCCATGGTCCAAATCCCACGATTAATTTAGTTGGATTTCGTTGGAATTTCACGTAATTAAAGAGTCTTCGTGAGTCCACAAAGTCCACGTAAGAAAAGGGATTTGGTTGGGATTTCACGAAAGAAAGACGGGTGGATTCCTTAACTTCACGCACCCCTTCCTTCTTTCACGCGACTGGGTGGTTGAACATGGCTTACGCTGTGTTAACGAGATCCAGACTTTCGTGAAGATCTTAGAAAAAAATAAAGAAAATGAAAGTCATGTGAAACGGGGCTTCATTGATTCATAGCATGGAGGGGGTCTTACGTATGATAAAGGAAAGGAGACGTTCGAACAATAAAAATTTAATTATTTTATTCTTATATATATATAAGAATCATCAAACATAGATTCATAATGAAAAATCATAAATTCTTCAATCAAGGCTCTGATACCACATGTAAGATCCATTAAAGGATCTTCTTTAATAAACATAATGGCCAAGATCTTAGAATAAATGATTTTTACATGAAAACATAAATCAAGAATGCGTACCTTGATCTATTGATATTTGTTCTTCGTTGACGAGGAATGAGAAGCTGCGTATGTGTTAATGACAGATTGAGTTTCTTCCTCTTTCTTAATTCTCTTCTTATCTGTTTTGATGGTCAAACAGACTATATATAGGAGAGAGGACCAATCTGATAATACGATCAATTTCTCTTTCCATCAAAGAGAGGTTATCAGATAACAACTTTCCAAAGATAAACCAATAAGAAATTAGCTTTATTAAACCATCATTATCATTTAAATTTAAATATCTAATAAAATTAGATATTATAATTATCATTTAGAATAAATAAATGATAAATCAATCATATATCCACATGGGCCACATAAAGGAAACGCTAACAGCCCTTGCTCCGGCGAGGTGCTGGCCTTTGGCCGACAAGGAGCATGATCGGCAAAGATGCCGGAAGACCCACTCTAGGTTTCTAATCATTTTCAGGTGACGAGAAATGTGGAATCCGTAGGGACTTCAAACTAGGATTGTAACCAACCTCCGGCCAGCCATGGCACCTACGACATTTCATCCAGACTCCGACCATAATGAGATTTATTGTTGGGTAATGGGCCAAAAGACCTTGAATATACTAATAGGCCTTGAAAGTCCATTATCTTTTTATGTGCATAAATAATAAATTGTGTGGATATTTAGTCTCTCATCGAAAAAATTAAGAAAGGAATGTTCATTTATATGAAACTCTTTCTTAATGATACTCATCACTCCTACGCATGCGTGTATACAAAGGATGCTTTGTAGGGGCTTTAAATTTTTTCTTGATCATGATGATCTGACGGTGGAAACTGATTAGATTAAGATGAGGGGCTGAGATTAAACGATAGACCGATATGATTGATAAAGCAGTGTTGATTCATGGCTTGGATTGATCACAGCCGTTGATGAGAAGACTGTTGAACTGTTGACCATGGTTGATTGGTCAATAGTTGACCACCCGTAGAATGTTGGTGATAAGATGCCCATCTGATCATGCCGTTGGTGATAAGGCGCTCATCCGATTGTGAAATGACATATCAAAGCCATGAAACCATCTATTTGATCACGTAATCATCAGATCACGATAGCGAAATGACATATCGAAATGTGGATTGGCTTATCTGATCGATTGATCTTCATATCACAGATTGAATTGGTGTATCAAAGGCTTTCTTTGATCAAATTCGATTAAAGCAATTCAATTCAAATTAAACCCAAAAGAATGTATCCAAAAGGCACCTAAAACCTATAAATAGGGCATTAAACCTTTGTATATATTAGGTATTTATATACTCTTAGGAAAGTATAGCTATAGTGCATCTATTAGGCATTTGCATACTCTCAGTAAAGTATAGCTATAGTGCATAAAAAAAAAGAAGCATTTTTTATTTGATATTTTTGATGAATTATAATGTTGCATTCATCAAAAGAAGACTGTTGTATGGAGACACTCAGTCTTATCAATTACATAGCCGCCAACATCAAGATCCGGTGAAGATCCATTGGTTCCTTGGTTACAGCCACGTTAATCAAGAAAACAGAGTTTCTAATTAAGAACAGGGTGCGATCGAGTCTCTAACCAATGTCCTTTCTTCGGCGATCACAAACGACCAATATTAAATCACAATGCAGGGAAGTTACAAGGTCACAGGTCTTACCTAACGGTTTCATTGTCGGGGAAGAAGAGGACGTCGGCAAAGATTGCTCACGATCACTATGTTTCCCTGAAATAGAGTTGCCAAAAACCTAAGTTAAAACTATGATAATCCCATTGAAATCCATTGCAAATCTTATGTTTGTTGGATAAGTTTGAGGAAAAGATAGTACCCGGGATGATCTTATCTATTTGAATTTGAATATATTTGAGAAGATGTTGTGGCGTGCAAGGCACTGTCCTTAAGAGTAGATTCGTGCCTCTCGGAGATAATATCTCGGTGCAGAAGATCAGAGCACGACTACCCTCCAGGATACAACAACAAAGTTTTCTAACAGGCGTGCACACACCAATGTCAGAAGAGGATGAACAACCAAGATGATTTCCTTCTCTCGGCATTGCTTCGAATATTTATAAGAAAGCAAGCACCGGTCGAGAGCGACGAATCAATCCAACGGGAATGACGATTCAGTCCAAAGGTCGATCAGCGTCCAACAGTAGGTCAAACAAAAATAAAAGACTTATCACGTACGTAGAAACGTATAAGTCAAAAGACTGGTCAAAAAGAAAAATAAAAAGACTTATCCTACCGGTTGAAATAAAAAGACTTATCCTACCGGTTGAGAACGACGTATCAGATAAAAGGACTTATCAAGTCAAAAGGCTTTTGAATTTTGAAATATACTAGATTTCCAACAATCCCCCACTATTTCAATATTCAAAAGATGACAAACTTTAGAAGGAACTTTAAGAATGTAATGCATAAGCCATGGTGTCTATGTGACTATGAACCAGGCATAGAGAAAATAAGTATAATCCATAAAAGGTTGGTGAAACTAAGTTTCTATGAACCAATCCTTCTTTATTGGATCATTGACTTATAACTCACATTCCATCTCTCAGATTTCGGTTGTTCAAGCGGGTTGACACGTTTCGGCCATACGTCTACCTGGATATTCATGAGTGCTTTAGAGATCTTACCCAAGTCTCATAGGAAGCGGCCACCACCTCTACACTCATATAGGTAGATTGTCATCAAGTATACACTGTAATTTTGTATACCATCCAAATTAGGCTATGACATCCATTAAGAACTTCACATATTAGTTCAACCTAAACACTGCAGAATACTATCTCACACCATAGAAAGGGATTTCACAATATAAATAATTATGATAGTATACTCCAAGTTGTCCAGTGAATTATTTTTCCATATGAACCTTCTTCTCGGGATCTCCGTTCATGAAGGTTGGGTTACCATCACTTCAACTTTGATCTGGGTATAATCCCATTTCCCTCGATGTATTGCTCACAAGCTTTTGCTTAGAGGCTTAGTCAGAGGATCGGCCAAATTCAACTCTGACCTTACATAATCCAAGGATATTACTCCATCATTAATAAGCTGCCTCACAATATTATGTCTTAGACGTATATGTCTACTCTTCCCATTATAAATTTTGTTTTTCACTTTAGCTATGGCAGCCTGACAATCACAATGTATAGACATAGATGGAGCTGGTCTCATCCAAATGGGAAGATCTACCAAAAGATTCCTGAGCCATTCGGCCTCAGTCCCAACCTTCTCCAATGCAATAAACTCGATTCCATTGTAGACCAAGCTATACATGTTTGCTTAGATGATTTCCATGACACTGCTCCTCCTCCAAGGGTAAACACATATCCACTCGTGGATTTCATCTCATCAGAGTCTGAAATCCAGTTAGCATCACAATACCCTTCTAATACTATAGGAGTCTCACAATACATTAAACCATAGTTCATGGTTCCTTTCAAATATCTAAGCACTCTTTGTAATGCAATCCAATGATCCTTGTTAGGACATTGGGTATATCTGCTTAGTCTTCCTACAGCATAAGCAATGTCAGGTATAAGACTACCAATAATTTGAGCATATTTGGATTGTAAGACACCATTGCTTTATTTTTCTTAAGCTGTGAATTAGCATTATAAGGAGTGCTCACAGGCTTACAATCAAAATGTGAAAACTTTTTCAAGATTTTCTCAACATAATGTTCTTGTGAAAGTATGATACTATTCGACTTCTTTACAAGTCTAATTCCTAAAATCATATTTGCTTCTCCCATATCTTTCATATCAAAATTCAAAGTCAAGAACATTTTGGTGCTAGTCACAATATCAAAATTAGTGCCAAATATGAGCATATTATCCACATACAAACAAATTATAACACATTCATGGTTAACAACTTTAGAATAAATACATTTATCAGCACTATTAATTTGATATCTTTTAAAACTAGCACTTTATTAAACTTATCATGCCATTGTTTTGGTGCTTGTTTTAAGCCATACAAAGATTTAATTAATTTACAAACTTTATGCTCATTACCAGGAAGAACACAACCCTCAGGTTGATCCATATATATTTCTTCTTCTAGGTCTTCATTAAGAAATACAGTTTTAACATCCATTTGATGAATTATCAATTTATGAATAGATGCAAGAGCAATCAAAACTCTAATAGAAGTTATTCTTGTCATAGGTGCAAAAGTATCAAAGTAGCCAATATCTTTCTTTTGAGAATAACCTTTTGCAACCAGCCTTGCCTTAAATTTTTCAATAGAACCATCATGCTTTAGTTTTTTCTTAAAGATCCATTTACACCCAATAGTTTTAGCTTCAGGGGTAAACTTACTAATTCCCATATATGATTGCTCATGATTGATTCTATCTCATTATTTATAGCCTCTTTCCAAAATATAGCATCAGGAGATGAAATTGCTTCAGAATAGGTTTGAGGATCATTATCAACAAGAAAAGTATAAAAATCATCTCCTAGATTGGTTTCCTTTCTGATTCTCTTGGATCTCCTTAGCTCTTGAATGTCATCAGGCTTTAAATAAGGTTCAACCACTTGTGGTCTAGAAGGTCTTGCTAAGGAGGTTTTCATAGGAAAGATATGTTCAAAAAATTCTGCATCTTTCGTCTCGACTATAGTATTAAGTTCCATGATATTATTTTCACTTTTAATCACTAAGAACCTATAGGCTGCATTATATTTATTTGCAGGACTATTTTGAACATAACCTATGAACATACAATCAAAGGTTTTAGATCCTAACTTTCTCTTTTTAGGTTCAGGAAGTAAGATCTTTGCTAAACAACCCCATACTTTTAAATATTTAAAACTTGGCAAATGACCATTGATGCGTGTCGTAGCGCAACAATTAAAACACCTTAATTTCACTATTAGAATAGCGAGAGTAAGGGATCGATTCCACAGGGACTTTAGCGATTATCTTGAAATAAATTTATAAATTTAACTAAGAGCATGGTCCGTACCCGTAGATCACGGTCCATCCCTTTTAAGTATAGATCAGTCTAAAATTATTTTCACTTAAATATAAATTAATAACAATTAAACATGAATAGAAACTTTATTTCATATAAATTAAAAAGTCATGACATTAAGAAGGCAATAAGAAAGCAATAAATTCTCTCTACACCAAACCAAAGATGGGATGAAGTCTTTATTCCTCCTCTGAATGCGCCTCCCGAATCCGAATAGATCAGCCTCCACGGATGGACAAAGACTCTGTAAAAAGAGTCGGCCTCCACGGATGTTGGAAACATGCAATGGAACTCCTCCAAAGCCACGGAACAACGTCGCGTCTGGAACAGATCAGTCTCCATGGCTGGAACGGGACGTCTCCACGGCTGGAATCTCCACGGCTAGAACAGAATTTCTCACGAACAGAGGACTTCACGGAACAGAGGACTCTACGGACGGATGCCTTGGAACAGAAGCTCTCCCAAGCCACGGAATGGATGTAGATTGCTAGACGGATGGCTGCCTTCTCGGACTTCCTCCCAAACGAGCTTCTCTGCTGCTATTTGTAGAGGCCCCGGACGCGGGAAGACGCGGCGAAGAATTCTATTTCAAAACAGAGACGCGGAAGCAACGAAGAAAATCCTGGATAAATCGTCAATAAAATTCAAATTGAATTTAATTCTCTCAATTTGATAACTTCCAATCTAATCTATTCCTTAATTGGTGGAGGAAACGGTTAGAATTTAAGAGAAGAATCGGATGAAAATAAAGAAAAACGGGCTGAAACGATGAAGTCGGCACTTGTTTGCCGATTTTTGCTTTAAAATCCGTGCTAAATCCTTATAAAATCAATTCCGGGCTCATCTTAAATCCGATTTGAGTGCCGTTTGCGTCATTAAATCCCTAAAATCGAGCTCTTTAAATTGATAAGGTTTTATCTAAAATATTATATAAAATATTAAAATATTAAATAATAATAGGTACGTTAAATTATTAATTAATAGGTTTAATGATAATTATTTATGCGTTTATCACTCCCCCAACTTGAATCTTACTCGTCCTCGAGCAAATAAGAAATTTAGAAATATGTACCAAGCTAGTTTAAATTAAAATTTCTGGTTAGATCATAAGGGAGGTACTTCATTGGATTATTAAGTTTACCCATTTAGTGATAAAGTGTAGTCCATAAGAATTTATAGAAGTCTTCCTTCACCAACTTTCCACTTCTTTAATTAAGTCTTCTAACTTAATTTGGGTTGGGTGTAATGTCTTTTGTAATTTGGTTATTTATTTATATGTAAAGTCAGTGCAATGTCCTAACCCCTTGCTTTCTAATTAACCCTTGTAGCGAGCTTTAGGCCAATGGCTCCCAAACCAATTGGTTTTAGGGCATTAGGTGTAAAACACCCCTCGGACTTACTTACTCGAGTAAAAAGGCTTTAGGTAGGACTGACTCTACTTAGGTTCTTTTACATTCCACCTTTTTACGCGAACAACATCACTTTCTTAGGTGACGGGGCCCGGTTACTCAGTGAAAATGTAAGAACCTAATCTATTAACTTTAAGAGAGATTTTCTTTTCTTTTTTTTTTTGAATAACATTTTCACCCATACCCTTATTAAGTAGATTGTACTATTAAGATCAGTGGTCAGGAGGGTCTGAAATTATTCTAAAAATTTTCTGGGCTAAACCCTACCTTTTATTAGGTTTTCTTAATAATTTATTCCTCAGTATCTCAAAAATAATCTAACCATTAATTCATTAATAGACTGCTTGATTAACTTCAAATCGAGACAGAATTTGGTAACACATCTGATTATAGTTTTACTCAAGGATTTATTCTTTTTCCTCCCCCCAACTTAATTTCCATTGTCCCTAATGGAAGAAAAATTAATTAATTCAAGGAAAGATACTACCTGGTAGAGTATTTGAAGGTTGGAAGTTTCATTGTTGCCATCTTCTTTCAATCTGCTTCTGTTGCTCTTCTCTGGTCATACTAAAAGAACTAAAAGAAAAGTTAAAAATAACTAATAAACTGGGTTGCCTCCCAAGAGCGCTAAGTTTAAAGTCTTCAGCCAGACTGTGCTACTTATTATGATAGTGTTGGGTTCACAAGATCAATTGATTCAACAATTTCTCCATCATTAATTTCTTCTATATATGGTTTCAAACGTTGGCCATTTACTTTGAATGTATTTCCTTGCTTGGGGTCTTTAAGCTCTACAGCTCCATGGGGAAATACTTGAGTTACTATAAAAGGTCCATTCCATCGTGAACGAAGTTTTCCAGGGAAAAGGTGTAATCTTGAATTGTAAAGCCATACTTTTTGATTTGGTTCAAAATTTTTCTACTAATAAATTTGTCATGATATGCTTTGGTTCGTTCTTTATAAATTTTTGAGCTCTCATATGCCTCATTTCGTAGCTCTTCTAACTCATTCAATTGGAGTTTTCTATTGACACCTGCATTTTTCATATCATAATTAAATTGCTTGATAGCCCAAAATGCACGGTGTTCTAATTCTACAGGTAAATGACAGGCTTTTCCAAATACGAGCCTATAAGGAGACATTCCTATGGGAGTTTTAAATGCAGTACGATAAGCCCATAATGCATCATCCAAACGTTCTGACCAATCTTTCCTATCAGGTCTCACGTTTTCTCAAGGATATTTTTAATTTCTCTATTTGATATTTCAACTTGGCCACTAGTTTGGGGATGATAAGGTGTAGCTACCTTATGAGTAATTCCATATTTGTTCATTAATCCTTCAAAGTGTCTATTCGTGAAATGTGTACCCCCATCACTAATTATAGCCCTTGGGCATCCAAAACGACTAAGGATATTATGCTGAATAAACTTGATTACAACTTTATGGTCATTGGTTCGAGTTGCCATGGCTTCAATCCATTTTGACACATAATCAACTGCCACTAGAATGTATTCAAATCCAAAAGGAAGGAAATGGGCCCATAAAATCAATACCCCATACATCAAAAATTTCTACAACCAAGATAGGGTTTAGGGGCATCATGTCTTTTCGAGATATATTTCCTGTTTGTTGACATTGGAGACAATTACGGCTAAATTCATGTGCATCTTTAAAAAGAGTTGGCCAATAAAACCCACTTTGCAGTACCTTTGCTGCAGTTTTCTTTCCACTAAAATGTCCTCCACAGGCAAGAGAATGACAGAAGTTAAGTATACTTTTGAATTCACTTCGGGAACACATCGCCTAATCACCTGATCTGAACAGTACTTAAATAATTCAGGGTCTTCCCAAAAGTAATATTTGATTTGTGAGAAAAATCTATCTTTTTCTTGTTTTGTCCAGTGGGAAGGTACTTTTCCTGTTGCCAAATAATTCACAATGTGGGCAAACCAGGGAAGACTGCTATGGGAAATTGAGAATAATTGCTCATCAGGGAACTTATCTCTGATTATTTCTTTATTGTATTCCACTGAGATCCTAGAGATATGATCTGCTACCATATTTTCAGAACCCTTCTTATCTAAGATTTCTAGATCAAATTCTTGTAGTAGAAGGATCCATCTAATAGTCTGGGTTTTGTATCCTTTTTTGATATAAGATGCCTCAATGCTGCATGATCTGAATAAACTAAAACCTTAGACCCTAACAGATATGATCTAAACTTTTCTAGGGCAAACACAACTGCTAGTAATTCTTTTTCAGTGGTAGTATAGTTCATTTGTGCATCTGAAAGAGTTTTGCTAGCATAATAAATTACATGGGGTTCTCGATTGAGTTTCTGTCCTAGAACTGCCCCTACAGCATAATCAGAAGCATCACACATGATTTCGAAAGGTATGGTCCAATCTGGGGGCTTGATAATTGGTGCAGTGGTCAAAGCAGTTCGAAGGATGTTATAGGCTGTTAGACAATCTTTATCAAAATTAAAAGAACTATCCTTGGTCAACAAATTACACAATGGTCGAGAAATTTTACTGAAATCTTTGATGAAACGTCTATAAAAACCAGCATGACCAAGGAAAGATCGTACTTGTTTAACTGAGGTTGGGGGTGGTAGATTTGAGATCAATTCAACCTTGGCTTTATCAACCTCAATACCTCTCTCTGAAACAATGTGTCCAAGCACAATTCCCTCACGAACCATAAAATGGCTCTTCTCCCAACTTAGGACTAAATTCATTTCCATACATCGTTTCAGTACCTTAGTCAAGTTCTCGAGGCAGCTATCAAATGATGCACCAAAAACTGAAAAATCATCCATAAATACTTCCAAAAATTGACCAATCATATCAGAAAATATGGCCAACATACATCGTTGAAAAGTGGCTGGTGCATTACAAAGACCAAACGGCATACGTCTAAAGGCAAATGTTCCAAAGGGACAAGTGAAGGTGGTCTTTTCTTGATCTGCAGGAAATACTGGGACTTGATTGTATCCTGAATATCCATCTAAGAAACAAAAGAAACTTTGTCCCGCTAGCCGTTCTAGAATTTGATCGATAAAAGGCAAAGGAAAGTGGTCTTTCCTAGTCACGGCATTCAACTTTCGATAATCTATACACACTCTCCAACTAGTTGATGTGCGAGTAGGAATTGATTCGCCCTTTTCATTTTTAATCACGGTAATACCCGATTTTTTAGGTACTACTTGGATTGGACTGACCCATTGGCTATCTGAAATTGGATAAATAATACCAGCATCAAGCCATTTTACTACTTCTTTCTTAACAACATCCCTCATGTTTGGATTTAGCCTTCGTTGCATGTCTCTATGTGGTTTGGCTTCAATTTCACTATGAATATGGTGCATGCAAACGGAAGGGTCAATTCCCTTAATATCAGCTATTGTCCATCCAATTGCCTCTTTATGTTCTTTAAGTACATCTACCAATTTATCTTCTTGCTCAGAGGTTAGGGTAGATGCAATGATTACTGGAAGGGTATCATTGGGTCCAAGGAATGAATATTTTAAGTCATCTGGAAGAGGTTTCAATTCTAGTTGGGGTGGTTCTTCCAAGGATGGTATTAAAGGACTTGGTTTAGTTGGAAGTGGTTCATATTTTATAGTCCATGGAGGGATGGTGTCGAACTTAGGTGGTTCTAATAACATGTTTATCTCTTTGGTATACTCATCAATATCAAAGTCATCTATTCCAAAATGTGTAAGACATGTTTGTAAAGGATCCGAATCAATCAAACTTTGGAATTTCTTATCTACTACTTCCTCTATCATGTTTACTTCATTTAAATCATACACAGGTGGTCCTTGGGAAGCATTAAAAATATTTAATCTCATCTTCTTGTTTCCAAAAGATACATCCATCACACCTGTTCTACAATTTATGCATGCATTAGCAGTAGCTAGAAAAGGTCTTCCAAGGATGATGGGAATTTGGTTAGGATTACCGCTAGATTCCATATCTAACACAAGGAAGTCGACAGGAAAATAGAATTCATCCACCTTTACTAATACATCTTCCAATATTCCACGAGGTTCTTTGACTGATCTATCTGCCAATTGTAGTGTTACTGTCGTGGGTTTCAACTCTCCAAATCCAAATAATTCATATACTGAACTTGGGAGAAGGTTTACACTCGCACCCAAATCTAATAATGCTTTCTTGATTGTGAAGTTTCCTATGACACATGATATAATCGGGGTACCAGGATCTTTTAGTTTGGGTGGGGTTATTTGCTGAACAACTGAGCTGACTTGCTCAGTCAAATGATCTTTTTTGGTATTGTGTCTTGGCTTTCCGTTTTTGTGTGCATAGATCCTTCAAAAATTTGGCATAAGCTGGAACTTGCTTGATAGCATCGAGAAGAGGTAAGTTTATTTGGACTTGCTTAAATAACTCAAGCATCTCATTCATTTTATATTCTTCTTATCTGAAGGCAAAGGAGATTCTAAAGCACTAGGGAATGGGGCTTTAGGTATGATTGCTTGATCATTGAATTCCTTTTCTTTTTCATTTCTTCTCTCTTCTGGTTTAGCCACTTCTAATTTCTGGGTTGGTTCAGGTGGGTTCAATGCTTTTCCACTTCTGAGAGTCATGACTGATTTAGCATGTTCTGGGAATTTGTCAGGACTATTGGAACCTTCAGCCATGAATTGTCCTTTCGGGTTATCGATAGGCTGACTAGGTAACTTACCCTCCTCCCTTCTACTGAATGCTGTGGCTAATTGACCTATCTGAGTTTCTAGTTTTGCAATAGATTGTGTGTGGAGTGAAGGATTTGAGTATTCATTTCTAGCCCTTTCAATGCTTGTAACACTTTGTCTTCAAAAGTAGGCTGATTATTCGGTGGAGGTTGTGGGATGTTTGGATATTGTGAATATGGCATGTTTCTAAAATTGGTTTCTTGATAATTAGGTCTGATCGATGAATTGACTACAGGTTGAGGTTTCCAAGAAAAATTTGGATGATTTCGCCAGCCAGGATTGTAAGTATTTGAAAATGGATCATTTCCTGTTCTAGGAGCTAATCGGGTTTGGGCTTGGTGGGCTTGCTCTTGAACAAGTTCAGGAAATTGGTATGCAGCTGGACATTCACCTATAGAATGGGTTGGACTCGAACAAATTATGCAGACCTCATGTAATTGAGTAGATGGGGAAGAGATGTTTCCAACTTGTAGAATCCGGTCAAGTTTATGGGATAATTCATCTACCTTAGTATAGATATCTGTAGATGACCTATTTCATATATTCCACCTCTTTTAGGTTCTACGGGAGGGTCTCGACGAGCAACTGACATATGATGTAATGAATTCTCACTCAATGTCTCAAAGAGTTGCCAAGCTTCATGTTCATTTTTTAACATAAATGTCCCACCACATGAAGCATCAACCATTTGCCTACTTTTCTGATAAACCATCATAAAAGCACTGAACCAGTTGCCATTTGGGTATAGCATGATGTGGACATTTTCTAATCAGTTCTTTGAATCTCTCCCATGTCTCATGGAACATTTCTCCATCTGTCTGGGAAAAACTTGTTATGGCTTTTCTAATTTGATTCGTTTTTCCTATAGGAAAATATTTCTTAAGAAATTCTCTCTGAAGATGATCCCAAGTTGAAATTATAACAGTGTCTAATGAATTTAACCAATACTTGGCTTTATCTTTTAGGGAAAAAGGGAATAACTTAAGCCTAAGTGCATCATCAGAGAAATTTTGAATCTTGACAGTTGAGCAAATTTCCAAGAATTCATCTAAGTGTTTGTAGGGATCCTCATTTGTAAGTCCATAGAAAGATGGTAACATTTGGATTACACTTGACTTAATTTCATATTGGGCAGCCTCTACTGGAGGCACTTGAATGCAGGGAGAGTAGGTATACCTTGAAGGAGTGAAATACTCTTTTAACTGTTGTGGTTGATTATTTTCGTTAT
The DNA here is from genome assembly GCA_900491605.1 of Calamus simplicifolius. Classification (NCBI taxonomy): domain Eukaryota; kingdom Viridiplantae; phylum Streptophyta; class Magnoliopsida; order Arecales; family Arecaceae; genus Calamus; species Calamus simplicifolius. Next base: position 1,572,265 of record UESW01003841.1, on the reverse strand, counting down.
TAGGATCCATAATTCTGAGTCTGTTTGCTCTAATAGTTCTTTCTATCTCAGGATCTAAGGGTATAAGGTTAGGTTGCAACGATCGGCGACCAAGCATACACCCTACCAATGACTCTAAAGCAAACAGTAATTCATTATTATTATTATTATTATTATTATTATTATTATTATTATTAGAAGAAGAAGAAAAAGAGGGGGATTCTAAAAAAAATACCCTAAAAATTCCTAGAACTAAAAAGGAATGAATAATTTAATTAGGGTTTAATAATTCTTAGCAATCAAGTTAGCAAAGATTAGACTCTCTATTCTAGGTTTACCATAGATCTAGATAGCTCGAGTTCCTTAGGGACTGACGTCTAATTAATTTTAAAGTTAAAGGTTTGGGTTAATATAGAATGAAGGATATGGTTTATGGGCTAAGGAAGGGTGATGAAATCCCTACCTTATCTTGATTAGGGGTTTGTGCCCTTAAAGTTAATTATGAAAATGCTATGCAACAAACAGATGTCCAACTTTTGAAATTATCAGACAAAATTAATCTAATTATTTATATTTTTAAGATTTTTGTGATTAGGTTTTTAATTTCCTAATAAATTATGAGATGTTAATGGAAGAATTTTGAGTTTTACAGAAAATAAATCCACCTAAGTCAATCTAAGCATAAAAATAAAATAATTATTTTGTTTATATATTTATTTTTATTTTATAATTTTTTTCTTAAATTAATTATGTTTTATGGAAGGTGTCTTAGGGTTTTTCTTTTAGGTAAGTTAATTAAAAGAAAATTTTGATTAGGTTAAAATTTGATTTGTGGCAAAAAGGAAAGTAATAATTTTTTTATGTTAAAAGAAAATATGCGATTCTAACAATTAAAGAAATAAAATAAAGCGACAATAACTATTTAAGAGAAAATTAATCTAATTTTTTATATTTTTTAATTTTTTAATTTTTATAATAATTTTTAATTTTTTTTTCAAAATAACACACTTAAGTCCCCGGCAATGGCGCCAAAAATCTGATGCCTATCGTAGTGCAACGATTAAAACACCTTAATTTCACTATTAGAATAGCGAGAGTAAGGGATCGATTTACAGGGACTTTAGCGATTATCTTGAAATAAATTTATTAAATTAACTAATTAGATAATTATTAGTGCAAAATAATCAAGATATGGTCCCGTACCCATAGATCACGGCCCGTCCCTTTTAAATATAGATCAGTCTAAAATTATTTTCACTAAAATATAAATTATAACAATTAAACATGAATAGAAACTTTATTTCATATAAATTAAAAAGTCATGACATTAAGAAGGCAATAAGAAAGCAATAAATTCTCTCTACACCAAACCAAAGATGGGATGAAATCTTTATTCCTTCTCTGAATGCGCCTCCCGAATCGCGAACAGATCAGCCTCCACGGATGGACAGAGACTCTGTAAACAGAGTCTCTTGGGAATAGTAGCCTCCACGGATGTTGGAAATAGGGTAGTGGAACTCCTCCAAAGCCACAAAACAGCGTCACGTCTGGAACAGATCAGTCTCCACAGCTGGAACGGGACGTCTCCATGGCTGGAACGGGTCTCCATGGCTAGAACGAAATTTCTCACGAACAGAGGACTTCACGGAATAGAGGACTCCAAGGATGGACGCCTTGGAACAGAAGCTCTCCCAAGCCATGGAACAGATGTAGATTGCTAGACGGATGGCTGCCTTCCCGGACTTCCTCCCAAACGAGCTTCTCTGATGCTATTTGTAGAGGCCCCGGACGTGGAGAAGACGCGGCGAAGAATTCTGTTTCAAAACAGAGACATGGAAGCAACAAAAAAAAATCCGGGATAAATTGTCAATAAAATTCAAATTTCTTTTAGAGGAATTTAATTCTCTCAATTTGATAACTTCCAATCTAATCTATTCCTTAATTGGTAGAGGAAACGGTTAGAATTAATTAAGAGAAGAATCGGATGAAAATAAAGAAAAACTGCTGAGAAGAGGATGAAGTCGGCAACTCGTTTGCCGTTTTTGCTTTGAAATCCATGCTAAATCCTTATAAAATCAATTTCGGGCTCATCTTAAATCCGATTTGAGTGCCGTTTGTATCATTAAATTTCTAAAATCGATCTCATCTAAAATATTATATAAAATATTAAAATATTAAATAATAATATGTACATTAAATTATTAATTAATAGGTTTAATGATAATTATTTATGCGTTTATGAACCATTCCATAACTCATAAGGTGTTTTATTGGTTTTTTTATAAGGAATTCTATTTTGAATAAAACAAGTAGAAAGAAGGGCTTCCCCCACAAGTTCATGGGTGCACCAGAACTAAGGAACAATGCATTCATCATTTCTTTAAGTGTTCTATTCTTTCTCTTAGCCACTCCATTAGATTCTGGTGAATAAGGAGGAGTAAATTCATGAATTATACCATGTTGTGCACAATAATCATTAAAAGAAGTAGAATCATATTCTCCTCCTCTATTAGATCTAAGTCTTTTTATTTTTCTTGTTAATTAATTTTCAACTTTTGCCTTATATTTTAGAAATATTTTGAAGGCTTCATCTTTTGATTTTAAAAGATAAACCATTGCATAACGAGAAAAATAATCGATAAAGTAATATAGTATTTCTTTCCACTTCTAGTCATATTACATTTTAAATCTCCTAAGTCAGAATGAATTAATTCTAACAATTTAGTTTTTCTTGTATGAATAGATTTGCAACTCCTTTTGGTTAATTTAGATTCTACACATGTTTGGCATTTTTCATAATCAGAAGAAGTAGACATGTTATTTAGCAAACCTAATTGTTTCATTCTTTTAATATAAGAGTAATTAACATGTCCTAATCTACCATGCCAAAGATTAATAGAGTCAAGCAAGTAAGCAGAAGAAAATGATGCATTTTCATTCATAACTTTGAGTACATTTAATACAAATAGACCCTGGTTACAATATTCTTTCCCAATGAAATTTTCAGATTTGGTCATGACAACTTTGTCAGACTCAAATGATACTTTCACACCATTTTTTCCAAGCAAGGCCATAGAAATCATGTTCATACGGATGTTCGGTACATGTAGCACATCTCCAAGTGAAAGGACTTTTTCAGAAGTTAGTTTTAGATTGACTTTTCCTTTGCCAATCACTGAACAAGACTTTGAGTTGCCTATGAAGACTTGCTCCTCTCCTTTTGGCAGTGGGATATAGGAGGCAAATGCATTTCTATTGCCACATATATGACGAGTGGCTCCAAAATCCATCACCCAGTCCTTTGTATGTGCAACAATATTGGCCTCGCTAACAACCGCAGCAATCACATCTTCTCCAACCATCAAGTTAGCCTTTGGTTTGGATGGAGCATCATTAATTTTTCTGAACCTGCATTGGGCAGCATGGTGTCCTGGTTTCCCATAAACATAGCAAGATCCTTTTTGTTGGGGAACACGGAATACCCCCAAGATCACGGCTATAGCGTATATGAGTAATACACAAAAAACTTTTACCGTTCTAATCTATGAGTACAAGATCATACCTTCATATTTGAACTTTGGAATACTTTGATTCGATTGCTCGACCTCAACCTTTTAGCCTTCCACCGTATTTCTGAAAATACCTTCTTTCTCTCACAAGATGGTAGGATCTCTTGGCCGTCCTAGGGTTTCTTATTTTTCTTTCTTCAAAAACATTCACCCTAGCAACCAACTGAGAGGGTATTTATAGGGCTACAACAGGAACCAATAGGCAAATATGAAAAGGACTTCCTATGTAATTAAATCTCCCAATCCTACCCCGGGTTAGGATTCAATTACGTAAATTACAATTCATTCCACTAAAGAATTATAATTGTACTCCTAATCATATTCGAATTTATATTTTCGAGCCTTTAATATTAAATACTTATTATCTCCCCATATTAAGATTCACTAGTAGAAAAAACATTTTTAGCGACCGCCACAGGCGGTCGCTAAAAGTTAAAAAGCAGTCGCTAATAGTTTTTAGCGACCGCTTAGCGACCGCCACATGCTGGCCGCCAGAAACTCGTCGCTAAAGACTTTTAGCGACCGCCAATGACGATCGCTATAGTATTAGCGACCGCTAGAGCGACCGCTTGGGGGTTGCAAATTTGACTATTAGTGACCGCCTGAAAGACCTTTAGCCGACTGCCTAGGCGGTCGCTAATACTACATATTTTTAATTTTTTATTTTTATTTTCTGACTATTAGCGATCGCCTGAGGCCTTTAGCGACCGCCTAGGCGGTGCTAATACCCTATATTTTTGATTTTTTTTATTTTTTATTTTCTGTTCTGAATGAGAAAAGGCATCCTTTTAAGCCATTAGCGACCGCCTAGGCGGTTGCTAATACTGAATTTTATTATTTTTTAATTCATTTTGTTTTTGGTTATTGGATTTTTTTGTTTGGGTACCTATACCTGTTTTACAAAATTATATAAACTAAATATTAAAATTAAATTGTACACACACAATAAAAGTATAAGCTAATAAAAAAATAATTTATCTATATTAATAAATCTGCAACGTCTTTAATTTACAATCCAAAAAAAAATCTAATACAATTTTTAAGAAAAAAACATAAAGAAAACAGTTGTCCCAATGCAGCACCAGTCAATCAACCTGAAAAAAAAAAATTAAATTTACTAGTCAATAAAATATAAATATAATTAAAGAAGAACAAATTTCAATTATCTTCACAAAGGCATTTCCAAGAAACAAGTTTCAGCATTTTAGAAAAATAAAATTAAAACATATTCATAAACTCATACCCGATTCTGTTCATTTGAGCCTACTGGATCAAGCATGCCCTCACCAACTGACTCATGTCTCGCCTGGTGACCACTGCCAGCGTCTGGGGCCTACAATATTACAGTATATGATTAACAACAAAATAAATAATATATATTTTAAAAGTAATTAAATTAAATTTAAATACAGATGTCTTCAATTATGAACCTGAGTATGAATCGGTGGATCTGAATCATCAGCTATAGGGACACCACTCTGAGCTAGTCGATGATGTAGCTCCGCCTTAAATGCCTGCACCTGCTCCTGTACCTGAGCCTGCACCTCGGCCTGCATCGCAACCTGCATCCTTACCCGAAGATCCTCGACACGCGCATCCATTTGCTGGTGAAGAGACTGGATCAGCTCAGCCACCTCGTCAGTTCGCATGCGTGAGCCCTGGGATGAACTACATCCGGATGACTCCGCTTGCATGATAGTCGAACGTGGTATGCCCGTGCCGTATGTAAGTGTGTATCCGTGCCCATCCTGGCCTATGATGGTGTGGAATATCTCATCCCGCCTAGCAACTACCTGTCGCTCTCCTCTGGCAGCTCGGCCAATCGAGCCTCAAACTGGGCCTGTGTGCAAAAAAGCAACCAAATTAGAATAGTAAATCAATAAATCTCATAATAGGTTAAAAAAAGTATTGTGTAAAGGTAAATACTTACTACAAGAGCTGCAACCTCAGGATGGTCGAGACTGCGACTCGCCATCCATACAGACATCCGGTCGGTGGGTGCACCCCGCTCACGTAACTGTCGAAGGATAAATCATGTCATCTACATATATGAATACAAACTACGTCAACAATCAAAATACGTATGGTCTAACGTGACAGTTTACCTCGTGCCGGATCTGCGTAACGTGTCGAGTCCCAAGCTTGTGAGTAGGGCCCTGCATCGAGCGATTTTGAGAATTTCGCTCTGCCTCTTCCTGCATTCATTTTGGGTCGTGTTTATAAGTTTACACCGAATGTTTCATATGAATTTAACAAAAAAATAGGTTGAACTACTCACCCTTGCCTTCTCACTCGACCAGTACCGGACCAACTCAGGCCACTGTGCGGGGAGAATGCCCCTTGGGACTCGCTGAAGAAGGTCTGGGTCATCCACATTCTTCTCCCAATGCTCTTTCTTTACCTTGTTCTTGTGGTCTTTCCATAACTTTCGACACTTCGCCAAGCAAACTGGACGAAAATCATCAGGACATGACCTCAAATTGTCCTGCATAGGACAAGAAATTTTAGTAGTCAAGGTGTACTAAATTGACACATCGTATAATAACGTTGAAGCTAAGATAGAACTCAGCGGCTTACCTTAACCTCCCCCCAGAGTCGATCTATCGTATCCTGAGGAAAAGCAGTCCAATCGAGCATAGTCAGGGGAAATCTATGTGGGTCTCGAACCATATGCCCCAACTGGCTGATAAACTGGCGAGCCCCTTCTCCAACTGGATGAAATGTGTCGTCAAATTGCACATCATAACGGGTACCAGCATTCCATGAAGGAATCCCTCTAGCTGGGCCCCTACCCCTACTGGAAGATGAACTCGTCGTAGTAGAAGCTATAAACAATAAACTTATTAGTTAAATAAAACTAAAATTATTTTATATAATTGTTAAACATAAAAATAAAATTATACCAGTATGTGTGGAGGTCGATGCACCAACTGTAGATGGAGAAGGCCCTGCTGGCATGGACTGGAGAGATCTAAATCGTGCCGGTGCAGGTGTCTGCAGATCATGGTCCGTAGGCATCCGTCGACTAGGGTCCCTCGTCGGCGAACGAGCCTGGCTATGATGTAAAAACTCGTCCATCGTGTGTGGACGCTCTCTCCTCTTACGTCCAGACATATCTTTTTAACGTATCATAAGATAAATAAATTGCAAGTAATAACTAAAACCATTAGTAAACAAAAAGTCAAACATATTCTTAAGCAAAATTGAGAAGAAAATAAGAAGAACAGTTCACTGGTCATGCAAGTCGATAGTATCTCCTTCAACGGTCTCTCTAACCCAGTTGACATCCTCATCACGTTGAAATATTACATTTTGGTCAAGAACTTGCTTAGCAAATGCATCAATATCTGGCTCATTATCTTCAATTTGATACACCCCCCTCCTTGACATTTTAACTGCAACTTGCCAGTTAGGATCCATGGGATCCATAACATAGTAAACTTGCTCAGCTTGCCTGGCCAATATGTAGGGTTCATTACTTACTCGCTCATCTCGATATAACAAATTGTTGAAATTTACCAACGTAAATTGATACTTGTCAACTTTAGTCCCACGGATTGGATCGACCCAGTCACACTTGAATAACAAAAATTTTAATCCGTGACTGTATATAACTTCAATGATATCTTTCAACTGGCCATAATAATAACCTGCATCGACAGAAGGACACCCTAGACCACTATTTTGTGTTGCTCGTTTCTCATCTACTTCTTTGACGCGAAATCGAAACCCATTGACATCACAAGTTGTGTAACGTCGTGCCGTTATAAACGGACCATCAGCCAGTTGGTTCATTTCATCAGTCAAAGTACCTTCACTCGCTCGTCGTAAATTGTACACCTACAAAATTAAAGTAATCATTGAATAAAGCTATGTAAAACTAATATGATAAGAACAAATTGAAGCACATACAACCATATGTACACATATAACCATATCTATACATACATAATTCTTGAACCAATCGTGAAATGATTGAAAATGGGACTGCCGAATTTGATTATCTGTCGCACGAGGCATGTCCCGTTTGAGCTCATCAATGTGTCCTATAATGCATAACAACATGTGTTAATGACAAGCATGATTGAGTTAGACATAACACGAACAAGTTAAATATATGAATGAGCATTCACTTACTGAATCAACGCCACAACTGATGGAGTGTTAAACAACACGTATCGATGAGCTTGAATCCAGTCGATGTTATCTAGATCAAATGCTGTTCCCTCCCCAATAGGACCATCATTAATCCGTAAGGGCCTATCAAGTTTGGTTTCAACATCATTAAGATATGCAGCACAAAAATTAGTACACTCTTCCATTAAATAACCCTTGGCTATTGATGCCTCTGGACGAGCTCTGTTACGCACATACCTTTTTAACGTATTTAGGTACCTCTCAATAGGATACATCCACCGAAATTGGACAGGACCACCAAGCAATGCTTCACCTGTTAAATGTATGGTCAAGTGAACCATTACATCGAAGAATGAAGGTGGAAAGAGTTTCTCCAGATGACACAGTGTTAGCGCAATCCTATCCTGGAGACTTTTCAAATCATTTGTGCGATGGACTCTTGAACACAGTTGTCTGAAGAAGTTACTCACCTCAATCAAGGGCTCAACAACATTCTTAGGTAAACAATTTCGGATTGCAATAGGAATTAATTGTTGAATGAGAATGTGATTGTCATGACTCTTCAAACCTTGTAAAGTCCTTTCTTTCATATTCACACGCTTAGAAATATTAGAACAATAGCCGTCAGGCACCTTAACCCCTTTCAAAATGGAAAGAAATGCCTCCTTCTCATCTTTACTCATCGTGTACTGTGCAGGAGGCATGTATGCCTTGTTAGACTCTGTCAACTGTAAGTGTAGTGGTTTCCGCAAGCCCATTTCCTGCAAATCACGACGTGTATTGGCACTATCTTTGGACTTTCCCTTAACACCGAGAAGGGTCCATAATATATTATCACACACATTTTTCTCAATGTGCATAACATCCAAGTTGTGCCTCAGTAAATTATCTTTCCAGTATGGTAACTCGTAAAAAATACTTTTCTTCTTCCAGTTATGACTGCGCCTTCTGTTCGCACCAGGAATAGCAGGCAATGGAGGGGATAACAGATCTTGGAAATCATATACTATGCGTATTTGCTCTTGTTCAAGTTGTGATAACAAATCAACCCCAGTCATTATTTGTGGTGTTGGACCATATTCTCGAGTGCCATCGAATGACACTTTATCCCTTCTGAACCTATGCAATGGAGGTAAAAAACGTCTGGGACCTGTGTAAGCCCACTTTTTGCCATGTTTTAGCCAGGTTGACTTTTTACTCTGATTGCAACAAGGACAGGCAAATTCCCCCTTCGTGCTCCAACCTGACAAATTCGCATATGCCGGGAAGTCATTGATTGTCCATAATAATGCAGCGCGAAGTTTGAACATTTCATTTCCTTCAGAATCAAAAGTCATCACACCTTCGGCCCATAATTCATTCAACTCATCAATTAAAGGCTGCATATACATGCTATCAGCTTATTCTATTTGAAATAGCATCTTTAAACTTTTGTATATCTTTTCTCATCATATAAATGCAACTCGACTTTTCAACTACTCATAATTTGTATAATCTATTTAATTAAACCAGAGGTGCAGGATATGTTGCCCCTGTTTCTTTTCATAGACAAGGTGCTACTGCTTAGGGGAACTTGAAATAGTTTTTAGCATCCTTAGTTCTCACAGTAATGAAAATGAAAATGGCAATTTTCTGCTGTATGAATCCCTGCATTAGTGACAATACCTTTTTCTTTTGTTCAGTTTCCCTCAAACGAGCACTCCGAGCACACGAATTAATTTGTCATATTCTGTGGTCAGTATAATGTATGATGGATGCTGGACTACTAGTTTATTATTCATGTATTCAGCTGACAGAATTTGTTTAGTATGCTTATGTTCAATATTATGCAAGCTTGTGCATCTCTACTGCTCAGACGGCTTCATGTGACACTACTATCTATGAAAACACAGAAATATGTTAATTGTCGCACTTGAAGACAGATATTGTCGTGTGAAAGTAGAGAGTTGGATCAGTTAATGGTGCACTTGTTGAAAGTGAGCAGTGTCATCAAATTTAAGCCAGCTCTTCCCTTGACACAAAACGACGTTTGTTATGTGTTTGCAGTATATGTTCAGAAGAAGCAGTCAAAGAATATGAAGTGCAAGACTAGACAGGCAAAAGCACTGGAGAACGCAAAGAAGGCACCAAGGACATTCATAAAGCCAGCTATAAGTGGACAAAAAGAGAGAAACGAGATCCACCTTTCGAAAGTCCCGGGACTGAGCCGAGTCGAAGATCTGCCGCACCTTGTCGAAATCCTGCCAGATCAACAGATCCCGACTGAGTTAAATCATTGTCTCAAGTTTACAGTAGTTACATTACTCCACCCTTTTAAGATCAGGGCGCACAGCCATTTGTTTGAAAAATCTATTACATTTGTATTCTAATAATCGACAAAATTGCATACTTTTCATTCTTCTTGCATACATATCTTTATCATGTTCAATTTACCACTGGATTTGCTGACTCCCTGCATCACCTGCTAAATAAGTTCTATTGATAATATCACGTAGCTTTCCAAATTAATGAGAAACTGGAATGTTCTTGTTTCTCTTTTTTTCTAAATTTCTCCATTTTTTAAAGCAAAAGAAGGATCTTAATGATCAGCCTTTTTAACACGAAACAAAAAATATCACCCTGAATCCTGATTAAGTGACAAATTCATGGAGACCAAAATGCCACAAGTCCGAACTAGAACATCTTTTGCAAAAAATGAACAATGAACTCTGGGAGCATTTTATGGTTGCACCTTCAACCATGCACATGGAACCACTGGACTCTATCATAATATGTTTAAAAGAAGGATCACAACATTGATCTTACGATATGATCCTCCAATTAAGCAAGTGATGACAATGAAATCAGAATTCCAAAATGGTTCAATTCTAAAATTAGCAGTTAAAGTTGATATTTAGTTACAATACATGACTGAGGCATTTCTAGATATTCTTTCCTTCAATTACTGTAGACTAACAAATATTGTTTCAAGTATATCCATTTTGCAGTAACACCCAGTAGGACATTATCACAAGCTTCATATACAAAACAAAACGGTCATGCCACATCCACTATACCAATATCTCAGCACTTATCAAAGACTATAAGAGACTTTCTAACTCTGATTTCCTCCACAAAATCACATGCAAACATTGAATGAACCTAGAGCATGACTTGGTACATACCAAACTAGTACCTGCAATTGCACTTCTTGAAGCCATGTAATAAGGATCATCATTAACAAGAAAAGTCTTCAACGGAGAGGAGCAAAACAAACAAAATCTTCAGCGAAAAAGGGAGGCCCTCGAAAAACACTAACAAAATCTTCTAAAAGGAGAGCAATAAAACCATAACAGGGAAAGGGAGCTTACCCGGATTTGTTTTTGCTTCTATGCGGTGGAGTTTTAAAGGTGGCGGGGGAGGGTTCCGGCGTCCGGGGGTTGACGGCGGAGAGGAGCTCGGGGGTCGACGGAGCTCGCGGGGGTTGCGGCGTGGGAGCGAGGGTTTCAGGAAGAAGATTAGGGCATCGACGGAATTCAGACGATTTAAAACAGTGGACAATCCCGATTTATTGCGAGTTTTCGCGACTACCTTTAGCGACCGCCTCAAGCGATCGCTAGGCATCGACGGAATCCAGACGGACAATCCCGATTTATTGCGAGTTTTCGCGACTACCTTTAGCGACCGCCTCAAGCGGTCGCTAAAGATGGCTTCTGCGACCGCCCCTGGGCGGTCGCTCGATTTTTTCTGCGCCAAAACCCCAGCCTCTAGTAGTGATTACATATATCTACCAATTAAATTTAATTACTAACAATATAATTTAATTGGCTTTTATTATCCTTGAGACCTATCCACTTAACTTATTTGATGTATCGGATTCAAAATCCACTTGCAAGATTTGATACAATCAAAACTTATAAGCTTCCTCAAGGGGATATCATCAATCCAATTTATCAGGACGTGGTTTCCTTCAACTATTAATATTCACCATATATATAATGTTATTGCCCAACCCACTGAGTTTATTGACTCATATAGAATCTCACTCTATGTGTAATCAAAGCAATAATCACTATATACACGTGTCTAGAAATAGAATTCGGATTAAGAGCATAAGTAATCATAATATTCATGAGTTTTAAATTATTTTATAAAGTCAGTATAAAATAATTAACTCAACTGGGTCCTGTTCAATACACACAAAGTGTACTAGCACAAATAGTTAGAATAAACCATTCCCCGTAGTCAAGACAGACCTACTAAAAATTTGTACTATAGTTCTACTGATGGTGTGTCCAATTCCATCTAAAACTGTGAACAATAAACTTGTATTCCAAAAGAACCGATGATCTAGTCTTCTGTGTGTAAGCCGTACTCTACACACTAGATCAAATACTCTTTGTAAATACTAGACACATGCACATATATAGTAAATGGCACATATTGCTCAAAATAAATTCTCATTAAAATATAAAGACATAACATAAAGCATATCTTTTAGTCTATATCTCTATCACTTTTTTCTTCTTAAAATTTTGACTTCTTTGAAAATGAGGCTTCTTATCATATTTCTTGTAATGGTTTCTATGTTTGAGCTTATAGGACTTATGTTTTTCCTTACTAGATACATCCTCTATTAGATTAGCCTTACTAGTCATTTTTTTAGCCTTTCCTATCTTTTCTCGGGCTCTGTTTTGCTCTTCAATCCTAATATGCACAATAACGTCTTTAAGGGACATAGACTTTCTTTTATGCTTTAAATTATTCTTATAATCTTTCCAAGATTTAGGTAATTTTTCAATTAGGGATCCAGCAATAAAAGCATAAGGGAGAATAATATTTCATTTTTAAGGTCATTTATTAGAATATAGAAAGCATGGATCTGAGATGACACATCCTTATCTTCTGACATGGTAAAGTTAAAAAGGTTTCATATAGCAAATTTCTGAGAACCGGCATCTTCAAGAATATATTTTCTTTTAAGGCTTTCCCAAATTTCAGAGGTTGATTTAATAGGATAATAAATATCAAATAGTTCATTGGATAGAGTATTAAGAATAGTATGCCTACATATTCTGTTAGCTTTTTCTCAGGTTAGAAGGTCCTCCTCTTTCTCAGGTTTAGGATCAGTCAAAACATATCCAATATTATGTACGTCTAATATTGAAAATATTTTCTCTTGCCAACGTTTATAATGGGAACCGGTAAATTGCTCAATCTTGGATGTATCGGGAAAGGACTTAGTAGCAGCAACCATAATAAAGTCCATATCTACTCTTAAGATTATTGGATAAGTTTAAGGAAAAGATAGTACCCGGGATGATCTTATCTATTTGAATTTGAATGTATTTGAGAAGATGCTGTGGCGTGCAAGGCACTGTCCTTAAGAGTAGATTCGCGCCTCTTGGAGATAATATTAAAAGTAGATTCGTGCCTCTCGGAGATAATATCTCAGTGCAGAAGATCAGAGCATGACTACCCTCCAGGATACAACAGCAAAGTATTCTAACAGGCGTGCACACACCAATGTCAGAAGAGGATGAACAACCGAGATGATTTCCTTCTCTCGGCATTGCTTCGAATATTTATAAGAAAGCAAGCATCGGTCGAGAGCGACGAATCAATCCAATGGGAATGACGATTTAGTCCAAAGGTCGATCACGTCCAACGATAGGTCAAACAAAAATAAAAGACTTATCACGTACGTAGAGATGTATAAGTCAAAAGACTGATCAAAAAAAAAAAAAAAAGACTTATCCTACTGGTTGAAATAAAAAGACTTATCCTACCGGTTGAAAATGACATATAAGATAAAAGGACTTATCAAGTCAAAAGGCTTTTGAATTTTAAAATATACTAGATTTCCAACAATGTTAACCAAGTCGTGGATCAAAGGGGATGCAGATGATTCAATGGTCTTGGATTATACCTGAGAGATCTTGAATCAAATCCACGAAGAATGGTTGATCGGCTCAAGGAAGAAGAGAGTCTCCTTCCACAAAGCCTGGCGGCTCACTCCCGCCACCATCGAGGGAACCGATGAGAGGGCACGATGGTTTCACTTCCGATCACCGTTCTTGCCATCATCCTCCCTTCAATCCTTAGTGAATGACGATGGGATCGCCTTATTTTAAATGTCAACACAGAGGGTTTAGGAGTGCTTTAAAGTTCATGCGCGACTGAGCTTTGGTTCTATTTTTGGGTATGCTTTACAATTCGGGATTCGGCCGTCATCTTCCCCGATCTCCGATGATCTGCATCATCTCTGACTGTGCCTCCGATGGACTGTTCCTCTTGCTGGCCCCTCTCTTTCTATGGCATCGGATGGGGTTAAGGCTGGGCAGGCTTCCGGGACGATGGATGTGGGATCCAGCTTTCGCTGGGTCTCGCCGTCTCCTTCGCCGTCGGTAATAGCGTCTCTAGAAGCATCCTTTCTGGATGTTATTCGTGTCCCTGTAGCTGAGTTGGAGGCCGAAGTGGCGAGATGGCAGTCGAGAGCCGTTCTGGTCTGTTCTTACCATAAGTGGGTTCCGGCAGCGGCGGTGATCAGGGAGTTTAGGAGAGCGGGAATTCAAGATGAAATTGCTCCGATCAGTCTGGCATTCCGGCGCCATTTATTCCATTTTGAAGATCCGAATGCCTGTGACATGGTACTCAATCGTCCATGGATGGTTAATGGACAGGTAATTGGGTCGGAGCCGTGGCGGCCGAAATTCATCCCGGTTGAGGATGCGATTCCATCGGCTCTGGTTTGGGTGTAGCTCCCCAACCTTCCGATGGAGTTTTGGAAGGATGAATTCATCAGGGTCATTCTGGAACCAACCGGACAGTTCATCTGTCTGGATGCATCAACTATGGCGAAGAGCATAGGTGGATTCGCCAGGGCATGTCTCCGGGTCGACCTTCGTCGTCCTCTGAGGCCGGGTGCACGGATTCAAGGGATCGGCCTCCCCTTTTGGCATCAATTTGCTTTTGAAAATCTAGAGGGGATTTGTGCTTCCTGTGGGACGATGCATCTGAGTGGCCCTTGTTCTCAACCGTTTGGTTCAGGAGTCGAAGGTGCTGCATCCAGCCCTATTTATGGTCCGTGGATTGCAGCAGTTCGTCAACGAAGGGTTGCCCCACGTTCCCAGCGGGATGAGAGGAGGAAGATGCAGTCGGTGTCATCGCCGAGGGCCTCTGGTAGGGATCGGGAGCTCAGAGGAAGCTTACTATTCCCTTGAGTGGTGCTGAAGTTGCTGAGGGCTAGAGCCTTCCTGCTAAGCTGGCTCGGAAGAGGGTCCCGATTCCTTCAATGGTAGGGGGCAATTCAGCCAAGGCTACTGGGTGTCCAGTGGGGGAGTCTTTGCAAGGCCGTTCAGTCTCAAGAAGGTGCCGGGGCAGGGTGAGCGTGCCAGTTTAGTTTCAGCTGAGAACGTTTTGCTGCAGGCTGAAAAGGTGGGTTCTCCTGAGATGGGTCTGAATAATCCTCTTTTGAAGAAGAACCCCTTTGCCTCTCTTGGATTGATGTTGGGGGAAGGTGGCCTTCTGGTTAATAGGGATGTTTGTCCGGGTCCCTTAAGTGGGCCAGACCAGTTGATTATCAGGCCCCGAGGGCAGTTTCTAAATCTGGGAAACAAAAAGGAAAAGGCAAGTCTCGGACCTGTAAAAGCTCTAGGATATCGATTGTTTCCCAGGATAGGATGTCCCTGGCCTCCTTCTCTCTGGAAGGAGGTCAGGAAGTGGTTAGGTCCTGCTCTGACAAGCCGGCCAGTTTTTCCTCGAAGGTTTCAGATAGTGTAAACATGAGATCAGGTCCCCTATCTCTGGTTCAGTCTCCTCGGGCTTTTGTGTCAGTAAGGAGCCGGAGGCTGGTCCACCTTTGTTAGCTGAAGGGGGTACCTCATCCAGTGGGTGCCTATCTGATATTGCAATGGTGGAGGACCAGGGTGGGGTCCCAACTTCATCATCCTTGTAAATGAAGATCTTAATTTGGAATATTAGAGGAGCTCGAAAGCCTTCATTTCGATCCTCCTTTCGTAGATTGGTGCAGCTTCACAATTTTGATATATGTGTTCTTTTGGAAACAAGGTTGTCAGGTGACAGTCTGGCTCAGTTTAGGAGGCAGATTTCTCGGTCCTGGTCTTCGTATGCGGTTGAGGCTGAAGGTTTGTCTGGAGGTATGCTGGCCATTTGGCGTGCCGATACTGTTACGGTTGATGCTTTTCATCAGTGCAACCAGCAGATAGGTCTTGTAATCTCTGAGGGGTCCTCTGATCCTTGGCTTCTATCAGCTGTTTATGCCAGTACGGATTATCAGGAGAGATGGATCCTATGGTCTGAGTTGCTTTCCCTTCTTGCTCAGGGCCTCCCATCTATCATTGCCGGTGATTTTAACTGCATCACTGAGGCTAACGAAAAGCGTGGAGGGAGACGGTTTACGGCCTCGGCTGATGTTAGTGAGTTCAGAACCTTCATAGGATCATCGGGGCTGTTGGATTTGGGGTACTCAGGGACCTAATTCACTTGGTGTAATAACCGTCAGGGTTCGGCTCGTGTTTGGGAGAGACTTGACAGAGCTATGGCTATGGCTCAGTGGCTTCATAGGTTTCATGCGGTTACTGTTGCCCACCTTCCTAGGATTGCTTCTGATCATTGCCCCATTTTGATTTCTAAGGAGGTTGCTATGTATCATCGCAGACAGTTTAGATTTGAGCAGTTTTGGACTATCCATTCTACTGCTCGGTCGATCATTTCGCAGATTTGGCACCTTCCTGTCAGGGGAAATGCTATTTATAGGTTATCTCGGCGTCTTATGCTGGTTAGACGTCGTCTATCCAGATGGAATAGGCTGGAGGTCGGGGATCTGGTTAGACAAGTCGAACAGGTAGAAGCCGACATTTCTGCCTTACAGGAGAAGGAGGACCAGGACGGGTTTTTGTTGGATTCGAACCTCTCGTTGCTTCGGGACTCGCTGGCTCGCCATCACTCTCTTCTCCGTCAGCAGGAGATGTTTTGGAGGCAGAGATCCAGGGTTCAGTGGATATGTGAGGGGGATCGTAACACCAGATTTTTTCATCAGGCCACTTTGAAGCGGCGGTCAGCTAACAGGATTCGGAGATTAGTTGATGTTGAAGGGCATACTCTGGAGGACATCCACTCTATTAGGGATTTTCTTTTCCATTTCTTTCAGACTAGATGGACTGAGTCCGAGGGGGAGGGGGCTCCAGTTGTTCGAGTTCCTGATTCTAGGAAGATTTCGGCCAAGGAGAATGATATGCTACTCAGTCCTATAACAGAGGAGGAAATTCGGGAGGCGCTTTGGAA
This sequence comes from Calamus simplicifolius, assembly GCA_900491605.1. Lineage (NCBI taxonomy): Eukaryota > Viridiplantae > Streptophyta > Magnoliopsida > Arecales > Arecaceae > Calamus > Calamus simplicifolius. Next base: position 1,555,295 of record UESW01003841.1, on the reverse strand, counting down.
GCTTGGCTCGGATAAGGCCCCTGGGCCTGATGGATTTCGTCTTTTTTTTACCATCACTATCGGGGGATTGTTGGGCGAGAGGTGACTCAGGCTATTCAAATTGTATTCCAGACAAAGAGCATTCCTCAGGAGTGGAACCGGACTTTTATTTCTCTGGTTCCCAAGCATCCGGAGGCTTCTCTCCTGCAGCACTTCTGGCCTATTAGCCTTTGCACCACTTTGTATAAGATATGTGCTCGTCTTTTAGCTGGTCGTCTTCGTCTTGTTCTTCCTCGCCTCATTTCTATTGAGCAGGGGACTTTTATTAGAGGGCGTTCTATTTCTGATAATGTTCTCATCGCTCAGGAATTTATGCATGATCTTCAAAGAGCCCCAGCTAGTCGTTGTCTTATGGCGGTTAAGCTTGACATGGAGAGAGCTTATGATAGGATGAGTTGGTCTTTCTTGCACCGCTCGCTCCAGGAGTTTGGGTTTGAAGAGCTGTTCATCAAGTGGATCTTGGCTTGTATTCAGAGGCCTTCTTTTTCTCTGATTATCAATGGATGCCCGATGGAGTTTTTCCATTCTACTATTGGTCTGAGGCAGGGGTGCCCGTTATCCCCTTTATTGTTCATTCTAGCTGTGGATGATCTTTCTCATGCTTTTCATCAGGCACAGCAAATCAGAGGATTGTCCCATTCATGGCTGGGAGTCAGGGCCCTGTGGTCTCCCATCTCTTTTCGCTGATGACTGTATTCTTCTGGGTCAGGCTTCCATTGATAATGTGGCTTCCTTACATTCTATTGTGCAGAACTATTGTCTGGCTTCGGGTCAGAGGGTTAACTATCTCAAATCTTCTATATATTTCAGCCCGAAGACCACCAGATATATTAGGGAAGCCATTACTAATCTGTCGGGTATATCTACTCAGATTGATCGATTTATGTATCTGGGGATCCCCATTACAGGTAGACATCCCCGTTGTTCTGACTTTGCTGAGCTTGAGAGGAGGGTTCGTCAGTGCCTTGAGGGGTGGCAGGTCACTAGTTTATCTATGATGGCCAGGGTCATTATTATTCGATCGGTTCTCTCTTCGCTTCCTCTGTATCTTCTTTCGAATACTGCTATTCCGACTACCTGTCTTAGGAGGATAGAGAGATGCTTCAGAGACTTTCTTTGGGCCTCTATGCAAGATGGTCATGGCATGCATTTATTATCCTGGGACACGGTCTGTATGCCTATCCAAGAAGGCAGTCTTGGTATTCATTCTCTGATTGTTAGAAGAAAAGCTCTGCTTGCCAAACATGCTTCTCGATTTCTCTTAGAGCCGCAGTGTCTGTGGAGCTCTCTGATACGAGCGAGGTATGGGGAGTGGACATCCGGCTCGCCCATTTTGCCGAAACGGGGATCTTCCTACTTTTGGAAGGAGGTTTGTAGATATGGTCAGTTTATCCTGGAGAATATTTCATGGAGTATCGGAGATGGTTATTCGATTGATGTTATCCAGGATACTTGGATTTATGAGCTCCCCCTTTCGAGGTGGCCCTCTTTTACTAATATGGATGCCCCCTCCAGTTTAAGGGTTAAGGATTTGATTTCCCTGGATTCCCCCTCATGGCATATCCCCACGGTGACATGGTTATTTGGGGAGGAGCTTTCTCGGCGGATTCTATCTATGCCTCTTATGCCTGGCTGTGATGGTGATTCTAGGCTTTGGCAGAGATCTTGTCTCTCTAGGGCCCCCTCCAAGGACCTTATGAGCAGTTTCAGGCCACAGTCCCGGCGCACTAAGGATGCTGCTTGGATTTGGAAGCTTCCCACCATTCCTAGGGTTCAGCTTTTTATTTGGAAGCTTCTTTGGGGCTGCCTTCCTACGTCTGGTCTTCTCTCTCGGAGGGGTCTGTCTATTCAGCCGATCTGTCCTCTTTGTCGGCTGGAGGAGGAGACGGATGACCACGCTATCTTTCTATGTCCTAGAGCTATACGGATATGGTATCTGATGGGTTTTTCTAGTAGATTGGAGGCTATGGCATCTTCGCGCTCCTCCTTTTTTCATGATATTCGGTGGGGATCTCAGCATAAGCGTGGTCTTTGGGCAGCCACGACATATCAGATTTGGCTGTCAAGGAATGAGCTCGTTTTTTCTAATACCACTACTTCTCCTCATAGGATTGTGAGGAAGATAAGATTGCTGATTATGGATTATGGCCGTGTCTTCTCTGGTGTTGGTTCTGGCTCCTTTGGCCGCTGGGGTTTTCCTGCTGCTTCGGCAGTGAACCGGTATCCGATTTTCATTTCTTAGGAGCCCCCCTCCAGGGTCTGTCAAAATCAACTTCGATGGGAGTGTCCGTAGTAGAGCTGCTGGTTCTGCGTTCATCATCCGTGGGTCGATGGGTGATTTGTTGGCGGCAGGAGGTTTTGGTTCTCTTGACTATTCTGTCCCAATGGCTGAGCTCTATGCGGCTTGGGCGGGGATTTCTTACGCCGCTCGGATTCTATACGCTCCTAGGATCATGATCGAGGGTGATTCTATGACGGTCATTTCTTGGTTGCAGAAGGAGAATTGTTTTGATGGTCCCTCTAATCCAATCTTGAGGGATATTTGGTCAATTCTGCGAGTGACTGGCTATGTCCTGATCCGTCATATATATCGTGAAGCCAATGCGGTGACAGATTAGGCGGCTACCTCTATGGCTCAGTATACTGGTTATGAATTTGGAGGCCTGGAGATCACTGTTCAATTCTTCTTCATTATATTTTACCTTCTGATATATTTGAGCTGATTCATACTAGACTTATGTGATCATCTATTTATTAAAAAAAAAACGATGGGATCACTCCTCTTCTTTTGGCTGTGAGGCATTATAGGAATCAATCACCAAGTCGGCTGACGAGTGACAGGAGGGTGGACCGTTGTATCCGGAACGAGGAAGATCGCACGCTGTCGAAAGCCATCAAATCTCTGGATGCGTTAGACTTGTGGAGGATAAATCACCGCACCCCCAATTTCAGTGTAACTCCACCGCTGCGTAAATCCTTTATATTAAATTAAATTAATAATTTATTCCACTCACCACGCAACGCTATTTACGTTCCGATCCCCTCTAGGTTCGTTCCCCGTCGAAACCTCAACAGATCTATCATCGTTTCTTCTCCTTCTTGCGAGAAGAAACGATGATAGATTTTTGCAAAGGCGTGCAAACGTTGCTAGGGTTTTTCAATCCGAAGGACTGCCAGAACCCGTCGGCGCCGCCGCGGTGCCTGAATATATCCCCACGCCTCGACGGTGGGCTGAGGATCATCGCCTGGGAGACGGCCAAGCTGACGAACATGGTGGAGAAGACCGGTCCCCGGCGGCCGCCGGACAAGCCCGATCCTGGCGCCCGGGGCCTCAACGAGTGCTTCTACGGCCACGGTCTCGGCCTCTGCGACGGCCGCGTGGCGGGGAAAGAGGCAGCGATGAAGAATGACTCCAATGGCGCCGCTGGGTACGGCGCTGACGATGCGACGGGGGAGGATCGGAGATCGGAGAGGGCGAGATCGAGGGAGTTCCCGCCGCCGCTGAGTTGGCTGGCCGGGAATGGGGGTTGGCAGAACAAATGTCTGGTGCCGGAAAAGAAGGACGGACGGCTGGTGATCAAGTTGAAGACGGTCGATCGGACGGAAATCTTCGTCGCGACTCGCGAGGACGGGCGGCTCCGATTGCATTTAATCAAGCTGGACGGCCTTGAAGAGGAGGTGGATAAGGCGGAAGAAGAGGCGGAGGAGGCGGCGACGGCGGAGGAGTAGAGAGGTGGGAGTGGAAGAGCGGAGAGATGGAGGGGCGCGGCGGTGAGTAATCGGTTACGAGGTGGCGCTGCCGTGGAATCACCGGGTCGTGACGACGGCTCGACGGCCTGAGGTCAGACGATCGAGTTGCGATCACCTCCTTTCTGCCAGGTTAGCGGACTTGTGGGGTTCTTGCGGTCTTAACCTTGGAAGAATGAGTCTAGATCAAAACCAAGAAATAAGGGGGACAGATTTTGGTTTCGTTTTGGTTGATATCTGTTCTCTAGATTGTTTCCCTTTCGAATTTTTGGCACCCAACAATTTCTACAATTAATAATAAAATTCTTTTGGGTTTTTTCAGAACCTGTGGCAGTTTTTTCCCCTCACCCGTTCTTCTTGCTCATAGTTTCTGAATTTTTTATATTCACGATAAATAAAAGGTAACAACAGCTAACGGAGATCATCAATATTTTATTAATATTTTATTGATATGATTGATCCCGCATCCTTAGAATACAAGGTAACAGAAGATCACCATATCTTGATCCCATCGGTCTCGGGATGGGATATCATATCTCGACCTCGAGACCCCCTCCGATTTTAGGGTGCACCAGCATTATCTCACCCCCAAGACCTCCTCTGTCTCGGGGTTCACCAGCATTATCTCACCCCCGAGACCCCCTCCGATCTCGGGGTGGGATCACCATATCTTGACCCCGAGACCCCCCTTCGGTCTCGGGGTGCACCAGCATTATCTCACCCCCGAGACCCCTCTGGTCTCGGGGTGCATTATCTCACCCCCAAGACCCTCTTCGGTCTCGGGATGGGATCACCATATCTCGACCCCGAGACCCCCCTCGGTCTCGGGGTGCACCGGTCTCGGGGTGCACCAGCATTATCTCACCCCCGAGACCTCCTTCGATCTCGGGGTGGGATCACCATATCTCGACCCCAAGACCGAGACCCCCCTCCGGTCTCGGGGTGCACTAGCATTATCTCACCCCCGAGACCCCCTCCGGTCTCGGGGTGGAATCACCATATCTCGACCCCGAGACCCCCCTCCGGTCATCTCACCCCTAGGACTCCCTCCGGTCTCGGGGTGGGATCACCATCTCTCGACCCCGAGACCCCCTCCGGTCTCGGGTGCGCGAGCATCATCAGCGATTAGCATGCGGACCAGCCTTCGAACCAAGTGATAGCTCGGGCCACCTGGCCCGCCCACGTGACTCTCCGTGCGCCCGTGGCTGCTTGCGACCATGCCTCATAACGGCGTATGGTGCTCTGCATGTTCCTGTGCATGACTGTGCCCCGTTACGGAGTACGACCCGCTACCACTTGCAACTATGCGCGGTCATGTCAAGCAACGGCGCGCACCAAATACAACCGCCCAAATACAACCGCGGCTGCTAGACACATGTAATATCATGTTGACAGGTAGCGCAGGACGCCTCCGGCACGTACAGTGATGGTACGAAGGCAATCTTCCGAAACAGTAAGATGGGATATTCAGACATGTATAAAAACACACGCCCGCACTGTAAGTAAGGATCCGAACTCTGATTTTCTAGCTTTCTTCCTCCTAGCAAAACCCTAACTGTCTCAGCTCCTTTTCACTGAGCGGTTTTGTCTGATCCCAAGTAACTGACTTGAGCATCGGAGGGTCCCCACCGGAACAACCGGTCTTCGGGGACTTTTCTTGTAGGGGTCCGGAGAGAAGCACATCTTTCTTCCCCGACATTTGAAGAAGGTGACTTGGCGTCATCAGATTGGCGCGCCAGGTAGGGGGAGGAAAGAGAAAGACATCGAACTAGCAATCTACATTCCCTCTCTTCAAGCTCTCAAAGCCATGGTGACGACCCGAACGAAGGGAGTTTCTGTCGGTTACGCTGGGGGGCAGCGCCGCGGGGTCGGTCCACCCATGGAGGCCCCCCGGCTCTCGCAGCCAGTATTCCGGAGCCGCTGCGCCCCCGGGAGGTGGGGCCTTCCGCTCCTCAAGTCGACGTCCCTGCGCCTCCTCTGCAGCAGTTCCAAGAAGATCGATTCGCCGCTCTAGCCATGCAAGACCAGTCTTTGGTGGCGGCGGTTCAGGGCCTGCAGCACCAGCAGGCGGCCGCGCAGCAACCGGAGCCGAATCCATCTGTCCCAGGGGTGGTGCAACCCAGCTAGCATTCCTCCCGAAGGAGATCGTCGGTGCCTGGGGATCGCCACCATCAATCTCCGCCCAAGCCTCACCACCGCGAAGCCTCTAAAAGACACCGGTCTCCTTTCTGCCACGCTAGTGTCTCACCTAAGCGGCGGCACGGGAAGGAGGCAGAGCGCCCCCGCCGGCATCGCCGTCCCCGTTCTCCGTCTTCCGAATCTTCGGGGGAGGACTCTTTTGATCTTCAGATGCCTCGTCGGGCCGAGCGTCGACTCGACGAATATAATCAGAGGCTGGAGGAGCTTAGCCATCAGATCACCCACCTGTCGGAAACGGACTACGACAGTCGGCCTCCCTTGTCTCGCCGCATCATGGAGGAGCCCATCTCCACCAGGTTCCGCCTTCCCTAGCTAGATCCATACGACGGGACCACAGACCCCCTGGACCACTTGGAAAGCTATAAAGTTCTCATGCAAGTCTAGGGGGCCACTGACTCGCTTATGTGCATTGCCTTCCCGGCCACCCTGAAGAAGGCCGCCTGAGCTTGGTACTTCCATCTGCCGCCACGAAGCATCGATTCCTTCCGTCAATTGGAGAGGGCTTTCTTGGCCCATTTTGACGCATGCTGGAAGATTTCAAGGGTGGCAGATAGTCTCTTCGCCGTCCAGCAGAAGAGCGGCGAGTTCCTGCGGGACTACGTCGCTCGGTTTAAAGAGGCAGTCCTGGAGGTCTGCAACCTTGAAGACTCGGTGGCCACCTTGGCCTTGAAGCGGGGGCTCCGCCTGTCTCACTTCGCGTACTCTCTCGACAAGAAGCCGCCGGGTTCTTACGCCGAGCTTCTGATCCGGGCCCAGAAGTACATCCGGGCTGACGAGACCGACTTTTCTCGGTGCGAGGCTGGTGGGAACGTCCCCAAGAAGCCGGCCCGATCGGAACCTGCCGAAGCTAGCCCCAGGAGACCTGAACCTCCTCGTCAGCCAGACAACCGCCCCCAAGCCCCTGCACCAAGAGACGGACCCTACACCCCACTGCTCACCCCGATATCTCATATCTTGCTCGAGATTGAAGGGGAGTCCTATCTGCAGCGCCCTCCTCCCATGAACCAGAAGATCCCTCGGAACAAGAACCTCTACTGCCGCTACCACCAGGATCATGGTCACGACACCGACGAGTGCCGCCAGCTGAAGAAGGCTATTGAAGACCTTATCCAGCGGAGCCACCTGGGAAAGTTCATCCAGAGGAACAACCCAGGAGCTCCTGGCCGTCAGCGCCCCCGCCACCGGTGATCGACAATGCCCCGACGGAGAAGACGATGGCTATGATTTCCTGGGGGGCAGGAGGCCCATCGAAGAAGCTGAGAGGGGAGGGGGAGTCAGATTCTGTAATCCCTTTCTTTGAAAATGACTTAGATGGGGTAGTGAATAATAATGATGATAGCGTCGTCATGTCCATGACGATCGCTAAACATCATGTAAAAAGAATTCTAGTTGACAGTGGGAGTTCTATGGATGTTTTGAACTACGACGCTTTTGTTCGCATGAACCTGTCACCTGATCTACTCCGGCCTATCGTCACGCCTCTAATGGGATTTACGGGAGATTCTGTAAAAGTTGAAGGGAAGGTCACTCTCCCTGTGACGGCTGGCACAGCCCTGTGCCAAAGCACTGTTTTCATGAAGTTTTTGGTGGTTCGCGTGCCCCTCGCATACAACGCAATCCTCGGGAAGCCTGGGCTCAACCTCTTGGATGCTGTCATATCCACTAAGAGGCTCCTCGTGAGGTTTCCCACCAGCAGAAGAGTCGAGGAGATGCGGGGAGAGCAGAATCCACCTACACTTTGCTATCATTTGGCCCCTAGTCCGCAGGGGGCGGCGCCCACACCGGTACCTGAGACGCTGGACCCCCGAGACCTGGAAAGAAGAGGAGAGCTGGCCGAGCGACTGCTTACCTTCCCCCTCGGGGAGGACCCAGTAAGAGCAGTTCGGATTGGAGCCCTACTCCCAGAAGGGGCTCGTGACTAGCTCCTCACCTTTATGTGGGCTAATGCGGACGTCTTCGCCTGGTCGGCGTCCGATATGCCAGGGATTCCAGAGGAGGTGATTACCCAACAACTCAACATTCGGACGGGGTGCCGACCTATCTGGTAGAAGAAAAGGAGTTTCGCCCCCGACCGACAAAAAGCTGTGGATGAGGAGGTGCGGAAGCTGCTGGCGGCCGGTCACATCTGCGAGGTGCATTACTCGGACTGGCTAGCGAATGTCGTGATGGTTCGCAAGGCCAGCGGGAGCTAGAGGATGTGCGTGGACTTCACCGACCTCAACAAGGCGTGCCCCAAGGACAGCTTCCCGCTGCCCCGGATCGACCAGCTTGTGGACGCCACGTCCGGGCATGAAACCCTTAGTTTCGTGGATGCATTCTCGGGATATAATCAGATCAGGATGAACCCGGTGGATGAAGAAGCAACTTCCTTTATCACAGAAAAGGGGATTTACTGTTATAAGGTCATGCCGTTTGGGTTGAAGAATGCTGGGGCCACCTATCAAAGATTGATGAATAAGGTCTTTGAGGACCAGATAGGGCGTAACATAGAGGTATATGTGGATGATATGCTGACCAAGAGCATCAGTGCTGCTACCATATCGCCGACCTCGAGGAGACCTTCAATAACCTGCGTCGGTATCGGATAAGGCTTAACCCCCATAAGTGCGCCTTTGGAGTGGCAGCAGGCAAGTTTATGGGTTTCATGGTAACCCAGTGAGGGATTGAAGCCAACCCTGACAAGATCAGGGCTATCTTGGAGATGAGGCCCCCAGCCAATAAGAAGGAGGTGCAACGCCTAATTGGGAGGGTGGCGGCTTTGAGTCATTTCATGTCAAGATCGGCAGAAAGATGCCTGCCCTTCTTTAAGGCGCTGCGCAAGGTCAACGGCTTCGAGTGGACAAAGGAGTGTCAGGGTGCCTTTGAAGAGTTGAAGCAGTTTCTATCCACTCCCCCACTGTTGTCCAAGCCTAAGAATGAAGAGGAGCTCTTCTTATATCTTGCAGCCTCCCCCAAAGCTGTCAGCTCTATGCTCATGCGCATGGATGTTGATGGGGTCCAGAAGCCAATTTATTACACCAGCAAGGTCCTTCATGACGCCGAGACCAGGTACTCTAAAACCGAGAAGATTATTTTCGCCTTGGTGGTCTCTACTCAAAGCTTCCGACCTTACTTTCATGCTCATCCCATCGTGGTGCTCACGGACCAACCTCTTCGAGCCATCTTGTCTCGCCCCGACACCTCCGGTCGACTAGCCAAATGGGCCATTAAACTAAGTGAGTTTGACCTATCCATCCGGCCAAGGTCGGCCATGAAGTCAGGTGTTAGCCGATTTCTTGGTTGAGTGTTCCTAGACCGAGAGGGGTGTGGAGGAGGTACGCCCGGAGGACTGTGCAGACCCTCCTTTGACTGAGGAGGCGGAAAAGGAGGAATGGATCTTTCATATGGATGGAGCCGCAAATTCTCAAGGAAGCGGAGCTGGACTCATTCTTGCAAGCCCGAAGGGAGACGCAGTGGAGTATGCTCTCAGATTCCAGTTCCCGGCAACTAATAACCAGGCGGAGTATGAAGCTTTGCTAGCGGGGATGAGGTTGGCTGAGGAGTTAGGCGCAGGGCGTTTGAGGGCCTTCATGGACTCTCAGCTTGTTTCTGGGCAGATCACCGGGGAGTACGAAGCTAGGGGCCCAACCATGTCCCGATATTTGAGCAAGGTGCAATCCCAAGCCTCTCGTTTCTCTTACTTCCGCGTCAGCTACATCCCCAGAGCGGAGAACGCCAGGGCCGATGCATTATCCGCTTAGCCACTTCGGCCGACGGGATGCTGGGAAGAACATATGTGGAGCACCTACAAGCCCCAAGCATTGAAGTTGCGGATGAAGCGTTGCCGGTGGAGCAAGAGCCCTCCTGGATGGATGCCTACATCCGATATTTGACCGACGGTACTCTCCCAGAGAACCCCACTGAGGCCAAGCTACTAAGGAGGAGGGCCCCGAGGTTCTTGATGATGGATGAGAAGCTTTATCGTAGATCATTCTCATACCCGGTCCTCAGGTGCGTGGGGCCGGCTGAATCAGATTACATCCTCCGAGAGATCCATGAAGGCATCTGCGGGAGTCACCTGGGGGGCAGGGCCCTAGCTTACAAGGCCTTGCGGTAGGGGTACTTCTAGCTAACAATGAAGGAGGACGCGGCCGAGCTCGTTAAGAGATGTGATAGCTATCAGTGTCACGCTAATATCCAGCGACAGTCGACGTCTCAGTTAACCCCCTTAGTAGCGCCCTGGCCCTTCGCCTAGTGGGGTATGGATATTCTGGGACCATTTTCCCCGGCCTTCGGACAACGAAAGTTCCTCTTAGTGGCCGTGGATCACTTCACCAAGTGGGTTGAAGCCGAGGCCCTTGCCAAGATTACAGAGAACAAAGTGAGATCCTTCTTTTGGAAGTCCATCATATGTCAGTTCGGGCTACCACACACCCTGGTCATTAATAATGGTCGGCAGTTTGACAACGCGCCCTTCCGAGAGTTCTGCTCTGAGCTGGGCATTCGTCAGAGGTTCACCTCCGTCGGGCACCCTCAGACCAACGGGGTGGCCGAGGTGACTAATCGGATCATTCTCCAAGAGCTGAGATCTCGACTAGATGACTATAAAGGGCAATGGGTGGAGGAGCTCCCCAACGTGCTATGGGCCTACCACACAACGCCGCGAGCCCCCATCGGCGAGACCCCATTCAGCTTAATCTTTGGATCCGAAGCCGTCATCCCGGTGGCGGTTGGCTCACCAAGCCCTCGGGTGGAATCATACAACGAGGAAGGCAACCTAGACCAGCTGCGAGCCAACCTCGACCTAGTGGAGGAGGTGCGAGATCGAGCGCGACTTCGGATGGCGGTCTACCAGCAACGAGCCGCCAAATATTATAACGCCCATGTTCGCCCCAGGACTTTCCTGCTAGGAGACCTCATCCTTCGATGGGCTGAGGTATCGAAGCCAGCAGAGGGAGGCAAGCTAGCTCCAAATTGGGAAGGACCCTATCGGATTGCCGAGACACTTCACCACGGAGCTTACAAGATTGAAGAGCTCGATGGGAAGCCACTCCATAGGACATGGAATGCAGATAACCTTCGCCGGTACTATCAGTAATGTATTCCTCCTCTCACATCAAGTATCATGCCTGTATCCATTTGGGTTTTCGCCCCTCATTTTATATTAACAAATTTCAATTTTAGCTCCTGAGTTCTTTTCACTCAAAGCCCTAGGCCAGCCAGGCATAAAGCCCGACACCCGTCGGCACTCAAAGCCCTGCACCAGCCAAGCATGAAGCCCGACACCCGTCGGCACTCAAAGCCCTGCACCAGCCAGGCATAAAGCCCGACACCCGTTGGCACTCAAAGCCCTGCACCAGCCAGGCATGAAGCCCGACACCCGTCGGCACTCAAAGCCCTGAACCAGCCAGGCATAAAGTTTGACACCCGTCGGCACTTAAAGCCCTGCACCAGCCAGGCATGAAGCCCGACACCCGTCGGCACCTAAAGCCATGGGCCAGCCAGGCATAATGCCCGACACCCATCGGCATCTAAAGCCCTGGGCCAGCCAGGCATAAAGCCCGACACCTGTCGGCACCTAAAGCCCTGGGCCAGCCAGGCATAAAGCCCGACACCCGTCAGCACCTAAAGCCCTGCACCAGCCAGGCATAAAGCCCAACACCCATCGACACTCAAAGCCCTACACCAGCCAGACATAAAGCCCGACACCCGTGGGCACGTAAAGCCCTGGGCCAGCCAGGCATAAAGCCCGACACCCGCCGGCACCTAAAGCCCTGGGCCAGCCAGGCATAAAGCCCGACACCCATCGGCACTCAAAGCCCTACACCAGCCAGGCATAAAGCCCGACACCTATCGGCACTCAAAGCCCTACACCAGCCAGGCATGAAGCCGACACCCGTCGGCACTTAAAGACCTAGGCCATCCAGGCATAAAGCCCGACACCCGTCGGCACCTAAATCCCTGGGCCAGCCAGGCATAAAGCCCGACACCCGTCGGCACCTAAAGCCATGGGCAGCCAGGCATGAAGCCTGACACCTGTCGACACCTAAAGCCCTAAGCCAGCCAGGCATAAAGCCCGACACCCATCGGTACCTAAAGCCCTGGGCCAGCCAGGCATAAAGCTCGACGCCCGTCGGCACCTAAAGCCCTGGACCAGCCAGGCATAAAGCCTGACACCCGTCGGCACTCAAAGCTCTGGGCCAGCCAGGCATAAAGTCCAACACCCATCGGCACCTAAAGCCCTGGGCTAGCTAAGCATAAAGCCCGACGCCCGTCGGCACCTAAAGCCCTGGGCCAGCCAGGCATAAAGCCCGACACCCGTCGGCACTCAAAGCCCTGCACCAGCCAGGCATGAAGCCCGACACCCGTCGGCACCTAAAGCCCTAGGCCAGCCAGGCATAAAGCCCGACACTCATCGGCACCTAAAGCCCTGGGCCAGCCAGGCATAAAGCTCGACGCCATCGGCACCTAAAGCCCTGAGCCAGCCAGACATGAAGCCCGACACCCGACAGCATGTAAAGCGTGACACCCGTCGGCACTCAAAGCCCTACACCAGCTAGGCATGAAGCCTGACACCCATCGGCACTCAAAGCCCTGCACCAGCCAGGCATAAAGCCCGACACCCGTCGGCACTTAAAGCCCTGCACCAGCCAGAAATGAAGCCCGACACCCATCGGCACTTAAAGCCCTGGGCCAGCCAGGCATGAAGCCCGACACCCGTCGACACCTAAAGCCCTGGGCCAGCCAGGCCTAAAGCCCAACACCCGTCGGCACCTAAAGCCTTGGGCCAGCCAGGCATAAAGCCCGACACCCGTCGGCACCTAAAGCCCTGGGCCAGCTAGGCATAAAGCCCGACACACGTCGACCCTCAAAGCCCTGCACCAGCCAGGCATAAAGCCCGACACCCGTCGGTACTCAAAGCCCTGGGCTAGCCAGGCATAAAGCCCGACACCCATCGGCACTCAAAGCCCTGGGCCACCTAGGCATAAAGCCCGACACCCGTTGGCACTTAAAGCCCTAGGCCAGCCAGGAATAAAGCCCGACACCAGTCGGCACCTAAAGCCCTGGTCCAGCCAGGCATAAAGCATGACACCCGTCTGTACCTAAAGCACTGATCCAGCCAGGCATAAAGCCCAACACCCGTCGGCACCTAAAGCCCTGGGCCAGCCAGGCATGAAGCCCGACACCCATCGGCACCTAAAGCCCTGGGCCAGCCAAGCATAAAGCCCGACACCCGTCGGCACTCAAAGCCCTGCACCAGCCAGGCATAAAGCCCGACACCCGTCGGCACTCAAAGCCCTGCACCAGCTAGGCATAAAGCCCGACACCCATCGGCACTTAAAGCCATGGGCCAGCCAGGCATAAAGCCCGACACCCGTCGGCACCTAAAGCCCTGGGCCAGCCAGGCATAAAGCCCGACACCCGTCGGCACCTAAAGCCTTGGGCCAGTCAGGCATAAAGCCCGACACCCGTCGGCACTCAAAGCCATGGGCCAGCCAGGCATAAAGCCCAACGTCCATCGGCACCTAAAGCCCTAGGCCATCCAGGCATAAAGCTCGACACCCGTCGGCACCTAAAGCCCTGCGCCAGCCAGGCATAAAGCCCAACACACGTCGGCACTCAAAGCCCTGCACCAGCCAGGCATGAAGTCCGACGCCCGTCGGCACCTAAAGCCCTGGGCCAGTTAGGCATAAAGCCTGACACCCGTCGGCACCTAAAGCCCTAGGCCAGCCAGGCATAAAGCCCGATGCCCATCGGCACCTAAAGCCCTGGGCCAGCCATGCATAAAGCTCGACACCTATCGGCACTCAAAGCCCTGCACCAGCCAGGCATGATGCCCGACACCCGACGGCACGTAAAGCTCGACACCCGATGGCACGTAAAGCTCGACACCCGACAGCACATAAAGCCCGATACCCGACGGCACATAAAGCCCAACACCCGATGGCACATAAAGTCCCGCCGGCCATATAAAGTCCGACCCTCGTCGGCACCAAAAGCCACATGCCTACCTAGCGCAAGGCCCAACATACTCCTGGCAGAGCAGTGCGCCATCGGTCTTGAGGAACCTGCCTACCTCAACCTCCAACTACTGGCGTTTCAACCCCAAAAGACCTATCCTTCCTGGCCCCAAGTTTCAGTTCTAGATGGCTAAAACGAAATAGCTCGTATGAGTTGAGAGTTATCCCCTGGCACTAGCGGGACTAATGGGACCATGGGGCCGCGCATTGTCAACCAACGAATTCAGGGTAAGAATCACAAATAGATAATGTATTTTGAAGAAAAGTATTTTATTAATTTGGAGGGATTACAAAATGCGACGTTGTCGGACTTGCAAAAATAAAAATACAAGCTCACGGTTCTGCTGGCGTGGGCTCATCGTCGGAGGGGGCCGAATCTGAGAAGCGGTCTAGCTCAACTTACAGGGCTTGGGGAATGTTTAAATCCCTGGAAACTTTCTCCTTCCCATGCTGGAATCCTTCAAGGAACACTGCCGCCGAGGCTTCTGCCAAATCATCTGTAAAGCGCTCGAATGCTTTGTACTCTTCTATAATCCCAGCGGTCCTAGCCATGATGGTAGCTTCCACCTCTACGGCCCGAGCTTTCTCCTCCGCGGTAAGGGCTGCCACTGCAGCCCTCTCGGCCTCCCGAGCGCGGCTCGCCTCCTCCCTGGATTGGCTTACTTCCTCCTTCGCCGCCCGTGCCTCTTCCTTCGTGGCCTTCGTTTCTTCCTCCGCAGCCTTCACTTTTTCCTCCGATGCAACCGCCCGACCCTCGGCTTCCTGAAGGGCCAAGGTCAGCTCAGAGATGTGTAGATCTCTGGCCATCACAGCGTTCTCAGCCTCCGTCATTTGGTGGAGTGCCGCGCGCACATGGTTGGCGTTGGCCTCTGCTCGGTTCTCAGCAGCCTTGGTTTCACTTGCCCATGCGGTTTTGGCCAACTCCGGCGCCTCTTCAGCCGCCTCCGCGTGGCGCTGAGCGTCCTCAGCCTCCTTCTACACCTCCCGCAGAAGGGCCTTCCCACCATGGATCGCATCCCTGGCGGCCCTCAGGGAGTGTGCGAGCTGCATGCGTAAGTTTCAGGTTAGCAAAAAGAAAAGAAAAAGATATGAAGGTAAAAGGCGAAAAGGCCGCTTACCCTGATGACAGCCGCGTAGGAATCTCAAAAGAATGAGCTTGCCTTCTGGTGGCTGAGGTCATCCAGGATCTCGGGCATAAAAACTGGGGCAAGGACCCGCTCAGCCCAACAACCATCGTTCAAGGAGTCTCGGGGCGGCCCTGGCTTGGCCCCACTCCGTTCGGCCATCTCGGCAGTCTTCGGCTCGGCGTGCGGGCTGTTCCTAGGCAACCTCTCGGGGGGTGGGCTCGCGGCCCTTGATGGCCCCTCACCCCAATCCATGGCAGCCTCTGGCGGGGTCGGTTCGCCAGGGGCGGAAAGCTCTTCGGCCACTATGGGCTCCTCCGCTGCTACCGGCTCCTCTGCGACTGGCTCCTCAATTTGGACTCTCCCGGTCGCCGCCATCTCTGGCGGGGTGTCGGCTGTGAGATCAACTTCTGGAGCAGCCGGGGGGTCTTATAGTACCGGTGATTGGGAAGCCCGAGCCGTCGGCGTTTTGGGGCTGGGGCTCACTGGCCTCTAAAAGAGGGCCCGGAGTTTCTCTGTCGGTATCTTCATAGCTGCGGACATCAGTCAAAGTCAAAAAAAAAGAGAGAAGCAGGCAAAATTTTTAGCTAAGAGTGGAAATGGCTTACCCCGCTGGGAGATAAGACCCGCCGACTCGAGATTATCTTTCGTCAAGAGCAAGGTGTACCGAGGGATCTCGGCAGCCAGCAATTGACCCGACGCCTCTTGATCCCCAGGATGGATGGTGGAGTTCGCATTCCCTCGGAGGTCGGGATCTCCCCACCGGGGCCTAACTTGGTCAAGGTTAGCGAAAAAGAATCGAAATTTCCATCCCTTGATTGAAGAAGGAAAAGTTTGAGGACCCGATTGGGTTGGGGCTGGAACATCCACCAACCCTTCTGGGACCAGAGGATATAGAAGGATCAGAAAAGAGAGATTCGAGGGGTGATACCCAGACGATGGCAGAGAATGACAAATGCGCTGACGACGCGGTAGGAGTCGGGACCAGTTGGATGGAGTCAAGGAGTAGTAGTCAAGAAGGTTGATGAAAAAGGGCGGAAAGGGTGGACGGAGACCTGCCTTTAAGCAAATCTCATAGAGGGCCACCTGACCGGGTCGGGAGGAGATGACCCTATCATCGGGAGTCAGCAGAAAAAGCTCAACGTCCTGGGGAATCTGGTAATGGGCCCGGATTTTTACCAAATCCAGACCTGTTACCATGGATGCAGTCCCCTCCGAGGACCCCTCACCCTCGAGGAGGTTCCGGCTTCCGACCGGCGGCTCCTCGATGGAGCTCCACCGGCGACCCATCGCCAGGCCAGGGGGACGCGGTCCTCTGAATCAGTGGACCACTCAAGCGAAGAAGGAGAAGGTGCGGGAGAGGTACAGTGCCTCTCAGAGGGAGGACAATTCTCTGAATCGTCCCCCGAAGTCCAGGATGGAGAGCTCATGAGCAAAAGAAAGGATGGAGAAGTCTGGAATGGACAAAGACTGACCTGAAGGAAGGAAAGCCAAGCACAAGCTCTCAGGTCGCCAGGGAGATCAGAGCACAGGCACAGAGGAAGACGACGATAGCGGAAGCGATATGGCCAGATTCAACCCCTCATTTGGGTTTATTGGGTTTTCAAATCGTCTCACCTTGTCTTGTCAGCCACATGGCCCCCCACCATAGGCTGGTTCACCTCGAGGGATGCCCAGCGCATGGTGTGGTACGCCTCCGATCAATGATAGGACTCCACTGACGTCGCCGCTATGAGAGGTAATGATGATGCAGCTTTTCGCGCAGACTTCGAAGGGCTAGTTTTCTCTCGAGGTCGATCGTTGCGGGCAGAGTGTACGGAGGCGGCCGCCTTCTCACATTCCCCAGGCCATCCGCATAAGAGATGT
Organism: Calamus simplicifolius; assembly: GCA_900491605.1. Taxonomy (NCBI): domain Eukaryota; kingdom Viridiplantae; phylum Streptophyta; class Magnoliopsida; order Arecales; family Arecaceae; genus Calamus; species Calamus simplicifolius. Next base: position 1,538,320 of record UESW01003841.1, on the reverse strand, counting down.
GGACAGGGATCAGCCACGTGGAGGAGAACACCCCTTTCGCCTCATCAGTGGGACCCGCTTCACCTCAGGGGTGAGGGGGCATCTGATATGACTGATCCCGCATCGTTAGAATACAAGGTAACAGCAGCTAACAAAGATCACCATATCTCGACCCCGAGACCCCCCTCTGGTCTCAGGGTGGGATCACCATATCTCGACCCCGAGACCCCCCTCCGGTCTTGGGGTGCACCAGTATTATCTCACCCTCGAGACCCCCTTCGGTCTCGGGGTGGGATCACCATATCTCGACCCCGAGACCCCCCTCCGGTCTCGGGGTGCACCAGCATTATCTCACCCCCGAAACCCCCTCTGGTCTCAGGGTAGGATCACCATATCTCGACCCTGAGACCCCCTCCGGTCTCGGGGTGCGCGGGCATAATCAGCGATTAGCACGCGGACCAGCCTTCGAACCAAGTGACAGCTCCGGGCCACCTGGCGTGCCCACGTGACTCTCCGCGCTCCACGTGACTCTCCGTGCGCCCGTGGCTGCTTGCGGCCATGCCTCATAACGGCGTATGGTGCTCTGCATGTTCCTATGCATGACTGTGCCCTGTTACGGAGTACGACCCGCTACCACTTGCAACTATGCGCGGTCATGTCAAGCAATGCGCGCACCAAATACAATCGCGGCTGCTAGACACGTATAACATCATGTTGACAGGTAGCGCGGGACGCCTCCGGCACGCAAAGTGATGGTACGATGGCAATCTTTCGGAACAGTAAGATGGGATATTCGGACAGGTATAAAAACACACGCCCGCACTGTAAGTAAGGATCCGAACTCTGGTTTTCTAGCTTTCTTCCTCCTAGCAAAACCCTAACTGTCTCAGCTCTTTTCCGCTGAGCGGTTCTTGTCTGATCCCAAGTAACTGACTTGAGCGTCGGAGGGTCCCCACGGTCTCCGGGGACTTTTCTTGCAGGGTCCGAAGAGAAGGACGTCCGTCTTCCCCGACGTTTGAAGAAGGTGACTTGGCGTCATCAGGGACAGATTTTGGTTTCGTTTTGGTTGATATCTGTTCTCTAGATTGTTTCCCTTTCGAATTTTTGGCACCGAACAATTTCGACAATTAATAAATTAAATTCTTTTGGGTATTTTCAGAACATGTGGCAGTTTTTTCCCTCACCCGTTCTTCTTGCTCATAGTTTCTGCAAGCGTTATGACTGAATTTTTATATTGAGATTTTTGAATGTTTTATTTCTGTGGGAAGAATTTTAAAAGAGAGATGTAAATAAAAGCAAGTTGGAATTTGGATCCCAAGTCTCATGTACATAATTGTCCCAGTTATTGTTCTTTTATAATGCTGTGGCATAGGTAAGTAACATCCATTATTTGGATAAAGATATTTTTAAAATATTTTTAAATTTAAAATTTCAATTTAACTAAGAGCCATCTAGCTTTATTGTGGAAGGAATGAAAATTTATATGGGGCTTACTTTTTTTTTTCTCTTCTTTTTTAAAAAATAAGTATCACACGAGAGGAAGGTGATATTTATTTTTCATACTTTTTTTTCTTTCTATCAATTTTTTAAAAAAATTATTTTTTTCAAAAAATACCAAAGCAAGCATTAAATAATGATATGCATTCAATAAATAATAACCAAGGAACATGGTGGATTGTATTATGATGGATAAATGATGCATGATTTCTTTTATAGATAGGTTTGAGGTTTATAAAAAGTTAATACAAGATGCAATGAATCCATATTGCAAATCACTTTACCACTGAAATAATTTTACAACTTTCCACCACTTTTTTAAGGCAAGTTTTTAGATAGGTTTCAATATACTAATGCCCCATTTTGTTGGAGGGATGGGATCAATATAAGCTTGAAATTGAGATAGGGAAGGAATAAAAACATAAAAATGAAATAAAATGAGAGTAGTGATTTTATTTTTGCTTGGAACAGAAAATTAAATTAAAAAGAGAATAAAATGTTAATTCTATTTCTATGTTTATTATGCCTAGTAAAACTAAGAGAGTAGAATTGGATTTAAAATTTAGTAAATTCTACTTTTTTAATTTTATAAATAGTATTAATAAATTATAAATTTAATATAGCTAATGTAATATTAATGTAACCTATGTCATAGAACAATATTTTTTATAATATTATAATATTAAGTTTAATCTCTTATCACCACAGCTGTCAATTTGTGACTTGTTTACTTAGGAACATGAATGCCACTCATGAGAGAGTTTGTTTTACGTCATATAATAACTATACTTATTACCCTTACCCTTGCTACTCCATACATTTTTTTTTTTTTTTTTTGTACAAACGGGCGATCATACTAATCTAGCGCGAGTCAGCCCAGATAGATCAGAGTACAAAATTTACTGCAAAGGAGCAGGGCAGGGGTCACCAGGCATCAAAAACCAAGGACCAGACAGCAGAGCCACTGAAGCAGCAATCCAGTCGGCCGCCGAGTTAGCTTCACGAAATATATGACGGGTCTGGATGCAATCAATCTCCCGCAGAATAGCCCAAATATCCAACAAAATCGGATTAGAAAGAGCAGGAGGGCAATTCTGCTTCTGAATCCAGCAATGACCGACATGGAGTCGCCCTCAATACAAATCCTCTGAGCATGAAGAACCCGAACAGCATAAGAAATACCCGCTCAAGCCGCGCGAAGTTCAGTCATGGGGACAGAGGAGTCGAGAGAACCAAAACCTCCTGCCGCCAAAAGGTCACCATGAGGACCTCGGATAATGAACGCTGACCCAGCAATTCTACCACGGACACTTCCGTCAAAATTGACTTTGATAAACCCTGGAGGGGGGGATCCCAAGAGATGAGAACCGTATGCCGGTTCGCTGCCGAAGCAGCAGGGGATCCCCAGTGGCCAGAGATATCAAACCCAATATGAGCACAGTCCGCCGCCAATAAACTGATCTTCCTAGCAGTCTTATGAAGAGAGATAGTGTCATCAGAGAAAATAAACTGGTTCCGAGTTAGCCAAATCTGATAAGCAGTGACCGCCCAAAGACCTTTCTTATGCTGAGGGCATCTCTGAAGATTCAGAAGGAAAGAAGAGTACAGGGAGCCCGAGTCATTCTGTCTGACCGGATAACCCACCATAAGCCAGACCCGTCTAGCTCTTGGGCAGATGAAAATAGCATGATCTATAGATTCCTCCTCTAAGCTGCACTAGATATGCTTACTATTATATTATAAGAAATTATATAAATTACAAAATATTTATATGAATTTTTAAAAATTATGGAGTGATTTTTAAAATAAATTTCTATCTATTTTATATCTTTTATTTAAATTGTTCAAAAATATAAATAATATATTAAATATATTTAAAACATGCAATTTATTCGTCTCAGGCTATAGTTTAGACTAGCAATGTTGGTGTTCTTTTTTTTTTGGTTACAAGCGGACGATCACACCTGTCTTGCGCGAGTCAAGCCCGAAATATCAGAATACATAATTTGCTGTAAAATAATGGGATAAGTGTCACCAAAATGCCAATCCCACTGGCCAGGATAGTGGGCAACTGTAGAGGCGATCCAATCTGCTACAGCATTGGCTTTCCTATAGACATGACGAACCAATGTTGCACTGGTGGTCTGGAGAGAAGCCCAAATATCACGTATGAGGGGATTAATGGGGGAGTCAAGGTCAGCATCCCAGTAAATCCAACGGATCACCGTAAGCGAATCTCCCTTAATAACCAAACGCGAAGAGCCCAACTTGCGAACTGCATAAGTAATTCCAGCCCAAGCAGCCTGGAGCTCCGCTATAGGGACCGAGATGTCAATGGAGCCATGACCACTAGCCGCAAGCATCACTCCATCCGGCCCTCTAATTATAAACCCAGATCCGGCCATATGATCCAAAACAGAACCGTCAAAGTTCACTTTGACATAATCCGAGGGTGGGGGCTCCCAAGAGATAAAAACCGTAGAACAGTGCGCTGGCAAAGCAGCAGGAAAATCCCAAAGGCCGGGTCTGTCAGAGTGAAAGCCAAAATCAGAGCGAAGAAACTCCGCAGCATGAGAACCAGCAGTGTGGATGATAGTCAAAGGCGAGACCGTCTCCTCAGCAAAGACAATCTGGTTCCGTGAGAGCCAGATATGGTAAGCCAAGTAAGCTGAAAGAACCCTCTTCCGACAACCAAGGGCTGAAATGAAGCTGCTGCCATATCCTATATGCACGAGAATAAGTAAAAATAGCGTGTTCAACCGTGTTCTTTAATAAACGAGAGTTTTGCTGGCTCTCAAGATATAAGAGAGAGATGAGCCGACAAAGATGCATGAGTGTTAAAATCTAAGAAATTTATATTATAAAGATTTATATTAGGAGGCAAGAATGAGGGATGAGCATAGACCAAGAGCTAGGCTAAACTTGGTCCAAAAAATTTGAAAAATTTAAACTTAAATTTTTTAGCTCATGGAGCTAGACTGGACCTATATTTTCAAGATAGCTTAAATTTTACAGTGGACCTAAGCTAAAGAAAATTTGATAGGACCTGAATGGCTCAAATCAAAATTTATCCTTTTTTATATGTGTTGCCGTGGAAATCCGTTCTCCGACTCGGATGCTGTTGGGGCTTTGAATTCGGGCTCGACTCCTAGTCGGAACCTGCAAAATAGTCCTCGAGCAGAGGGTGGTTTGGGAGGTACCCTCTGCGGAAGACCCTCCGATGCCCAAGTCAGTGAAGATTCACAGCAAGCAGACAATGAGGAGAAGGATCCCCGAGGAAGAGTTCCTCTAAGGGTGGTGCTAGGAGCTCTGTCTGAGCTCTAATGGAGTGTGAGCGAGTCAAAGAGAGGCATCTTGAGTGTGCAGAATGTCGTACCTGAGGGGATCTGAGGCTGTGATATTTATAGATGATCATCTGATTCCTTGGACACATCACAAGGGTCTGAAAGTTGTTAGGATTCGAAATTGATTCAAATTAGGCTGTTACAGGGCCGGTAGGATTCGTATCCAGTTGGTTAGAGGATCAACGGCCAGGAAGAGCAGACGATGCTTCAAGATTCAGCGACTACATAGGCTCTAGGCCATTTCTAGTAGCGTAGGCATGATTTCTTATTTGAAATCTTGTTAATTTAAGTGTATTCCGTAGATGCGCTTGAGTACCTCAGTTGGGCCGAGGTATAGAAGATGGTTGAATCTGCCGAAGTATGGTGAGACTCAATTTACTGATTTATGGGATAATTCGGTCTTCTTGAGACACAGAATGGCTTGGCTATCCGAGGTATAACGAGGCTTGGCCTACCGAAGCACAGGATGGTTCGGTGGCGATAGCTCGGCCTATGGGGGTATGATAATAGCTCGATCAGCCGAGGTATAATAATAGTTTGACCAACTGATAATAGCTCAATCAGCCGAGGTATAATAATAGTTCGACCAACTGATAATAGCTCGATCAGCCGAGGTATAATAATAGTTTGGCCAACTGATAATAGCTCGATTAGCTGAGGTATAATAATAGTTCGGCCAGCTGTTACACGAAAGCTGTTTGGAGGGGGTAGCCTACTCATTGCTGCCTTTCGGATGTGACAGCTATGCGACAGGATGTATGGGCTAGCCTTAAACCGATGTCTTGGATTGTATGAACATTAGTGTAATGATATTTTTACCCCTCATCACATGCCCCCCACTCCCTAGTTCGAAGCGTAGGTTCGGGCGTAAGGAGTATAGTCCCAGGTGACATGATCCAGATGGAGGGACTTGGATTCGGCAGCCTACGTAATGATGCCCTAATTAATGTTGCGCGGCCGCCCTGCTTATTATGGGATGGATCCGTCGTCTTGTCATCATTTTCTGCCTAGCTCGAGGAGAACACGCCTCGTTTCCAGCAGGCCACGACCAGGAGGTTTCCACGTGGTGGGACTCCTTTATCTCCGACGCTCATATCGAAATTTTTGGCGTTTGGGGGTTCCATTCTGAAGCACATAAAAAGAGGGCTAGGGCAGCGTTTTGTTGGCCCAGATGGCAACCCAAGAGGGGGGGGGGGTGAATTGGGTTCTTAAAAAATTTAGCCCTTTTTAAATAGTTTGCTTGAGATTAATGAAGGCAAATGCAAAGTAACTAAAAAATACAGTGAATAGAATAGAGATAGAGATAGAGTCAATAGAACACGACAAACACAAAAGATTTTATAGTGGTTCGGTGTATCCAACACCTACGTCCACTCCCAAGATTCACTTGGGTCCACACTATAATCACTCTAGATTACAGCTGAGTTGTTTTCCAAGCTCACAACTCAAACTTGTTGTTTTACCTGGTGCACAACGAACCCAGCTGGTTTTCAAAGGCTCACCAGCACAAAAACCCTAACACAAGCTTTACCAAGCTTGTACCGAGGTAAGACTACCTCCACTAGTTCAATCCCCCAGATTGAACTAGATACAAACAAATGAAATATGTTTTTCAAATACAAAGCTCCTTAATGAGCAGATAATCAAATAATGTAACAAGTTTAGAGAAGCCTGATTTGAAGATGGTTGGCTTTTGAGCTTTTCTTCTTTTCTTCTTTTCTTCTTCTCCTTGCTAGGTTGAATCAAGCCTCAGCTCCGATTCTTCACAGTTGAAGCAGTTGAGAAGAGTTGAAAAGCAAGAATCTGAACTTCTTTCTCCAAGTTGGGAAATCCACAAAAACTTGATTTGAATGCCTTGGATTCCTCTTGAGCTTTTTGGAGTGGAGTGGATTTGAGCTAGAAGGTTTTCCTTTCAAGATTCAAGCTCTCAGATTTTTGAAATGGGATTTGTCTATCTCAGATTTTCGGATTGTTTCTTTTTTTTTCGTCTTCTTTTATTGAACAATAGACTCCCCATTTTATAGATTTCTTTTACACCCTTTTTGGAATAAAACTATCCGTTGGAGTGTACCTTCTATCAAAATATATCCGTTAGAAATGAGTAAAAATAGAAAAGTTACCATTAGAGCTGATCTGGCAACTTCGTTTTTCGTTCCAGGTGGGTTGGAGTCGACTCTAACTTTTCTGGAGTCGGCTCTAGCTCGAGGCGATTTAAAATGTTATTTCCGGAGTCGTCTCTGGCTTTTCTGGGGTCGACAAGATACTTTTCCGGAGTCGACTCTAACTTACCCGGAGTCGACTCTAGGTTGGAGCCAGAAAAATCGACTTTCTGCTCCGTCTGTGAGAGTCGACTCTCACAGTCTCGAAGTCGACTCTAATGGTCGTGCCAGTTCCGGAGTCGGCTCTGTGATTCTCGGAGTCGACTCTAATGTCTGCAATTCTTACCTAGACATTAGATTCGATCCAGAACACATTGTAACACTTGATTTTGATCTTTCAATAGTCTTATAGGCTGAAACACTAAATCAAAATCATTAGAGCCTTCAAAAATTATACTCACATAGTTTTGTTAATCATCAAAATCATCAATTGGGTCAACAATCTCCCCCTTTTTGATGATAACAAAAACTTTGAGTATATGCATTCAAACATTCAATTAAATTAAGGATTATAGTCATTTTAACTTTAGATCATTGAAATTAAGGTTTTGATGCCAATGTTCAATGTAAACTTTTAAAATTGTACAATCCATTAATATTGAATTATTAAACTTAATGTGCATAAGATTGTTAATGAGCTTTTTGTTAAGCTCCCCCTGCATTGAGTAGCTCCTCTTATATATAAACATCAGATTGTAACAGATTAATCATTTCAATTCATTTTTGCATAAACAATTAATTCTCCCTTCTCCCCCTTTCTTTCTTTCTTTATGCATATATAATCTTTTCTTTCTTTGCATATACACAACTATCTCTCCCCCTTTTTTGTTATAAGCAATAAGGAGAGTAAAGAAAAAATTCATAAACTCAATAAGGCATAGGAATCCAATCAATCAAAATTTGAAAAAGTGAAATTGTATTTCATATGCAAGAACCATTACATCAGTTGATTCATTTACATCTCAAAATGAAATACATTGGATAATCAAAAACTTCCTAAGTACAAGCTATTAAACTCTAAAACAAGATCAAATATGCTTGAATACAATTTTCTTTAGATGACCTATTATCTCCATTACATCATCTTTTTGTGACTTCTTAAAATTTTCAAGGCAGGCTTCAATTTGAGAGACTGCAAGGTCAATGTCCTTCTTCAATTGACCCGTTGCATGAACATACGATCCTGATCCATCGGCAATACCTTCCATCCTTTCGAAGATCTTGTGAAGCTCAGCTCCAAAGGATTCCACAGAACTGCCTAAGGTAGAGGATAGCATGTCCAGTCTCGAATTTAATTCTTCTTTTAACTGATTAAAGCCTTCTTTCAATTGATTAATTTCATTTGATCTGTGACTGTCATACTCAGCAAGTAAGCTTCTTAACTGATCAAGTTGTTCATTAGAAAATCCTCCAGAATTAGTTATAGGCTGATGTGGAGGTGATGGAATAGAACTTGGTCCGGCCTCCGAAGGTCCAGCAGACGAAGGTCCCGCAAAAGATGAATCAGGGACTGATGGTCCCGCAGTAGATGGTCCCGGGATTTCTTCTAGTCTGGTTCCCTCTGCACCATCCCTATCTGTTCTTTCCTCTCTCCTCATCCAAACACCATTAACTTTCTTAAATCCCATTCTGTGAATAGTAGAAATGCTGTAATAATCAGTGTGTCTCAGTTTTCTTAAAGGTTCGTTTTCCATTATGAGTACACCCTGGCTTCTAAAAACTAGTGTCAGAATCATTCCGTAGGGTAGAGTTGATCTTTTCTTAGTGGCTGCCTCTGCCATGTAACCTATCATCATGCCAGCTAAATTGACTGGCCTTCCAGTGATAATGCAGTCCATCATCAGAACGTCTCGCTCCGAGACATACTCAAATCTCCCTATTTTGGAAATAAGATTCTACCACATATATTATGCAATAATCTGAGTTCTAGGTTTAACTGATTTGCAAAGATCTCTTCGAACTCAGTCACATCTCTTCCTAGCATCCTTGATAGTGCACCACTTCTGTCATTAAGTTGACATTCCAATAAACCAACAGTGGGCATTTCTAAAAGGGTTCCAAGAATTTCAGTTGTTACCATAACCCTAGTTCCTCTCACTGTGCTAATCAATCCTCCTTCTCCTCTGCTTAATCCATTATAAAATTCTCTTACCAATGCTGGATATGTGGGTAAGTCTAGTGAGCACACTTTCTCCCATCCCATATCCCTTAAATTTCGTCCAATAGAGAAACCCTCCGATTCAAATAAATCAAAATTAACTTTCCTCCCTGTGGTAATGGTCTTACCAGCTAATTGATCAACCTTAGGAGATGAGGGTGAAGGTGGAGAATCCTCTTGAGTGGCCGAAGAGGAAGAAGGCGATGGTTGCCTTCGAATCGTGCGTCTTCTCGTTGGAACGGATGCTCCAGCGACGAATCCGCGCCTCTTTGGTGCCATTGAGAAGATTGGAAGCTTAATCAAGGGTTTTGAGTGGATTTGGGGAAGTTGGAAAAATTTTGGAGCTCTTAGGAATAATTTAGGAGACGATTGGAATGAATGGGGGTCGACTCCGCCTTTTTATTTTTGACCTAACTCGACTTAGAGTCGACTCCCGAAAACTGGGTGTCGGCTCCAAGCCAGAAAGTCTGTCAGCGCTCGTATTAGAGTCGGCTCCACAAAAGCCAGAGTCGGCTCTAATCACTTAGACAGAAAATCAAAAACTCAGGTGTCGACTCCGCAAACTGTCAGAGTCGACTCTAACAGTTTCAGAGATAAAAAATTGAGTTTCAACGATTTGAAACTATTTAAATTAATCATCAAATTATAGATTTAAGTTCTTTAGCAATTGGGGAAACAGTGAATCAAGATCTAGATAGATTTCCTTATTGAAATATCAAGATTTTTCAAGAAAATGATGAAATCTAGATAGATGTCCTTGAGAGTTTCAGAAAACTATTCCAAAGGATCACAAACTCCTAATTCTCCTCTAAGATAACAAAATCTTTCTTCACTTAAGGGTTTTGTTAATATATCTGCAAGTTGTTCTTCAGTATTCACATAATCAAGACAAATTTCATTATTGGCTACATGTTCTCTTATAAAGTGATATCGTATTTCAATGTGCTTTGTTCTTGAATGTTGAATTGGATTTTTAGTAAGATTTATTGCACTTGCATTATCACATCTTATGGGTGTCTTATCAAGTGTGATACCATAGTCTTCAAGTTGTCTCTTAATCCATAAGATTTGAGCACAGCAACTTCCAGCTGCAACATATTTTGCTTCCGCAGTAGATAATGCAACCGAATTTTGCTTTTTGCTAAACCATGAGATTAAGTTACTTCCTAAAAATTGGCATGCACCACTTGTGCTTTTTCTATCTAACTTGCATCCGGCATAATCAGAATCTGAGTATGCAATTAGATTTAATGTGGAATCTCTAGAATACCATAAACCTACATTTTTTGTTCCACTTAAGTATCTTAGTATTCTTTTAACAGCTATTAAGTGTGATTCTTTAGGTTCTGATTGAAATCTAGCACATAGACATACAGAAAACATAATATCTGGTCTACTTGCTGTTAAATAAAGAAGGGATCCGATTATACCTCGATAATACTTCTGATCAACCTTTTTACCTTCTTCATCTTTGTCCAGCTTGCATGAAGGACTCATTGGTGTTCCGAGGGGTTTAATTGATTCCATACCAAATTTCTTTAATATCTCTCTTGTGTACTTTGTTTGGTTGATAAAGATACCCTCTTTGCTTTGTTTGATCTGGAGTCCAAGAAGAAGTTGAGTTCTCCCATCATGCTCATCTCGAATTCTCCCTGCATTAACTTAGCAAAATCTTGACATAGAGAATCGTTAGTAGCACCAAAAACAATGTCATCAACATATATTTGTACTACAAGTAAATCTTTATTTTTTCTTTTCAAAAATAGTGTTTTATCAACGTTTCCTCTTGTGAAATCATTTTCAATTAAGAATTTACTTAACCTATCATACCAAGCTCTAGGTGCTTGTTTCAAACCATATAATGCTTTGTGTAATTTAAAAACGTGATTTGTAAATTCGTGATCTATAAAACCAGGTGGTTGTTCTACATATACTTCTTCATTTATAAATCCATTTAAAAATGCGCTTTTAACATCCATTTGAAATAAATTAATATTCATGTGACATGCAAATGCTAGTAATAGCCTAATAGCTTCTAATCTAGCTACAGATGCAAAAGTTTCATCAAAATCAATGCCTTCTTCTTGATTATATCCTTTTGCAACTAATCTAGCTTTGTTTCTAATTACAATGCCATTTTCATCAAGTTTATTTCTAAAAACCCATTTTGATCCTATTACTGAATGATTTTTAGGTCTTTCAACTAAAGTCCATACATTATTTCTTGTAAATTAATTTAATTCTTCTTGCATTGCTAACATCCAATTGTTATCTTTTTCAGCATCTTCTATAGTTTTAGGTTCAATTTGTGAAACAAATGCAAGATGATTACTGATATTTCTCATATATGATCTAGTTCTTATACCTTGAGATGGATCGCCTATAATCAATTCCCTGGGATGACTATGGGCATATCTCCAGTCTCTCGGAAGATCTATATCATTATGATCAATATTGACATCATCGTCCTTATGTGAGTCATCATCTTTAGCCTCTTGTTCATGATCAGAAGATACTTCAATATTAAGTTTTTCAAGATCTTTTTCAATTATGTTTGTATCTTCCTCATCATCAATCTTTTCAGATCCAGTTGCTAAAGATTCATCAAAACTACATGAATGGATTCTTCAACAATTAAGGTTTTCTTGTTAAAGATTCTATAAGCTTTACTAGTTGTTGAATAACCTAGAAAAATTCCTTCATCAGATTTAGCATCAAATTTTCCTAAGTTGTTTTTACCATTATTATGAATGAAACATTTACATCCAAATGCATGAAAGTATTTTATATTTGGTTTTCTTTCATTCCATAATTCATAAGGTGTTTTCTTTAATATTGGTCTTATTAAAGCTCTGTTTAAGATGTAACATGTTGTGTTAATAGCTTCCGCCCAAAAATACTTTGGTAGGTTACTTTCGCATAGCATGGTACGGGCCATGTCTTCTAGAGTCCTATTTTTCCTTTTAACTACACCATTTTGCTGTGGAGTCCTAGGGGCTGAAAAATTATGATTAATTCCATTTTCAGTGCAAAAATTTTCAAATAAGTGATTTTCAAATTCTGTTCCATGATCACTTCTTAGAGATACTATAGTAGTGTTTTTCTCGTTTGTGACTTTCTTGAAGAATTTCAGGAATATCGAGAAAGTCTCATCTTTGTGAGCTAAAAACATTACCCAAGTATATCTAGAATAATCATCTACAATCACTAGACCATATTTCTTTCCTCCTAGACTTGTGGTTCTAGTTGGTCCAAAAGGTCCATGTGAAGTAGCTCTAAAGCCCTAGAAGTTGAAAAATGTTTTTAGATTTAAAAGAACTTCTAGTTTGTTTTTCAAATTGACATGCATCACATATTTTGTTGTTTTCAAAGTCTAGCTTAGGCAAACCTTTAACTAAATCCATTTTAATTAGTTTTGAAATAAGGTGTGTGCTTGCATGACCTAATCTACGATGCCATAACCATCCAATATCATTTATGTTAGCATTGTCAGCAATTAGGCAATGACTACTTTCAAATAATTTATCTAAGTCAACTAAGTACACATTGCCATATCTATAACCAGTAAAAAAATGCTATCATTAATGGAATCAGATACTATGCAAATAGAAGATTTAAATGAAACATTAAAGTTCTTATCACATAGTTGGCTTATACTAATTAAATTGTGCTTTAAACCATTAACATAAAGTACATTATCAATAACTATAGATGGAGTTATGCGAACTTTACCAAGGCCCATAATTTGACCTTTACCGTTATCGCCAAACGTCACAACTCCACCTTTCTTTTCTTCCAGGGTGATGAATTCATCTTTGTCACCCGTCATATGTCTTGAGCAGCCACTATCAAGGTACCACTTTTTTTTGATCTTTTGGCTACAAGACATTCCTGCAACATAATTTAAACTTTATGTTTAGGTACCCAAGCTTCTTGGGTCCTTCATGGTTAGTAGCAATAAAAATTGTTCCTTTCGGAACCCATATTTTCTTTGCTTTAATATTTAACTTGTTGTTATTATTTAACATTTTGCATTCAAATGATTTATGACCCTTTTCATTACATTTGAAACAAGTTATATTACTTTGGTTGGCTTTTATAAAGATATTCTTTAGAGATTTTTGTTTCCTTAATGTGTTATACCCTAAACCTGCTTTGTCAAAAACAGCTTTTTGACTATCTAAAATCATATTTAGTTTTGTTGAGCTTAGAGTAAATTTTTCAACAATGTCTTTATACTTTTTAACATCTTTCTTTAATAAATTATTGTCTTTAGAGATTGATTCTTTTTCTAAAGCTAAGGTTTCTAATTGAACTTTTAAATCTTTTGTTGAGTTTTTAGTTTCAGATTTCAATGAATCTATTTCTTGATTAATATTTTCTTTTTCTTTCCTAAGTTCTTCTTTTTCATTAGTTAAGTTCTTAACTTCTAAAGCTAATTCATTTTTACTTTTAGCTAAGCTAATATTATCATTTTTAAAAACTTATACTTCTTTTTCAAAGATTTAAAATCAATCATCAATTCATTAAAAGCTTCAAACATTTCATCAAATGTAAATTCATCATCGGAGGTTTCGGTGCTTACCTCTTCGTTGTCGTCCGCCATGAAGCATATGTTTGCGACTTCCTTTTGCTCTTCTTCTTCGGAAGAAGATTCCTCGCTATCACTCCAAGTCGCCATATAAGCCTTCTTCTTTTTATAGACTTTCTTCAATCTAGGACATTCATTTCTAAAGTGCCCCGGTTTATTACATTCATAGCATGTCAAGGGGTCTTTCTCTTTTTCCTTGTCCTTGTCCTTAATCTTATCCTTTTCTCCTTCCCACTTAACTCCAAATTTTTCTTGTGGAAGGGTTTCTTTTTCTTCATAAATCTCTTAAATTTCTTTGCTAAGAGAGCAGTTTCATCATCATCATCATCATCATTGCTGCTGCTCTCTTCATCTTTTGCAGCTTTGAGGGCAATCATTTTCTTTTTCTTTGAATCCTCCTCAACATGCTGCCTCATAGTCAGCTCATGGGTCATTAGGGATCCTAGAAGCTCCTCTAAGGGTAAAGTATTGAGGTCCTTAGCTTCTTGGATTGCAGTCATCTTTGCTTCCCATGATCTTGGTAGAGACCTAAGAATTTTCCGAACAAGTTCAGAGTTAGTATATGTCTTACCAAGACTTTTCAAACCATTTATAATGTCAGTGAATCTAGTGTACATGCATGCAATGGTTTCAGATTATTCCATATTAAATAGCTCATATTTGTGAACAAGAATATTTATTTTGGATTCTTTCACTTGATTGGTACCCTCATGGGTAACCTCTAATCTATCCCAAATCTCCTTTGCAGAATTACAAGTGGAGATTCTATTGAATTCATTAGCGTCTAATGAGCAATATAGTACATTCATGGCTTTAGCGTTAAGTTGTGCCATTTTCCTATCATTATCATTCCAATCCCTTTCGGGTTAGGAACAATAGTGCCATCAATAACGTGTGTGGGTGTACTAGGTCCATTAATTATAACACCCCAAAGCTCATAATCAGAAGCTTGAATGAATATCCTCATTCTAGCTTTCCAATAAGAATAGTTTGAGCCATTAAAAAGTGGAGGTCTATTCGTAGAATGACCTTCAGCAAAAGAACCAACTTGTGTTGCCATTTGGAACTTTAGCTCTTGATCGTGTGATCAAAATCTAATGAGCACTAGCTCTGATACCAATTGTTGGCCCAGATGGCAACCCAAGAGGGGGGGGGTGAATTGGGTTCTTAAAAAATTTAGCCCTTTTTAAATAGTTTGCTTGAGATTAATGAAGGCAAATGCAAAGTAACTAAAAAATAGTGAATAGAATAGAGATAGAGATAGAGTCAATAGAACACGGCAAACACAAAAGATTTTATAGTGGTTCGGTGTATCCAACACCTACGTCCACTCCCAAGATTCACTTGGGTCCACACTATAATCACTCTAGATTATAGCTGAGTTGTTTTCCAAGCTCACAACTCAAACTTGTTGTTTTACCGGGTGCACAACGAACTCAGCTGGTTTTCAAAGGCTCACCAGCATAAAAACCCTAACACAAGCTTTACCAAGCTTGTACCGAGGTAAGACTACCTCCACTAGTTCAATCCCCCAGATTGAACTAGATACAAACAAATGAAATATGTTTTTCAAATACAAAGCTCCTTAATGAGCAGATAATCAAATAATGTAACAAGTTTAGAGAAGCCTGATTTGAAGATGGTTGGCTTTTGAGCTTTTCTTCTTTTCTTCTTTTCTTCTTCTCCTTGCTATGTTGAATCAAGCCTCAGCTCCGATTCTTCACAGTTGAAGCAGTTGAGAAGAGTTGAAAAGCAAGAATCTGAACTTCTTTCTCCAAGTTGGGAAATCCACAAAAACTTGATTTGAATGCCTTGGATTCCTCTTGAGCTTTTTGGAGTGGAGTGGATTTGAGCTAGAAGGTTTTCCTTTCAAGATTCAAGCTCTCAGATTTTTGAAATGGGATTTGTCTATCTCAGATTTTCGGATTGTTTCTTCTTTTTTTTCGTCTTCTTTTATTGAACAATAGACTCCCCATTTTATAGATTTCTTTTACACCCTTTTTGGAATAAAACTATCCGTTGGAGTTTACCTTCTATCAAAATATATCCGTTAGAAATGAGTAAAAATAGAAAAGTTACCGTTAGAGCTGATCTGGCAACTTTGTTTTTCGTTCCAGGTGGGTTGGAGTCGACTCTAACTTTTCTGGAGTCAGCTCTAGCTCGAGGCGATTTAAAATGTTATTTCCGGAGTCGTCTCTGGCTTTTCTGGGGTCGACAAGATGCTTTTCCGGAGTCGACTCTAACTTACCTGGAGTCGACTCTAGGTTGGAGCCAGAAAAATCGACTTTCTGCTCCGTCTGTGAGAGTCGACTCTCACAGTCTCGGAGTCGACTCTAATGGCCGTGCCAGTTCCAGAGTCGGCTCTGTGATTCTCGGAGTCGACTCTAATGTCTGCAATTCTTACCTAAACATTAGATTCGATCCAGAACACATTGTAACACTTGATTTTGATCTTTCAATAGTCTTATAGGCTGAAACACTAAATCAAAATCATTAGAGCCTTCAAAAATTATACTCACATAGTTTTGTTAATCATCAAAATCATCAATTGGGTCAACACGTTTCTTCCGCAATGCCTCTTTGTCCCTGCCATAGAGATTTTCCATCCTTCATCGAACCTTCATTTGCTTGTTCAGCCGACATGAAGGGCCTAAGCGATATTGTCTCATAGATCTCACTGGGGGACCTAAAGAGGATCCGCCGGCTTTACAGAGTCCCTGGAGACATAGTTCTATATGCACCGAAGGCCGATGATAGGGTTTCTATGAGGAAAGTCTCAGGGTCGGCCTTTGATTTCCTCTTCATCCGTTCATACAGGAGGTGATGAGGTTCTGCAACATCTGTCCAATAATGGTGGCGCCTGACAGCTGGCGCAACCTCATCGGGTTTATTTCGCTCTGTAGTCACGCCGAGGTGACTGCGACCCTCCCCATGTTTCGAGTTTGCCATAATCTAGTTTTTGGGAGGGGTTCCGAGTGGTCGTATATCGGTCCCCGAAAGTCGTTCAAGATGATCACCGATAATCCATCCTCGATAAAGGAGTGGAAGTCTAGATTTTTTATTGCCGATGGGAACATCGGCTCGGATTTTTCAATAGGATGGTCGAGCTATGTGAAGGATCCAGAGGCGCACCCGGAGTTGAGCAAACAGGAGAAGAGGGATCTGGTGACCCTTCGTGGTAGTCGAGTGGTGTCGGCTAGCACCCTGTTAGCAGAGGATGCCCTCTTCGTCGCCGAACTCAGTTCTATCAACCCTCGAGGTGATCATACTTTTCTTCTTTGATCATGACGGCTGGTGTGCCCGGTTATTACTATCCGATTGACCCGTTTGATGTGTTTCCAGCTGAGAGGTCGGCGTTTATGGGCCAGATGAAGAAGGAACTGGGCAAGCGCCATAGGGGCTCTGGCTCTGGAGAGAGGCATAAATCTGAGAAGAGGCCTCGCCCATCCAAGCCCCGTCCGAAGGGATTGAAGAAGGATGGTTCCAGCCGCCTCTCTCCCATCCCAATAAGAGAGGAAGTAGGGGCGCGAATCAGGGTTGAAGAGTCCTCTCTACCTGAGGGAGGCAGAATGGCAGAGGAAACGGCTGAGGGGAGTTCGGAGTGAGCTGCTGGGATTTCCTCTCTCCAAATTTTAGTCATATTGAATGATGCGGAGGACACGTCGCCGGTCGACCTGGCGGTCCCCCTGCAATAGATGCTTCAGTCATCGGCGGTGAGAAGTCCACCGCACGCGGAAGAGGCCCCCGTTCAGGTGGAGGTGTCAAGAGAGGCAGTAGTGGCTGCTGAAGTTCTGACGAGCTACCTGTTGAGAGGCCAATGGAAGTTGTGGTGTCTTCCACCGAGGATCTCTCTTCCACGGCTCCCGAGGACACCACAGGAGAGGTTGGAGTTCAAGTGGAGCCTACCGAAGGTAGAGCGTTGGTGGAAGAGGAAGAAGAAGAATCGCAGAGTGAGAGGGATATTCGGGCCGAGGTTCCTTCAGTCGAGTCCGAGGTATTCGAGGCCGGGTAGAATAGAGTCTTGACAGAGGAGGCCGGGCGGACAATTCCTCAGGTCGGAGCTCCTCAGGCCAGCTCTTCAGTTATGGGCTCTTTCGTTCACAGCTCGGAGTTGGATGATATGCTCACCGTCTTGATGAGGTCCATTTTGCACACGGGGGAGGGGTTCCTCCACGGACGAATCTGCAGTCGAGGATATCATCAATGTGGCCTTCCACCGGCCTGAGGTGCCGAGGGATGTTTTCCTTCTCCTAGAAATCAGTAATGCCACTCTCATGACTATGGCTTCAAATTACGCTGCCCGGGTAAGCCACTATACAGGGATTGTAACCCATGATTGGTCAGACCATAGCTTCTCACTTGTATTTTCTTTGCAGAATTCCTTGGTCATAAGGGCACTGATTTGGTGCCTAAATTTGGCCGTTGGGGCCTGTGCTCAGGCCAGGAAGGAGGCGACCGAACTTCGGACGAGGGTGCATCCAATCGATTTGCTTTTCAGAGCCTTGGCGTCCAGCAAAAAGGACTTAGAAAGGGTGACCGAGTCTTTCCGTCTTGCAGCCGAGAGGGCCTCTCGGCTTGAAACTCAAGTCAAAGAGCTCCAGGACTTTCGCGAGCAATCAGACAAAGCTTGTCTGGAGTTATCCCCGATTAAAGCAGAGCATGACAACAAGGTTAAGGCCATGCAGTAGTATTTTGAAAAGAGATGGGACCAGCTGAAGGCCAGTCATACTGAAGATAAAAATAATTGGAGTAGGAGGCTCGAGGAGGAGGAGCACAAGTGTCGGCAGCAGCGAGACCAGCTCACCAGATTGAATAAAGAACTCGCCGAGATGGAGAATCGGCTGAAATGGTTAAATGGGCGGGGGTTGCTCGGCTCACCGATGACCTCGATTACGCTCAGCGAAAAATTGAGGACAAGTAGTCCTGGATTGATGACCTCAAAGAGGGCCTTTGCTAAAATCAGTCGGCTAAATTGAAGGCCTTGGAGAAGGTACAAGAACTGAGGAGCAAACTGGCTCGGCAAGAGGTATGGTGTCTCTCTTTTTCGTTCGCCTTTAGTGCTTTTATTTCGTCCGTGGGTTTGAGCATTCCGATATTTTGTAGATGGGCAAAATTGAGTCCAAGGCACGGGAGCAAATTGATGCCTTGGGGGCGGAGCTATCCGCGAGTCGCCAAATAAACCTCAAGCTTCAAGATTGACAAGCTGAAGCCAATGGCCGAATTGCCTTGGCCGTGGAGGAATATAAAGGTTCCGCCCAGTTTTTAGAAGAACGTAGAGAAGCCTGTGCTAACGCATTTCGGTTCTGCGAAGAGGAGATCCGAGCAAAGATCTCTCGGGCGCATCCCGAGTGGGATTTATCCTTTTTGGATGTCGAACCTTTTGAGTCCTGTACCCCGAGGCTGAAGAAGCTGAGTATGAAGATATTTTAGATGTCGATCTTGATGTTATTCTGGGTTCTAGTGAGGCCACGACTCCCGAAGGACACTCTCAGCTTGCTGCCGAGGAAACAATGATATTTGAAGTGGGCAAAACAAGCCAAGCCCACCCAATGTTACCGAGGAGGCTGCTGGGACCAATCCAACCCCTAATTCTTAAGGGTCACTTGTGTATTTTTCGCTCCTCAAATTTGTAATCTGGTTGAAATTTCCAATGAATGGGTCTTTTGCCTTCACTTGTTTGCCCTTTTTTTTTGAATGGTCTCTTTATCTCAAGTTTTCTTCCGACTGTGAACGAATTATAATTCATTCGCGATCTTAGGTCGATTTGGTTCGGACTTAAGTAAACATCTCGGTCGAGGCCGAGGTATATGGATAGCTTGGTTTATCCGAAGTAAAAAAAATTGGCATGCTCGGCCGAGGCATAAAATGGTCCAGCGCTGCTGAGGAATATAGTTCTGGTCCCCTCGAAGCGGTAAGGGAATTTGTCCTGCCGAAGTATAGGATAGCTCGGCTTGAAATGGTCAAGAATTGCAGAGGTATCCTGGTTAGGGCCGAGGTTAGATAGTTCGGCCTGTCCGAAGCGAAGAAGCGGGCATGCTTTTGGCCGAGGTACACGAAGCGGCTTTGCTGAAGAGCACTTCGCCATTGTCAGGGGCATTTACTTCGTTGGCCTTTTCCAATGCATGTCCTTTTAACGTACGCGACAAGCATTTGATCGCCATTGGATGGCGTCGTTTTCGAAAGGGGATTTCCCATGCCTGCCTGTATCTCAAGGACATGCAGCCGATTTCATGCATTTAAAGCTCTCGATTTGAGAATAGGGGGAGATCTTTTGTCTTTCGTCACGGCTTGGGAAACACATTTGGTGCACTTCGGAAAGTGATTCTTTTTTTTGCCCTACCACGTAGCAATGGGGTAGGGTGTTTCAAATTTTGGGGCTTCCCTCTTTAATAACTGCCTCGGGCTTGCTTACCTATAAAATGGGAAGAGCGGGCTGTGTTAGGCTATCTCCCAAGACTTTGTTCTCCTGTGAAAGTTTTCATGATATCTGTGTCCCTGAGGTTGAGAGTGGAGAGACTAAGCTTTCCTTTTGCAAATCGATTTCCCCCGGATAGCTGGGTTGATGAAGATGCCGCTGAAGAATAGACCGTCCTCAAGAGAGGAATTTCGGAGATCATATGGAGAGTGCACGGGAGGTCCGCAGAGACCATATGGGGAGTGCACGTATGCGCTCCCTGTGTGTCCTTCGTCACTTGCCATGGGGACCGTCAGAAATGCAAAGCATGCATATCCCCATGGTAAGGATGGAGTTTTCCTTCTCCCTCGGACTGGATTCCTCAGTTCATCCGACCGGGGAATCTTTCGCTATGTGAAGAGGGAGGAGAGCAGTGTGGGCCTGCTAGTTTTATGCCTTTTACAATCGGCAGTGACCTGCAGCCCAGCATCCCACCTAGGGGGAATGTCTCCCCAGCATCGGCATCCACAGGTCTTCCTCCCATTTTTGGATCTCTTAATTCATCCAAGGGACCTATGGGTGGCCAGTTTGTTCTTTGGCATCGGCTCAATGGAGCTTGTCTGATTCCCCTAATTTCTTGGGTCTGATGTGGAAGCATCGTTGTCGACCGAAGTTGTTCAGTGGAGTTTTTATCTTATTTGTATTTCCTGTGCTATGATGCTCTGTAATGCCTCTCAGGAGGTTGTAACTCTTTTCATTGATAAGGAAATAAAGAAAGTTTTTATTCTTTCTTCCTTTAGCACCTGCTTCTTTTTTCGATGTAATTGTGTTAAGAGTTGCTACTCCCATCTCATGCTTTTTGTGTCATAACATATTTTGGCAGCGCTCTTGCTACTTTGTTTTTGTTAAGACAAATGTTCGGTCCTTAGTGGAGGAAACGTTCATCCATGTTTAGGTCAGAGGTAGACATGGGCAGTCTTGTGGGCTCATGTGGTAAGCATGATTCGTTTGTAGAACGAAGCAGGTATTTCTTTGGAAAGAAATAGCTCGTATGACCTTACTTTGAGTAGAAGGAGGTCGCTTACTTCTGCCAAAGTATCATAGGGCGTCCGAGTGACGTCGAGGTATTTGAGAGATTGCCCAATCAGGCCGAAGCTTCAGAAGTGTGTCCCTTGGTTCGGCTAAGACTTCGAGATTTATTCAGGAATATAACGCTCGACTCGACTGAGGCTTCGAATAATATGCCACTCGGTATAGATGAGGCATCAGGGAATATATTGCTCGGTTTAGCCAAGGCTTCATAAGGAACATATTTTACTTGACCCTGCCAAGGTACGAAGATCGCTCGGTGTTGTCAAGGATTTATGAACCTGCCTCTTATTGCAACTATAGATTTGGGCATGGATGGCCGAAAAGGGTGGAGAGCTATCCGAGCGATGCAAGGGCGCCTGAGGTCCGTCAGTCAGCCACCTTTTTCCTCTTCTCTGCATTTTTTTAAGGATATTTAATTCGAAGGAGTCTGGCAGATTTTTGAGGATATTTAATTCGAAGGGGTCTGGCAGACTTTTGAGGATATTTAATTCGAAGGGGTCCAGCATATCAAAGGGAGTCTGGTCCCAAAAAAAGGGAGCCTCTTGAGCGATTCGCCGCCATTTATTGATCCTCTTCGATGAGGGGGCGTAACTCTTCGTTTCCTACAAGCGCCCACTGAGGCAGCGACACGTGGCATGTTTCACGGTAATAGTGTTGGAATTGATGGCTCGGGCGATCGGGATACCCACCAGGAGTAGTTTAAAAATGGATGGGAGAATGCCATCGTTAATCATCTTTTCAGCTAATCCCTAAAAAAAAATTTGGATACTGAGATGGCTTCTGGAGGCGAGGGGCGATCGACTGAAGCGCCAAGCAGCGGCATCAATGGCCGTGGGGGGCCCCATAGGGGCCGCACTACGGTAACCATCGATGGGAAGGTCTTGGCGTCACTGTTCGCGGACCGTGAGCGACTCCATAGGGCGGTCGAGCAATACCTGGCTGTTTCTATGAGAGAGAACGAGCTCCTTTATCGGGCCAACAGCCGGCTGGAGGGGCATGTACCATCCCTCCAGCGATAGATTGCCGAGTTAGCTCTATGGCGTGGGGGTAGTTCGGTAGCGCCCGGAGAAGATGACAGGCCCCAGTGAGGGCTCATGTACCCCCTTTTCAATGAATGAAATAGAGACTTTCGGCAACCTTTGTATTTGGTGCTACCCTTGAAACACTCATTCTCGTTATGTCAGATACGAGACATTCCTTGAGGGATCTTTGGAGATCCTGGCGAAACTAGGGTATTGCGTCCCCATTTTAGTTGGGGCAAGGGTAGATATCTCGGTTCGGGCCAAGTCATAAGATAACGTTCAGTTATACTGAATCGAAAGGAGATACCTCGGTTTATTCTGAAGTATGGAGGCAATCTCGGCCTAGGCTGAAGAGATTGAGGAGATCGAGGCCAAGGAGGCCGAGGTATAGCCGACGGCTCGGCTTTGTTGGAGTTTGAGGGAGCCATTCGGGCATGACGAGGCTTTGGGAAGCTGCTCGAGTCATGATAAGGTTTTAAGAACCGTGGAGTGTATTCCTGGTAACGCCATGGCGCGGAGAATGTCACTCAGCCCCGCTGAAGTTTGGAGATTGTTTGGAGATCACTCGGTTTGGCCGAGGCTTGCGAGCTGCCCGAATCCGACCAAAGTTTACGAGATAAGTAAGATACTTCAGCCAGCAATAGAGTGTCTTGGTTTGGCTCTGTCCGAAGCAAGAGATCGGTTCTTTTTTTTGACCAAGGTGATGGAAGAGGCTTATGACTTGTCAAAGAACGCCTCGTTTTCTTTCTTGAGCATTTAATTCTTTGGTTGTTTCCCACGTAGGGTTATTTTGCGCACGCGCCAAGCAATCGATCGTTATTGGATGACGTTGCTTTCGTCAGAGGATTCCCCAGATATGTTCATATCTTGAGGATTTATGGGTGATTCGGGGCATTTAAGGCTCTCGATTCGGGATCAGAAAAAGATCTGCTGCCTTCTGCCCATGACTGAAGAATGTGCTTAGTGCGCCTCGAGACGCGATTTCTCGCTTTCTGGGACGTCGCGTGGCCTTATGGGCCTCGGCTCTGGCCGAGGCTTTATATAATGCGTCACTCGGTGTTGCTGAGCCTTCAGAGAAGATATCACTCGGTGTTACCGAGCCTTCAAAGAATAATATTACTCAGTGTTGCCGAGCCTTCAAATAATAACATTACTCGGTGTTGCCGAGCCTTCAAATAATAACATTACTCGGTGTTGCCAAGTCTTAGGAAATGTATCACTCGGTTGTAGCCGAGGCTTCAAGATTATATTTTACTTGGCACTGCCAAGGTACGAAGTCCTTCCAGTCCAGCTGGGATATATCTTACTTGGTACGGCCAAGGTCCAGAGATCACTCGGCCCGACTGAGGATTTATAAAGATTATATTTTACTTGGCGCTGCCAAGGTACAGAGTCCTCCCAGCCCAGCTAGGATATATTTTACTTGGCGTGGCCAAGGTACGAAGTCCTCCCAGCCCAGCTGTGATATATTTTACTTGGCGCAGCCAAGGTACGGAGTCCTTCCAGCCTAGTTGGGATATATTTTACTTGGTGAAGCCAAGGTCCGAAGATCGCTCGGCCCGACCGAGGATTTATATGACTTGCTTCTCATTGTAGCTTTCAGGGAGAGTTATAAGAATTTTGCAGGCCTTTTAAAAACCAAACTTAATTCAATGAATAAAAAATGAGGTTAGCAAGAGTGTACTT
The DNA here is from genome assembly GCA_900491605.1 of Calamus simplicifolius. Classification (NCBI taxonomy): domain Eukaryota; kingdom Viridiplantae; phylum Streptophyta; class Magnoliopsida; order Arecales; family Arecaceae; genus Calamus; species Calamus simplicifolius. The sequence goes on along the minus strand of UESW01003841.1, from coordinate 1,514,398 downwards.
TTATTGATGATATGCACGAAGATTATCCGAGTTCCATGTCCAAGGAATAGATTTTCCACTTAGCTCTTGGAGTTTATAGGTACCAGGCCCGATGACTTCCGCCACTTGATAGGGGCCTTACCAGTTCAGAGACAGCTTTCCTTGTTCCGTTGGTTTGGAGACAGACGCCTTTCGGAGGATAAGATCGTCGGGCGAGAAAGATTTTCCCTTGACTCTAGAGGCATGATAGCGAGCCACTCTCTGCTGGTAGGCAGCTACTCTGATCCGTGCTTTTTCTCTAATCTCCTATAGTAGGTCAAGGTTGGCGTGGAGTTGCTCATCATTAGACTCCTCCGAATAACCTTCTACGCGAGGGGAAGGGAGCCCAACCTCCACAGGAATAATAGCTTTCGTGCCGAAGGACATTTTGAAAGGAGTTTGGCCCGTGGGCGTCCTCTCGGTGGTTCGGTAAACCCATAGCACGTGGTGGAGCTCTTCTACCCATTTGCTTCGTTCTTGATTAAGATGAGCTTTGATTCCCCGCAAGAGGGTTTGGTTGTTTACCTCGGCTTCTCCATTAGCTTGGGGATGTCCCACCGATGTGAGGTGATGAACGATGCCATGATCCTCGCAGAATTCTTGAAACTTGGGATTATCAAATTGCTTTCCATTGTCGGTGATGATTGTGTGGGGAAGACCGAACCGACAAATGATGGATTTTCAGACAAAATCTTTAGCCCGAGCTCGGTGATCTGGGCGACTGCTTCGGCTTCAACCTATTTGGTGAAGTAATCAATCGCAACAAATAAGAACTTCCTTTGTTCCATTGCAAGGGGAAAAGGACCGAGGATATTCATTCCCCACTTGGCAAAGGGCCAGGGGGATGATATAGCGTTCAAGTGAGTAGAAGGGAATCTTTGGATGTTAGAATGTCGTTGACATGAATCGCAGGCTCGGACAAGATCGTTAGCATCTTTCTACATAGTCGGCCAATAATATCCTTGGCAAAGTATTTTATGGCACAAAGCTCTGCCGCCGAGGTGGTTGCCGCATATGCCTTCATGAACCTTCCGAAGAGCATAATCAGCCTTCGAAGGTCAGAGGCATTTAAGCAGAGGCATAGAGAAGGATCGTTTGTATAGCCAATCGTCAATCAAGACATAATGGGAGGATTGCATCTTCAGTTTTCTTGCCTTTTTTCGGTCGGCAGGTAATAGCCCTTCTTTGAGATATTTATATATGGGATCTGCCCAAGATAGCTCGGTGTCGACTTGCATCATCTGATCAGAATCAGCGATGCTGGATTTCTCTAGGACCTCTAAATAAAATTTTCGCTCAAGGTCCATTGAGTCCGCAGTCGCTAGGCGAGATAAGAGGTCGCGTGTATTTTCTGCCCTTGGTATCTGAATAATTTCAAATTCAGTGAAATGGGATAACAAATCATGCACCTTTTACAAATACTAAACCATATTTAGCTCTCGAGCTTCGAATTCTCCTCGTACTTGGCCTACCACTAATTGGGAGTTAGTGTAAGCATTTAGCTTCTCAACTTTGAGCTCCCAAGCGATGCGGAGTCCGGCAATTAGGGCCTCGTACTCTGCTTTGTTGTTGGAAGTTGGAAAGGAGAAACGGATGCCCTACTCAAATGTCTCTCCTTCTGGACTAGTGATGACAAGACCCACGCCAGAGCCACTTGCACTGGAGGATCCGTCGGCGTGAAGTAACCATGGAGCGTTGAGCTTCGGTTGCTCAGGGGAACCTGAGGTAGAGCCATCCTTGGGTATGGTACACTCCAGGAGAAAATCTGCTAGGACTTGGGCTTTAATGGCTGGACGAGGATGATATTGAATGTCATGCTCGCTCAGCTCCACAGCCCACTTGGTCATCCTTCCCGAGGCCTTTGAGCGATGGATGATAGATCTGATAGGTTGGTTGGTCAGAACCGCCACGGTATGTGCCTAGATATATGGCCGCAGCTTCTGGACTGATGTCACCATGGCCAAGACCACCTTCTCGACCCGGGTATACCTTGTCTCGGCATCCCTAAGCAATTTGCTGACATAATAGATCGGCCTCTGAACCTTGTTATCCTCCCTGACCAGCACTGAGCCGATGGCACTCTCAGAAACAGCCAAATATAAGCTCAACATTTCTCCTTGCTTCGGACTGCTAAGGAGAGGTGGTGAGCCGAGGTATTTTTTAAGATCTTCGAAGGACTTCTGGCAATCCGAGGTCCATTGGAAATTCTTCACCGACCGGAGAGCTTTGAAGAAGGGGAGGCATTTCTCGGCCGATCGAGCAATGAAGTGGCTGAGGGCCGCTTATCCTCCTAGTGAGACGCTACATTTCTTGACCAACACCGGAGGGATCATTTGCTACAGGGCTTGGATCTTTTGGGGGTTCGCTTCAATTTTCCACTGTAAAACCATGAAGCCCAGGAACTTGCCAGAATTAACTCCAAAGGCACATTTAGTTGGATTGAGCTTCATCTGGTACTTCCGGAGCGTTGTGAAGCTTTCCGCAAGGTCCTCCACATGGTGGGGCGCCTCCTTGCTCTTCACCAGCATATCATCAACATACACCTTCATGTTCCGACCGATTTGCTCCTTGAAGATTTTGTTGACCAGCCTTTGGTAGGTGGCACCTGCATTTTTCAAACCAAAAGGCATAACTCGGTAGCAATAGATACCTCGGTCGTTGATGAAGGCTGTCTTTTCCTCATCTTCGGGCGCCATTCGGATTTGGTTGTACCCCGAATAGGCATCCATGAAAGTCAGCATCTGATGGTCCGATGTTGCATCTACGAGTTGGTCAATCCGAGGGAGAGGAAAACTATCCTTCAGGCAAGCTTTATTGAGGTCAGTGAAGTCGATGCAGATCCTCTACTTGCCATTTGAGTTTTTCACCATGACGACATTTGCCAACTAGTTGGGGTAGTTGATCTCTCAGATAAAGTTGGCTTTGATGAGCTTGTCTATCTCTTCCTCGATAGCTTTCTGATGCTCGGGGGCAAAGCATCTTTTCTTCTATTTGACTGGTCAAAATGTCTCGTCCACGCTGAGGTGATGGACTAAGACATCTGGACTAATCCCTGGCATATCTGAGGCAGCCAAGCGAACACATCGGCATTCTCCTGAAGGAAATTGATTAAGTCTTGCCGAAGCTTTCCCTTTAGCTGTGACCCAATCTTTATGGTTCGGTCAGGCCGAGCTTCATCCAGCGGCACTTCCTCCAGTTCCTCGGCTGGTTCTCCTCGCTGCTCAGCGAAGTCTTCACGAATATCTAGCCCATCCACCTCGGGCTTCCTAGACTACAAGTCAGTGACAAAGCAATGCCGAGCAATAATCTGGCTATCCCGAACAACCCCTACTCCCCATTTAGTGGGGAATTTCATGGCAAGATGGGGAATAGAAATGATGGCCTTAAGGGATATCTGCCTCGGCCTACCGAGGATCGTATTGTAAGGGGACCGAAGCTTAGTCACGAGAAAATTCATGAGCATAGTAGCTACGCGAGGCCAGGTGCCGGCTCAGACCGTCAGAGTAATGACTCCCTCAGGGGTTATAGGGTCGCCCATGAAACCCACCAGAGTGGATTCCATGGCTTGGAGGTTTTTTGCCTGGAGTTTCAGTCTCACAAAGGCATCGAAGTACAAAACATTAACGGAGCTTCCGCTATCAATTAAAATGCGGTGTACATCGTAGTTGTTCATATTCAAAGATACAACCAGAGCATCGTCGTGGGGGTGTTGTACCTCCCGTAGGTCTTCATCAGAGAAAGCAAGCTCATCGATTCGAGCCTTCTTCGGCAGACTTTCCTCCTCATTCAGCTCAGATGATGGAGAGTCGATCGCTGCTATCATGTTGACATTGCCAATGACCGAGGGATTCGGCGGAGGAAGCTGGCGAGGTTCATGTTGACGACCTCCCTCATTCGCTGGCTCAGGTGGCCCTCTGAATCGGTCTAATCTGCCCCACCGGATTAGATGCTCGATTTCATTCTGGAGCTGCCAGCACTCTTCGGTATCATGTCCATGGTTTCGGTGGAAGCGACAGTACTTGGTCATGTCCCTCCGGACCCCGTTACTCGGAGGGGAGGAGGCCGAGGAATCTGGCGTTCGATCTTCATTAGAATATGCACCCTCTGCGCAGTGAGAGGGGTATAACGGTCGAACCTTCGAGCTGGGTTCCAGGTCCAGTCTCGAGGCGGCGGCAGAGGGGCTCAGTGATGGCGAGGTGGGCTTGCGCGGTGATAGGCTTGATGCTTGTCGGAGCTTTTCACCTCCTTCTTCTTTTGTTTCTCGGACTGAGCCGACCTTTTCGACTCCTCGACTCTGGCGTACTTGTCCGCTAGAGACATCATGTTCGAAAGACTCTTCGGGTAGTTGACCTCCAGGGCCAAATAAAAGTCTCCCGCCTTTGATACCCCTCCGGCCAAGGCGGACATGGCCACCTCATGATTGAGGTGGTCGACTTCTAGCAGGGCCGTGTTGAAACGGCCGAGGTGGTTATTCAAGGATTCCCCCTCTCTTTGCTTAACTTTCAAGAGGGAATCAGATCTCCACCGGTGACGACAGCTGCTGACAAACTGGCTGATAAACAGACAGCTCAGCTCGTTAAAAGAGTCAATAGAACCTGGCTTAAGGCTATTGAACCAGGTTCGAGCAGACCCTCTAAGGGTAGAGGGGAAAGCATGGTATAGAATCGCATCTGACGCTCCATGGAACATCATGATGGATTGAAGCTGCAGAGGTGGTCATCAGGATCAGTAGATCCATGGTAGGGAGCTTGACATGAGGGGGAATCACTTCCCTCATGATCCTCTCGGTGAAGGGGATGCTATGATCCATCTTCGGCTAGGACAGAGGAGCCTGCCTGATGGCATCTAACTCATGACGCCTGCCTGACGGCGTCTAACTCCTGACGCCATTCCCATCGCATTTTCTGCATCTGCTGCCTGATTCCCTCGTCCAGAGTGACAGGAGGGATTGGGTGATGGGATGGCGGCAGCAGTGTCGAATCTTGGGAGGACACCGGAGAGTGGGAGCGAGCCCGATGGGATCTAAGCGGGCTCCCTCCTCTGGCCTAGTGGGGCATTGGCTTCGTCCCTGTAGGTCGGTGAAGGTAATCCGCTGCCCCGATGGATTAGAGGGAAGAGTTGCTGGAGGAATGGGGGCGGCCTCTTCTTTATGAAGTGGCGAAACAGGAGCCGCCGGGTGGGGAACCCTTTGAGCTCCTTGAATAAACTGGGTTAGGGCCTGGACTTGCTGAACCAGAGCGGCGAACTGGTCCAGAGTCACCACCGGAGCTGACGGTGAAGGGGTTTCAGCTAGTGGCGGTAGCGAGGGCTCCGCGCAGTTGGTTGGATCAGGCCTCTGAGATGCAGCTTGACCCTAAGCCTCAGAGGCGGCTCTCTTTCGGTTAGCCATTAGAGGATTTTTCTTCCGATCTGAATCCTTGTCTCCTAGAATACAAGTTTATGGGACTTGTGGCCCTTCCTCTAGCGCCAATCTGTTGCCGCGAAAATCCGTTCTCTGACTTAGGTGCTGTTGGGGCTTCAAATCTGGGCTCGACTCTTGGCCAGGACCTGCAAAACAGTCCTCAAGCAAAGGGTGGTTTGGGGGGATGCCCTCTGTGGAAGACCTTCCAATGCTCAAGTCAGTGGAGATTCACAGCAAGCAGACAATGAGGAGAAGGATCCCCGAGGAAGAGTTCCTCTATGGGTGGTACTAGGAGCTTTGTCTGAGCTCTAATGAAATGTGAGTGAGTGAAAGAGAGGCATCTTGAGTGTGCAGAATGCCGTACTTGAGGGGATCTAAGGCTGTGATATTTATAGGTGATCACCTGATTCCTTGGACACGTCACATAGGGTCTAAAAGTTGTTGGGATTCGAAACTGATTCGAATCAGGCTGTTACAGGGCCGGTAGGATCCGTATCCAGTTGGTTAGAGGATCAACGGCCAAGAAGAGCAGACGATGCTTCAAGATTCAGCGACTACATAGGCTATAGGCCATTTCTGGTAGCGTAGGCATGATTTCCTATTTGAAATCTTGTTAATTTAAGTGTATTCCGCAGAGGCGCTTGAGTACCTCAGTCGGGCCGAGGTATAGAAGATGGTTGAATCTGCCGAAGTATGGTGAGACTCAATTTATCGAGGTATGGGATAATTCGACCTTCTTGAGACATAAAATGGCTTGGCTATCCGATGTATAACGAGGCTCGGCCTACCGAAGCACAGGATGATTCGGTGGCGATAGCTTGGCCTGTAGGGGTATGATAATAGCTCGATCAGCCGAGGTATAATAATAGTTCGGCCAACTGTTAGACGAAAGCTGTTTGGAGGGGGTAGCCTACTCATTGCTGCCTTTTGGATGTGACAGCTATGCGACAGGATGTATGGGCTAGCCTTAGCCGATGTTTTGGATTGTATGAACATTAGTGCAATGATATTTTTATCCCTCATCAATATGTATAATATATATATATATATATATGTGAGAGATAATTATAATTTGTACCTTATAATTTAGAGTGTTTTTCAACTTAAATTTTTAAATTAATAAAATATCAAATCAAATCCTACGATTTTTTTAAGTTGTTACATACAATGCCCTTTTTCTATCTTTTCTTATGATCTTATTGCTTTGTTAGCACGTGATTTGCATAAGCTAACTGTTTCGGTAGTAAAAAAGAGCCACCATCTAGCCGGAGCTGAGAGAAGGGAATTTTGGGGCCGAGGTTGAGGCAATTTTTGGCAGTGTTGGAAGACCTATGGCCATGTTCTCACAAGCTTTTGCCCTTAGATTTGCTCACAATTCATTGTTTAAGTTCGGTTTTTAGAGAGAGAGAGAGAGAGAGAGAGAGAGAGAGAGAGAATAGCATTTTGGAACGGATTCAGGAGAGACCACGGGATAGCAATGGACATGGTCAGATGAGAGAGAGCGAGGCAAACATCATAGAGAGATGGCGGAATGTTGGACTTTTTTTTTTTTAATTCCTATCGAAGAGAGAGATAAGGCAAACAAATTCTCTGTTTTTTTGCCTTCTGTTTGTCCTTATACAGAAACAAAATTGAGGAGGGTAAGACAGAGCCAAGCGATCGAAGCTAAAACTGAGGGTAGAAATAGAATGAATGAACAATTATCAACCACAAAGAGATTGAACCGGAGCATGGGCCAAAGGGTAGTGTTTATTAGAGAATTAATCATATTTCTAGAATAATTTTTTATCTTTGAACAGTTTTTTTAAAAATTTTAAATTCTAACCATATTAAAAAATTAATCATAATTTTAGGATACTTTTCTATATTTGTACAGCTTTCCTTTAAATTTTAAATTCTAGCATTATTAAAGAATTAACTATAATTCTAGGATAATTTTCCATAGCTTTACTTAAAATTTTAAATTCTAGCCGTATTAGAGAATTAACCATAATTTTAGGATAATTTCTTATATTTGTACAACTTTCCTTAAAATTTTAAATTCTAGCCATTATTAGAGAATTAACCATAATTTTAAGATAATTTACTAAATTTTAAATTCTAGCCATTATTATAGAATTAACCATAATTTTAAGATAGTTTTCTAAATTTTAAATTCTAGAGAATTAACCATAATTTTAGGATAGTTTCCTATCTTTGTATAGTTTTTCTTTAAATTTTAAATTCTAGCCATTATTAGAGAATTAACCATAATTCTTCTGATCAATAAAAATGTGAAGCCATTGTTTCTCAATATTCCTCTCTTTATTTCAACATGAGCCTAATCTTTTGGGCATATTTTTTTTTCATCCATGGCTTCCAATGTGATCTTCTCCTCTACCAAAGATTTTATCACCATCCAAAACTCACAGGATCCTCAACATCCCATCTTTACCATCAATCTCTCCAATATCACCAAATTGGCATCCACCAATTATCTCACATAGAGCCTTCAAATCCAATCTTTTCTTGAAAGTTATGATCTTCATCACTTTATTGATGGCACTCATACTCCACCACCACTCACCGTCACCGTCAATGATATTGCATCCCCAAATCCTATATACACAGTGTCAAGATCGTCTCATCTTTAGCGCTCTTCTTGATGCTATCTCTGTTTCACTGCAACTCCCTTGATGTCTGCTTATTGCCTACACCACTACTTTCCTTGATGCATGGCAAACCTTAGCAAATACCTATGCCAAACCATCAGGGTCATATTAAACAATTGAAGGAACAATTACAACAGTGTAACAAGAGCTCACAATCAATTAGTGAATACATGCAGGCAATAAAGACTCGTGCTGATAAACTTGTTCTTCTAGGGAAGCCAGTTGATGCTAAGGATCTTATTGATCAAGTTCTTGCAGGACTCGATGATGAGTACAAATCCATCATTGATGCAATTAATGCTCGTGACACGTCAATTTCTTTTGCTAAGCTACATGAGAAACTTCTCAACAAAGAAGCATCTCTTCAGATTGCTCAACCATATTCTCTATCACTACCACCTACAACAAATCCCACATCCTTTCAGAATCGTTCAAATTGGCGTCCACCAGCCACCAATCCACAACAACCAGGCCCTACCAATGTGCTTTCTCCTCATGATCAATGCCAATCCAAACCTTATTTGGGTCATTGTCAAGCATGTGGCATTTAAGGACACACTGCCAAACGATGCCCGATGTTTCAACTTGTCACTAATCAACAATCCGTGACACCTCGTCCTCAAGGTTCTCTGAATATCGCCCCTCCATAACCTGGCAACCACGAGCCAATCATGCTGTTCTCGGCAATAACACTACTTCTACTTGGTTACTGGATAGTAGAGCATCTGACCACGTTACGTCTAACTTGAGCAATCTTTCTATTCATAGCCCATATCAAGGATCTGATGATGTCATGATCGGCGATGGATAAGCTATTCACATCACCCATACTGGTTCTACCACTATACCTACTTCCTCTCGCTCTTTTACTTTACAAAACATCCTTTGTGTCCCTTCCATAAAAAAGAACCTACTTTCAATTTATCAATTTTGCACTAATAACCATGTTTCTGTCGAGTTCTCACCCTCTGCCTTTTAGGTGAAGGATCTAAACAAGGGGGCAATCCTTTTAATGGGTGAACCTAAGGATGGCATATATGAGTGGCCAACTATATCCCGTTCAGTTACCTCTTCTCGTTGCTTGCATTTTCTAGTGTCAAGACCACTTCATCCGAGTGGCACTCTAGACTAGGTCATCCATCATTTAATATTATGAAAAATATTGTTTCCAAGTTTTCTTTACCATTGTTTAGCCCGTTATCCTCTTACATACATTGTAATGCATGTTCATATATTAAAAGTCATAAAATTTCATTTTCTTCTTCTACCTTAACCTCATCTCATCCACTTAAACTTCTCTTTTCTGATGTATGGACCTCTCCTATTTATTTTGTTGATGGTTTTCAGTACTATATTATTTTTGTTGATCATTATACACGGTATATTTGGTATTATCCATTTAAACGGAAATCTCATGTATATGATGTCTTTGTTAGTCGAAAACCAATTTAAACACCGAATTCTTACTCTTTATTCAGATAATAGTGGCGAATATCAAGCCCTTCATAGTTTTTTCTCCACCAATGGTATATCTCATCTTACTACACCACCCCATACACTAGAACACAATGGTCTTTCCGAACGACGTCATCGCCATATTGTTGAAACTGATCTTTCTCTTCTCACTCATGCATCAATGCCTCTAACTTATTGGACTTGCCTTTGCCACTGCTATATATCTCATCAACCATGTACCCATACCCACACTACATCTTTCATCACCTTTTGAAAAATTCTTTGAGTCTCAACCCAACTACTCTAAACTTCGGGTGTTCGGTTGCTTATGTTATCTGTAGCTTCGTCCTTATACCAAACATAAACTTGAATCTCGTTCCACTCCATGTGTTTTTCTTGGTTACTCCTCAACGCAAAGTGCCTATATCTGTCTTGATCTGTCCACTTCTAAAACATATATTTCTCGTCATATCAAATTTCTTGAAAACTCGTTTTTCTTTACCACTCACCTATCACATCTAGCTCATCCCACCCAAGAGATCATTTTCAAATGGCTTTCTCCTATCCAACTTCTACCCACTTCAAGTGGCTTACTCAATACGCCTCCACAAAGGGATTCCTCATGTCAACATCCAACATAAAATGCCGACTATCCCTCCTCACCAATCGACCGTTGTTCTCTGTCCACAGACCTCCCTCTACTCAGACACAGTTCGGTTGATCGGCAAGCAACCACAGTTGACTATTTACCAATAGAACCATATAATTCTGAGACCTCTTTTTCTTCAACCATAGCTCAAACTACCCATCAAAATATCTATCCTATGACTACTAGAGCAAAAAACAACATCCACAAGCCCCTAACCAAAATGAATCTCACTACTGTCTCAGACATTGATCCTCATATTGTTAACCAAGCCGTAAAAGATCCCAAATGGAGACAAGCTATGAATGATGAATTTGATGCTCTTGTTCGGAATGAAACCTGGGAGCTTGTTCCATCTTCTTCTCTGCAGAATCTTATTGGATGTAAGTGGGTCTTTCATATTAAACGGTTTCCTGATGGTTTTGTTGAAAGGCACAAAGCCAGATTAGTTGCAAAAGGTTTTTATTAGCGATCTGGAGTGGATTATCATGATACCTTTAGTCTGATTGTCAAGCCGATAACAATACGCCTTGTTCTAAGCCTGACAGTTAGCAGAGGTTGGCAGTTGTGACAATTGGATGTTATAATGCCTTTCTTCAAGGCCATCTTTCTGAAGATGTCTATATGGCCCAGCCTCCGAAATTTATTGATAGAGACAATCCAACACATATATGCAAATTAAGGAAGGCTATATATGGACTCAAGCAGGCCCCACGAGCTTGGAACCTTAAACTTCGCCAATTCCTCATTAAGTCTAGGTTTACAAACTCTCATGCAGACACTTCTCTCTTCATTCTTCACTATGGTGATATTACTATATATCTACTTGTTTATGTGGATGACATTATTATCACAGGTACCAACACTGATATTATTCAGTGCTACATCGATCTTCTGGCACAAAGATTTTTAATCAAGGATCTTGTTGTTTTATCTTATTTTCTCGGCATTGAGGTTCTCACCACTCCATCCGATTTATTGCTTACTCAAAAGCGCTACATCACTGATCTTCTTACCCAGAAAAAAATGTTTGGTGCAAAACCGGTTGCTACACCACTTGCTACATATGAAAATCTTACACTTCATTCAGGTATAGCTCTGACTAACTACACAGAATATAGAACAATTATTGACAGTGTACAATATCTTTGCCTCACTCACCCAGACATCGCATATGATATTAACAAGCTTTCTTAGTTCATGCATTACCCAACGTCTGAACATTGGAATGCTGCAAAATGACTACTTCGATATCTATGTGGCACATTAACTCATGGATTATTTCTTCATAAGGAAAATCCACTTTCTCTTCATGCCTTCTCAGATGCAGATTGGGCTGGCAACAAAGATGATTATACCTCTACGAGTGCCTATATTATCTATCTTGATCGTTGTTGAGGGGTGAAATTGTCATCGCGTTAATAATTGTGCAAGAGGTTAGGATCAACCATGAATCTTGGCTCTCACTCGCTGTGTGATACCTGCTAGAAATGAGTCAACCACTATACCTTGGTCCTAGCCGAGCTATTCATCGTGCCTCGCCAGCCGAGCTATCCACCGTGCCTCGGCAGCCGAGCTATCCTTATACCTCGGTCCTAGTCCGAGTTATTCTTATGCCCTGGCCAGACCCGGGCACTCAAGCACTTCTGCGGAATCCAGCGCGGAAGAGTTTAAATTCATAAGATTCTAAACAAAAATCACACCCGAGAGTGGCCTAGAACCCTAGAGCCTACACAATCGCCGAATCCCAAGATATCAACCAGCTCTCCCAGCCGTCGATCCTAACCAACAAGATACGAATCTTACTGACCTTATAACAAACTGGATTCGAATCCTAATGACTTTCGGACCTATGATGCCTTCAAGGAATCAGGTGATCCTCTATAAATACGATCGTCTTTCGACTTCTCAGGTATGTGCATTTGCTTATTGGCCCACTCTCCATCTACCTCTACTCACTCCTTTCCGTCATTAACGCTCTGCTCAGAGCTCTCGAAAGGCCACTCTAGAGAGACTCTTCAGCGGAAGCCTTCTCTCCATATTTGTTTGTTGTTGATCTTCCCTGACTTGAGCGTCGAAGGGTCTTCCGTGGAGAGCCACCCTCAATGCCTCTCGCATGAGGACTGTTTTGCAGGTCCGCCCAGAAGGGAGCCCACTCTGAAGCTCAATCACACCCGAATCGGAAGACAGATTCCAGCAGCAACAATCGTCATCCTATTTCTTTGTCTTCCAAGAAACAACATACAGTTGCTCGATCATCCACAGAAGCTGAGTATCAATCAGTTGCTGCCACTACTTCAGAAATCAGTGGGATTTGTTTTCTTCTCACAGAGTTTGGTGTCATCCTTAATACACAACCTGTTATCTATTATGACAATGTTGGTGCCACCTATCTCTGTTCTAATCCGGTCTTTCATTCACGCATAAAACATGTGGCAATTGACTATCACTTTATTCGGGATCAAGTTCAATCAGGTGCTTTTCATGTTACTCATGTTTCCTCAACTTACCAATGCTCTTACCAAACCACTTCCACGAAGCCACTTTCAAGAATTATGGGTCAAGACTGGCATCTCCTTTGGAGCTCCATTTTGATGGGGCATATTAGAGAATTAACCGTAATTATAGGATAGTTTCCTATCTTTGTACAGCTTTCCTTTAAATTTTAAATTCTAACCATATTAGAGAATTAACCATAATTCTAGGATAGTTTTCTATATTTATACAGCTTTTCTTTAAATTTTAAATTCTAGTCATTATTAGAGAATCAACCATAATTCTAGGATAGTTTTTTTGTACAGCTTTCCTTTAAATTTTAAATTCTAGCATTATTAAAGAATTAACCATAATTTTAGGATAGTTTTTCTATTTTTGTATACCCAATTTTGTGTATATATATTCACTAGCCATTGTTTCTTAATATTTCTTTCTCTATTTCAACAATGCTGTTGGTCCATTAGATTTGAATAAGGAATTTGTCGCATAGAGTAACCAGGAGGAAGCGACTCTAGAGCTGATGACAGATAAGTTAAAGGAGAATTACAAGAGAATGGCAAGAGCGCAGCAATTTCTCTCTCTAGCCGGGCAAACTTGGTCATGGCTGGTGATGCCACGGAGGCCCCAAAACACGGTCACGTTATGGACGATCTCTTCAAAGAGTAACATTACATACATACATATATAGACACGAGCAAATACTTGAAGTAATGAAGGTTTTTTGAAATATATTTGGGAAGTGATATAAGTGAAAGCACGTATAGGTTGCTATTCAAGTTGGTCGAGCCAAAGGTCATAGAAAAGGGCCTTTATCGATCTTTGTTGATCAGAGGGGTCAAAGCGATTGTTGATGCCACTTGAATCAAACTCTCGTCTCCTTGTCCAAAGAGTAATATTATCTAAGAAAGTGCTTAGTGGCCTGTAAATAGTACATAACCATCGTTGGAACCTTGGAACTTCGAGTTGGATAGGTAATATATGGTTGTAAATATTGGTATATTTTTTTAGAACTAGTAAAGGTGGAAGCTAGGACTGCCATGCATGTGATGATTTTTTTTTTTGCAGTTATTTGTGATTAGGTTCATACATTTTTATTTCTTTAAATGTGGATCCATTTTATCATAGTTTGGTTAGTATTTATAATTGGCTATCAAGCTAACACCAACAACCCATGTATCATCTGGGCCTGTTAACAACCATGTCGGTGTTAGTATAATAAAATATAACATAATCATTAATCCTAATGATCTAATAAAAATTTATATTATAATGCATGCTATAATATTAAAAGAATGTTACAAATACACTTGAAAGCATATCTGATTTATTGAATATCTACGCAATTTTCCTTTCATATATATATATATATATATATATATATCCACAACCAATTGTTATGCAAAATAGTACTTCTCTAGTAAATTTCAAAACAATTTTTTAGGCACTCTTTTTTTTTTTTAATAATGTTCTATCCCCAGTAAATCTAAATTAAGGCAGTGTTTGATAGAAAAAATATTATCCATGGATAAGTGTACGAGATAGAGTTTACTCCCTGGCTATCCCTAGGGATATCCTTAGGCTATCCCATTGATCATATCAAATGCAAAAAAGTAAATCCATAGGATAACTTTTTTTTACTCTTATTTGGAGGGATAACCAGCTATTTCTGTATTTTCTAGGAAATAGATTAAGGGGATATCCCATGGTTAACCATGGATTATCCCTTTGGTTAACTTTATTCCTAGCTATCCCTTATAGTTATGGCTTTTGGGAATAAGATGATATATCCAATGGATATCCCCTCTTATCTTCTATTTCAAACACTACCTAAGAGAGTGCAAACATTCTGAATTGAAGAAAACAGAGGAAACAAACCTTGAAAAGGAGAAGACCTTCAGCAAAACCCTGTAGCTTGAGTCCAAATAATTGGAATACATTACTCAATTTTTTTTTAAAAAAAAATGAAACATCTCAATTGGAGCTTCTAGATATTAACAGTAACATATCCTACAGAATCCTAGAATTCTCCTAACATCTAATGAAAATATAATAATCCTTCTGAAAAAATAGTTCAGTATGAATCAAACGCCATATCAAAAGCACCAAGCTCACCAAGAACCCGGTTCAAGGGGCAAGTTCTGGAGGATCTCCACCGTGTTCGGCCCGGCGTTCGCAAAGAAGCACTGCTGTATATCAGAGACACTAAGGTTAGAGTCAAGAACAGCACCGCCGAGCGTTTCCAAAGCATTGTCAAGTCCTCAAACACCGTGCTCCGATCCTCCTCAAGACTGCCGGTGAGGGAGAAGAAGACGGAGGAGATGACGTGGAAAAAGATGAGCACGAAGGTGAGATACTTGTTGGGAGCGTAGCACATGCCGCGGTTGTTGAAGGAGGGTAGGGCTCGGGGATTTCTATTTGCACAGCTCAAATTGATCAGTGCATCCTTCTCAATTTTTTTAAAAAAATTTTAAACTATTCTTAGCACCCCCGTCTTCTTTCCTCTTCCCAGCACCGATGCCCCCTCCTCTCCTTTCCCCTCCATGGCACCGCCCTCCTTTCTTTCCTCGCACCGGCGCTCCCCTTCTTCTCCTTTCTTTCTAGCATCGCCTCCCACCCTCCTCGGCCTCAGTCTTCTTTCCACTCACTGGCCTCGATGCCCCCCTTCCTGGTACTATGCTAGGGAGGGAAGAAGATGGTGCCGAAAGGGCGCTAGAGCCAAGAAGTAAAGAGAAGACCAAGGCCAAGGGAGGGTGGGGGGCGGTGCCAAGGAGGGGGAAAGAGAGGAGGGCGCCGGTGTAGGAAAGAAAGGGGGACAGTGCCGAAAAGAAAAGGGAAAGAGACATGACCGGAAGAGAGAGATAGGGGATGATGCCAAGAAGGGGAGAGAAGAGGGGGGGCGTAGAAAGGGAGAAGAGGAGACTGGGATGCTAAGAGTAGTTTAGGATTTTTTAAAAAAAATTAGAAGAGGTGTACTGAATAATTTGAGTAGTGCAAATAGAAATTCCCAAGGGCTTGGTAGGCAAGCACAATGCTGCTAGGGACGACCTTTACAAGATTTGTAATACTGTAAATTTATTTACTAATTTAATTAACTTTGAGATTCCAGGACAATAATACCATTTATAATGCTTTATTGTCTAATTAATTCTGTTAGCAGATAGAAATCATATATGGTTAAAAATTTAAGTAAAAGTTAGTAAATAGTAAATAAGTCTGAATTAAAAATATATAATATTTTTTTTATTTAATATAAAATTATTTTTGGCTATTACAAGAATGGTCACTAATGAACGCTTGTTTTTGCTTCCATCTGCTTCTCCTAGTTCTGGATTGTGGAGTTGAGGTGTTTGGACCACTGATGATAATGACTATGGCATTGAGAGAGAGAGAGAGAGAGAGAGAGAGAGAGAGAGAGAGATGGGTGTTTGGGACACAGGGTTTTTTTTTTTTTTTTTGACCGGAGGAAGAAGAGTAGAGAAAGTGGAGAAGGCTTGAAGACTTTGCCATGTAGCGTCTAAAAGGACTGATTCACGCATGTACATAGGGGAATATAAAAGTCGACTAGGCCTTGTGGAAAATGGTAGAGAATGAGTTAAAAAAGCAAGAGAATGACGGCGGGTCAAGGACAAACCATAGATACGATGCACGGGAGGCAAATGTAAACGCCACGGTTTTGGACGGCCGGAGGGAGAGGAGATATATTTTCAAGGAGGGGCATATAAGATAAAAGAGGGTGGATAGAGGCAAATCTTAGGTTCTTACGTTTAGATTTTGGTGGCTTTTTAAAAATATATATATATATATATATATATATATATATATATATATTCTTAAGTTTGTTACTTCCTATTACGTTTGTTGGCACTTTTTTCTCCTATTCTTTGTTGTTCTTTTATTTTTATTTTTATTTTATTTTTTTTTCATTTTGATGATCACATATATTAAGGTACCATGAATTGATGGAGCTGAACTTAGTGTTACTAACTAAGGCTTTACTTTTTGAAGTTGCATGGTCAACAATTAAAAAAGCTCAAGAAAATCTGCTGAGCTTTACTTATAATCAAAAATCTATCATCTTACTTGCTGAATTATATATTTATCATATGCTAAGTGGAAGGATTATAATCAATGATCTATTCTTATGTATTATGATACCATTATATATGTTAAAGAATTTTGATGACTCAATCGATGATAAGGCATTGCGAGAATATTTTGATAAATATAAAAAAATACTATTTATGCAGATAGTTGCTGTCTCGACTCTTGAGACATGCACATTTTTTCTAAAATTATTATAACGAATGACAATTTATGAAGCTGTTTAGTAATTTTCTTACCACCATCCATTCTATAGCAAGATAAATAATTGTTTCCCTTTTCTAACAAAATCTAAATTAGCTTGGCTTGTTTACTATCACATGCCAAGCTATAATTTTCTTACCACCATCCATTCTATAGCAAGATAAATAATTATTTATTTTTTGTAATAAAATCTAAATTAGCTTGACTTATTTACTATCATATGCCAAGCTATAATTTTTTTAATTGCTTCTTTCATTTTATATCCTTGATCCTTAGGTAGTGTTTGATAGAAAAAATATTATCCATGGATAAGTGTACGGAATAGAGTTTATCATCTGGCTATTCTTAAGGATATCCCTTGGCTATCCCATTGATCATATCAAATGCAAAAAAGTAAATCAATAGGATAACTTTTTTTTTACTCTTATTTAAAGGGATAACCAGCTATGCCTGCATTCTCTAGGGAATAAATTGAGAGGATAATCCATGGTTAACCATAAATTATCTCTTTGGTTAACTTTATTTCCAACTATCTCTTATAGTTATGGCTTTTAAGAATAAGAGTGGATATCCAGGAGATATCCCTTCTTATTCCTTATTTCAAACACTACCTTAAAGTATATAACACCGATTTAGCTTTTTTTATACATGTATATTTTGTCTTGATGGGCTCGATGGGTTGCAGCAGAGCTGTCTGAAAGGACTGATTTGCATTTCTTTTTTTTTTTGGAACAGGCAGATGATCGCACAACTTTAGTGCAAGTCAACCCTAATAGATCAGAGTGCAAAAATTGATTAAAAATAAAAGGACAGGAATCATCCAAATTTCAGGATCAAAAGCCAAAATGATGAGCCACTGACATCGCTACTCAATCCGCAGTAGAATTGGCTTCACGATAAATATGATGGATCTGGGCTCTATAAACATTTCGAAGGACAGTCCAGATATTATGTAGTAGAGAATTGATAGGAAAATGATTGTAACACTTCTTTCGGAGCCATCGGATGACAGTAAGTGAGTCCCCTTTATTGAGGAGACTATGAGCATGAAGAATCCGAATTTGCATTCTTTCTTTAAATGTTAATGTTTTTATCTTTATTTCTCCTTATCAAGATATGGATGCATATGTCACTATTGGGACAGCAATTATTTTTTACTTTTCTCTTATCATTAATTCACTCAAACTAATTAAATGCCTAACCAGACTTGATAAGTTTTTTCATAGATGCTAAGATAATAAAATATTGATATATTACAGTACCATAGTGAAAAAGCTATAGTCTTGCATTTTTTCTAAAGTTATTATATCACATCACCAAATAAAGTTTATAAATAGTAGCAACCCTATTTTTTTCACGGCAATTAGGTGCATGAATGCAAAAATGTGGCTGAAAAATCAGATAGAAACTAAAGTTATTATATTACATCACTATAATGAAAAGGCTATAAACAATAGCTCTACTTTTTTTTTTTTTTTTCGGCTAAGACAATTGGATACCTTACAGTTAATGGAGGTCATGTGTTTGAAAAATGGGGCTCAAATTTATTGAACAAGCTATTGCAGCCTATGGCATTGCTTTGCTTTTAATATAGATATATAGATAATTTTAATTAGCTTTTTCTATAGCCCCTTATCTGCACTCTTTATGGGCAAAAAAAACTTGAAATTAGGACCACATACATTATCATCAAATATCCATTCAAATAAATATATTTCAAATATGCATATGAAATGGCAGCCATGTTTCATGAAATGAGCATTGAAAGCAGGAATTTCTTATGATCATAAACCGTCGCTTATAAATAGTTGGATTATTCAACCATTGATGAAACCTAGATATAATCCTATTGATTCTTGAAGGCCTCAATATCACAAGTTCCAAACTACCTTATTTTTCGACTTTCTTCTCTGGTGTTTCACATCGAGACACATCACAAGTTCCTTTCATCCTTTATTTTCCCTTATTCATCTCATCTCTTCTCTTGCCCACTCTAAACATAAAATATTAAAGGCCTCCATCTAATGCTATTCCTCCGTTTCTTTTCTGTCCATACCGCATTTGCAATCGATTCCCAATTAGAGAGAGAATAAAGAAATATGTAATTTTTTTGAAAATTTTTTCTATTCAACAAATTTTCTATTTATCATATAATATGAAAATGTTGTAACCATTCATGTGTCTTGTCACTTGATGCCATGTCCATGCTGTTGGGCCTAGTGTGGTGCTATCAAGGCCCAGAGGGGCTAACTTATATTGGGCTAGATTTGAGTCCAAAGGTTGAAATTAAATCAAGTCACGGGTGTACACGAACTTGGGGATTAGTTTAATCTCATTGGGTTAGTCCATGGGAGTTTTTGTTAAGTCTGGACCTGGCTCACTTCGTAGATGTATTTAAATCCTAGTTGTTAGGGTTTGAATAGAATAGAGACCATATTCTTTTCTCTCAATCCCTTCTCTCATCATAGGGCCTGGATTCCAAGAAGGAAGATCGGGCGGAAGACGTCTTGGTTCGTGGCCTTGGATTCGAGAGGAATTAATTGGGCTAGAAGGTGGAAAGAATTAATTTCAGCAAAGAAGAAAATCTAGGAATTAATTGGGCTAGAAGGTGGAAAGAATTAATTTCAGCAAAGAAGAAAATCAAGAATAGGAAAAGATTTATTTTATTCGAGAGGAATTAATTGGGCTAGAAGGTAGAAAGAATTAATTCCAGCAAAGAAGAAAATCAAGAATAGGAAGGAGTTTTGAACCAGAATCAAGAAATTCAAGAGCCAAGGCTTTACCACTATCAAAAGACTACACACCTAATTGTTGACAAAAAATGAAAGCCCAGAATACTTCTCCAGCGAGGTTGATCTCACTGCTGTTCATCATGGACTAAACCCCCAATACATGCTGCCTCTAGCATGATGTAATGACTTGTGAGTCATGAATTACTCAAGCTCTCGGGCAACTTGAAATTCAATGATTTGGCTTGCAGTCACGGTCAATCATGAAATCAAGCTTAAAATTTGTAACAATCCATCCGTGTCAGAAAATTTAAAACAAAAAAAAAATTTAATTCTTAAAAATTTACACAAAAGTAAGTAACATTAAAATAAATTATATTTAATTATTTAAAAATTATGATAATAGAGAGAGCTATTAAATATAAAATTTAAAAATCTACCCTATTTAAAAGTCTTGGGATTAGATTCCACTAGATTTAGATGAGCTAATAGTTCAGGCCTTCATCGGTTTGGGATGGGGTGGGTTTGGTAACTATCCAAGCTTGGTCTGAATTTTTTTTGGACAAATTTTATGCCCACAGCTGATCGATCGGAATTAGTTTCAGCCTCATCGGGCCACTTCAAGCCTTACTATTAGTTTTCTTCTTTTGTATACCATCTCCAATACAGCAAATTCTATGTAGACTGCACTCTTCTTATTGGTCCACATGAATCCTACATAGCTTGACACAACAAGATGAGATAGCAAGGATACGATCTTAAGTTTTGAGAATGACGTACATTACTACCCATTCAGCCTTTTTTTTCAAAATTTATGTGCAAACCAAAATGCCCTTTACCTCCGGGTGTTGTTTCTTCTTCTTTCGAAGGTATTCGGATGTTGTTTCTTCTTCTTCTAAAAAATATTACGGCTTTCCAGTTATAGAATTACGATACCCTAGTTATAAAATGTTAAGGCAAAACTTTACGACATCCCATAAAGATTTATGATATCGGTCGAAAAAAAATTACGACTCCTCAGTTGTAAAATTACGATATCCTAGTTACAAAATTATGACACCCTTTCAAAAAACGTTAAGGCAAAGTGTCATAACATTCCAGGGTAGGCTTCTGATATCAGCCAAAAAAATTATAACACCTCAGTTATAAAATTACGTCACCATAGTTATAAAATTACGATACCCATTCAGAAAATGTTAAGGCAAAGCTTTACGACATCCCAGGATAGACTTCTGATATCAGCCAAAAAAAATTGCAACACCCTAGTTGTAAAATTACGACATCGTAGTTTAAAATTATAACATTCCTAGAAGAACTATGATATAAGCCGAAAAATAATACGATACCTCAGTTGTAAAATTATGACACCCTAGTTGAAAACCTATGACATCCATTCAGAAAATGTGGGCTGCACCGCCCCTCCTTATTGGTCCACGTGGATGGAATGGGACAGGAGAGTGTATCTGTTGTGAATTTATAATCGTGTTCTCACCGCTTCTACCATCTCTTCACATATAGAAAAGGATATTTTTGCCCTCTTATCTTTCCAAAATGATAATTTTAAATTTTTTGAAGTTAGTTCTTCTTTTTCGAAAGTGCACAGCTGTCGTTTCTTCTTATTTTGAAAGCAGAATAAATAACCTCTGCATCCTAGAGTTCCTTTCATTATTTTTGCCTATACTTTTTCTCTTTTCTTTGGTGGTCAAGTAGTCGTTGGTGTTCTAGAGTTCCTCCATTATTATTTTTTTCCTCCATAGAGAAAAGTGGTTTTGTGTGTCAACGAAGACCGCGAACACAAAAGCACCGCAGAAGAAAATGGTGAAAGGAAGTAGAGTAATGGTTCTTTATTCATAAGAGGATGACACCCTTTTAAGTGCAATCCCAAAAGAAGCTATAGAACCATAAATAGGTAAATAGTTCCATGACTCTCTAGTTTAGATATTATGATACCTTTGCTCAAATATTATGATACACTGCACATATTGAAGCCCAAAATACTTTCATGACACCCTAGTTCAGATATTATGACATCCTAGCTCATATATTATGACACCTTGCACATATTTTTTTCATAATCTGACATTTTTTTTCTTATATTTCATGTGACTTTGCAATTATTATACTGTTTGGTGTGAAGGCTTCATAGTTGTTTAAAAACTATTGCAAGTCGGCAGTGTATGTTCAGAATGTGTGAAAGATGAGTTTTTCTATAGTTCATATAGAAATAATCCCGGAAGACCCTATTTGGTGCCTTCGTTGACATGCAGCTGTTTTCAGTTGATGAACGACTGCTTGCAAATATAATAAGTGTCACAAGGGAGGTGATGAGTTTATTTTTTTGTGGCAAGGCAGTCACATTCGTTGTCGACAAAGTGGCACTGATTTTGGGTCTTTCATCCCATGGAAAGAAGATCGACATGTCAGGCCAAAAAAATAAGGGAAGGTTGTTTTGAAGATTTGATCGAGCATTAGATCTTCATCATAAGGGGCTGGAGGAGTTGATAAATCAACTCCAATCATCCAAGATACAGAAGGATGTTGAGGACACCGTTAGGCTTTGGATCGCCTACATGTTTTCAATGTTTTTGGCTCCAAAGTCTAATCAAACATCTCACAGATATCTCATCCCACACTTGGATGATTTAACTCAACTGAAAGCAATCAACTGAGCTTCCACAATTAAGGAGTTGATTGTTTTGGGTCTCCCAGAGGTTGCTATTTGCTTGCAATCTAAGGAGCCAGTCCAAGTAAAGAGAGGTCACAAGGTTAGGAGGCAGTGTACCCTATTTGATAAAGATCATTCATATGCAGAAAGAGCGTAATTATCTTTATTTTAAATTTTTATTATTTTTAAAGTATAAAATTATTATATACATGCATAGTTTCTCGAGCATACCTCAACAAGAGTCCCAGCATACCCTAGTAAACTGCCCAGGCTGTTGAAGTGGTATGACAACCAGTTGAAGTTGCAGACTGTTCAGATTGCCAATATTCAGCCCTATGAATTGGTAAGATGATCCATTATATCATAAAATTTTGAATAATAAATCATTATTAATTTTAATTTAATTTGTTTTTGATCTTAGTTTTACAGTTGGAGGGAGCTATTGTACCAATGCCATAGGAGCGGTGGCTTCTCACTCTAGAGACAGTAGCATCCTTGGAACCAACTGATAGCTGTGCAAGCTGTGCCGAGTTGAAGAATGAACTTGAACATGTGAAGAATCAACTCGAAGATATTACCCAAAGGCTTGCCATAGCTGAGAACCTCCTAGGTCATTGCTTAGAAAGGAGAGCAATGCAAATAAAAAAGAGGGCAAGGGGGAGGAGGGGCCTTTTGTAGAGGGCCAAGATGAACCTAGGTTTGAGGAAAAAATGAAGAACACCCCTACGACTGAGGGGGACATAAAAATATCTATGGTCCCTTCACTTATTAGGACGATAAAAAAAATAGCCTAGGCTGCAGAAGGCCTCCCAGTTGAAAAGGATTCTTATGAAATAAGACAACCCACAAAAAGTTGATGATAGTAGACACGATAAAGGCCCATCAATCAACTGCTCCTCTACAATCAAAGAAGATAAAAATTTGATTAACACTTTTTAAACGAAAGCATCAGCACGTAAGTGATATATATTTTTCTATTTTCTATGCTAATTTATCTTCCAAAATGTATGATATATTTATGCTTACCCATTTTAGAGAGGAGGTTGTCTACACCAATCAATTGATTGTAGCATCACAAAGAAAAGTCTTTATGATCTTCTTAACAAAGATATGATAATCAACGATGTAAGTATCAAAGTATAACTTTTTATATTGATTTAAAATTGTATGACATTGTTGGCCCAGATGACAACCCAAGAGGGGGGGGTGAATTGGGTTCTTTAAAAAATTTAGCCTTTTTAAAAATTGTTTGCTTAAGAAGAGTGAAAGCAAATGCAATGTAATACAAAGTACAGTGAATAAAACAGAGATAGAGATAGAGTCAATGGAAGCACGGAAAACACAAAGATTTTATAGTGGTTCGGTGTATCCAACACCTACATCCACTCCCAAGATCCTACTTGGGTCCACACTATAATCTCCTCGATTACAGTCGAGTTGTTTTACAAGTTCACAATTCAAACTTGTTGTTTTACCCGGGATCACAACGACCCAGCCGGTTTTTTGGGCTCACCAGCACACAACCCAAGACTCAAGCGAAACTAGCTTGACTCGAGGTTAACAACCTCCACTAGTTCAATCCCCTTTGATTGAACTAGGCACAAGCAAGTATATAAATGTTTTACAAATTTTCACAGCTTCTTAATGAGCAGATATTCAAAGAAAAGTAAATAGGTTTAGAAAAGCCTGATTTGAAGTTGTTTGGTTTTGAGCTTTTCTTCTTTTCTTCTTTCCTCTTCTCCTTGCTGGGTTGAATCAAGCCTCAGCTCCGATTCTTCATAGTGGATGCAGTTGAGAAGATTGAAAAGATGGTCTCTTTCTTCTAGATGAGAATCCTCCGATTTTCCTCTATTTGAACGGCTTGGATTCTTCTTTGAGCTTTGTGGAGTGGAAGGTTTAGAAATTGAACGCTCCTCTCTTGGATATACGGCTCAAGACTTCTAGGATTTTGATTTTTGATTGTGTCTTTCCGTTTCTATCTCTCTTTCTATGTATATTTTTTCAAACGGTTGTTTTTCCCCCTTTTTATAGATTTTCCTTTGATTCATTTTTGGGTGGAAATCTAGCCTTTGGAGTGTACCTAGAAGGATTTTCCATTAAAAAAAAAATAGCCGTTAGATGTCAGAAATCAAAAATATTACCGTTAGAGCTGATCTGGCATTTTTGATTTTTCATCCAGGTGGGTTGGAGTCGGCTCCAGCTTTTCAGGTGTCGGCTCCGAATCGTTTTTCCATAAATAGTAAATTCTGAGTTCGTCGTGGAGTCGGCTCCGCAAAAGCAAGTGTCGGCTCGCCGTCGTCAGGTGTCAACTCCCAAAAACTGAAGGTGTCGGCTCCAGGATGCTCAGAAAAATCATCGCTCTGTTTCAGCATTGGAGTCGGCTCCTGACACAGTAAAGTGTCGACTCCGAAACCTTAGGTGTCGGCTCCGAAACTCTAGGTGTCGGCTCCAGGTTATATCAAAAATCAGATTAAAATAGAATTGGCCATGGGGTCGGCTCCATACATTCTAGGTGTCGACTCCAAGCTCTAAAACTTTAAAATCTCTGATTTGTATATGTTTCAAAAATCATTTCTTAATTCCTTTAAATTGATCAAATAAATTTAAGTCCTGAAACAATTATGAAATCCATTAGTAATCAAATGAATATACTCAATTCCTTTATTAATCATCAAAATCAATGAGTGGATCAACAGACATCATGTTACTTTTTATTAATTAGTTTATATTGCATTGCTAGATAATTGATAATGGGTAGGAGTTTCTAAGGAAGAACTAGATAGAGCATCCTGATGGATATCATAAGTGCATCATTGCAGCTGTTATGACTTTTGGGTTGTGTCTGACATCTGCATCATCATTTCACAAACTTGCTGGAACGGCTAAAAGCATGATATTTGATGGAGTTAGTGATGAAAAAAAGAATGAGTTTCGATTTCTTTTCATCATCATCAACTCAGACAATTCGCACTGATACCTGATTGCAATTGACATGGAAAGAAAGGTGTTCATGCACCTAAATTCATTAAAACACAGTTCTAAGCATAAAGCAATTATGAAGAAGTGGCAAAACACACTTAGTCCTATATTCCATATCTACTGTAATAATGGAGAGGTGATGAAGTGGTTAATAGAAGAAATTGCTGAATGCTTATCTCAACCATCCGGTTCACTAGATTGCGGCTTTTATTATTTGAAATACGTGGAATTTCTTGCTCATAGGGACAAGCCTGATCAGAATATATATTTCACAAAAGATGATATCAATGCTTACCAATGATAATTAGCTGCAAGATTATTGAGAGAAGGCCTCAATCAAAAGATAGATAGTGCTTCTAAATTTTAGGATGCAACACTATCTTTGTAATGTTGTACAAAATTTTTATTTGTAACATT
Source organism: Calamus simplicifolius (assembly GCA_900491605.1). Classification (NCBI taxonomy): domain Eukaryota; kingdom Viridiplantae; phylum Streptophyta; class Magnoliopsida; order Arecales; family Arecaceae; genus Calamus; species Calamus simplicifolius. The sequence continues at coordinate 1,488,636 of UESW01003841.1, read as the reverse complement.
GTATAGAAATTTTTTGTTTGTAACATTGTACAATTTTTTTTTTTGTAACAATGTATATTTTTTTTACTTGTAACAATGTACATAAATTTTTTTTTCTTTAGTTCATGAACTTCTAATATTTTTTTCTCTTTAGTTTATGGACTTATGTAATATTGTACAGAAATTTATAACTCAATTAATGTAATTTTTTCATATAATAATAAAATAAAAATAATTTTCTCATTACATTTTGTTCCTGAATGTCAAATTTCTGAACATATGTCATGATGTTTTACAAGGATATCATGTTTCATGATAGAGTAACGTAGTTTTTTAATTAAAATGTCATAATTTTATAACTAGGGTGTTATTATTTTACAACTAGGGTGTCATAATTTTACAACTGGGGTATTGTAATATTTTTTTGACCTGTATTAGAAATCTTCCAGGAATGTCATAATTTTATAACTAGGGTGTCATAATTTTACAACTGGGGTATCATGTTTTTTTTTGTTCGATATTAGAAGCCTATCCTGGGATATTATAAGGTTTTGCCTTAATATTTTCTAAATGGATATCATAAGTTTATAACTATGGTGTCATAATTTTACAACTAGTGTTGTTTTTTTTTGCCCAATATCAGAAGCCTACCTTGAGATATCATAAGGCTTTGCCTTAACATTTTCTGAATGGGTATTATAATTTTATAACTAGGTTGTCATAATTTTACAATTGGGGTGCCCTATTTTTTTCGCCCAATATTAGAAGCCTACTCTAGAATGTCGCAAGGCTTTCTTTAACGTTTTCTAAATATGTCATAAGTTTATAACTAGGATGTCGTAATTTTAAAACTAAGGTATTGTATTTTTTTTGCTCGATATCAGAAGCATATACTGGGATGTCAAAAGGCTTTGCCTTAATGTTTTTTGAATGTTTGTCATAATTTTATAACTAGGGTGTCATAATATTATAACTGGCGTGTTGTAATATTTTTCGCCTGACATCAGAAGCCTATCTTGGGATGTCATAAGGCTTTGTCTTAATATTTTCCAAATGGGTATCGTAATGTTATAACTAGGGTATTGTAATTTTACAATTAGATGTCATATTTTTTTTGCCCGATATCAGAAGCCTACCCTAAGATGTCATAAGGCTTTGCTTTAATGTTTTCTGAATGGGTGTCGTAAATTTATAACTATGATGTCATAATTTTACAACTAAGGTATCGTATTTTTTTTTGCCCGATATCAGAATCCTATCATGGGATGTCATAAGGCTTTGCTTAACGTTTTTGAATAGGTATCATAAGTTTATAACTACAGTATCTTAATTTTACAACTGGGGTATTATAATATTTTTTTATCAATATCAATTATCTTCCTAGGATGTCTTAACGTTTTCTAAAAGTGTATCATAATTTGATAACTAGGGTATCGTAATATTACAAATGGGGTATCGTAATTTTTTTAGTCGATATCAAAAATCTTCCTAGGATGTCGTAAGGTTTTGCCTTAACGTTTCTGAAAGAGTGTCATAATTTTATAACTAGGGTATTATAAATTTACAACTAGGGTGTCATATGTTTTTTGGGCTATATCAGAATTCTGTCTCAAATGTCATCCTTTATATCTGTTATCCCTGTAATTTACTTTGATGTCGAATACATGCCGCCATATATTTCTTTAGATAATATAAACATATACAAGAATGTAGGCAAGTTCGTCATTTTATATCCTCTTCTATATTAGTTGACTACATACATAAGCAACAAACTCATTCAAAAAAGGATCGGAAGATGGTACAATTTTTTTAACTATTTGTTCATCAGAAGTTTGCCTCTTGTTTGAATTAGCTTTTATTTGATTTTGCATAGGAGGAACGTCAACGGAAGCCTTATCCATATATTTTCTTAATCTCTTTCACTACTTCTTGACTCTACTTTTTATTTTGTTTTCTCTTGGATGACTTTCATCTTAATTTGGTTAGGATCTTAAATTGCAAGTTATGTACTTGCCTTAACTGCATAGTTAGCATCTACAGCTCTTTTAAATAATGGTGTTAGATCATCTATTACTAAATTAAATGTATCTTCTAACATAAAGGCTATCTCTTCAAGCTTCATCATCCAATGACTCATCAAAGTATATTTATAATTAATAACATATTACATTTTTATTAGGATTTCGAGAACATAAAATAAGACATCTTAATTTAAATAATATAACTGCATACTATGCGATGCAGGACCGATTTGCATGCAAGTAATTTTTTTTTTATGATTAATGATTGCAGTTGATTATTCTCCCAAAGTAATAGTCTAAGAGGGATTCAGAAAATTCATAGTAAATCTGCACGCGAAATAGTTCCTAAAAAATAAGGAAGAAGGACCGCCGAGGCTAAGAAGCACCGGTAGGGCTTGCTCTCCTATAATAAAGTTACTAGTAGATTAGAGGGGTGTACCTGGCAAGAGGAAAAAGATCAAAGTGTTGAAGGGGTTGCTCTGCCTGGCAGATGCGTCCTAGATGACCAAGCCTTGAGCATACGGATCTGCGGCCAAGTATCCGCTGACCTGGATGACGATCACCTTGAATCCTAGATTCGTGGCTACTGAGGGATATGCAAGATCACCATACAAGGGTTAAAGAATAATAAAAAAATTTAGAATAGAGGCAAAGAGACAAGGAAGGAGTAGAGAAAAGGGGAGGCCGGCCAAGGGCTCTTGGGCGTCCACTATTGAAGACAAAGGTGGCAGCCAAGGTTTCTCCTGGAGACTTGGGATGTTGGCACGCGCAGGAGGAGGGAAACAAGAGCACCAGAGAACCAACTAACAAAAATCACAATAACTCAAAACTTGGATTGATTGATTAATAATAAAAGATACATCATTCATACAAGAGGGTCTCTTTTATAGAGCAAGAGACTTGGGGTCCAAGAAAATACAGATATGGAAAGAGAGAAAAAAGGCCCTAATCAAATTTGGCATGAAATCTAGCGTCCAGATGAGGAAGGTGATCTTCTAGATGCAATCAGCGGCAGTTGGATTCGGCATGAGATCTGTGGCATCTAGATGAGGCAGGTGATCTTCTAGATATGATTGAGATGAAATCAGCGCAGCTTAATTTGGCATGAAATCTGCAACGTCTAGATGAGGAAGGTGATCTTGGAAAGCGGTCAGATGCAATTGGTGGCAGCTTGATTTGGCATGAAATCGGCATCGGCCAGATGAGGAAAATGATCAATCAGATCGGGAAGGTTGCTTGCTCTGCTAGGTGGCATGTGGGCTGCTTGAAGTAGGTGTGGTACCAACTTGAATTTAGCAGCTGCTCTGTCTGACTGTGATGGCCTTGTCTTCTGCTCAATACTGATGTCTCCTCTTGTAAGCTGATGAACTTACTATAGGACTCACATTAAAATAAACTGAACTGGATAGGACTCAATTTAGAATAAAATGAACTTGACGAGACTCAAAATAAACTAAACTTTATTTCCCAACTCAAGACTTGAATCATAACTAATCAGATATCCACAGAGGGTTAAGAATCCTCTGCTTGATCCTGGTGCCCGCACCAATTCTCCCGGGGTGGGAAGAACTCGACCCCATCGAGTATAGGTCATTATGGCTCTGGTATCTCTCTAGTAGGTCTGGGTCGAGGTGTTGCAAGTCCTCTCGAGTAATCCATGAATCGTCAGATTCGGGGCGACCCTGCCATCAGACCAGGTAGCATTGATAACCGCGGTTCCGGGTCGTAATGGCTTGATCGTCCAGGATACGCTCGATCCGCTCTCCTCGCTCAGGTAAAATTTGGTGGACACTCTTGGGTAGGTTCGCTCATGAAAGGAGGGTTAGGTCCAAAGTACTCACTAGGATTCGCTGTCGGTTCCCTATATTCTACTAGGTCTACAATATTGAAGGTAGAGCTAATGCCCCAATCCGAGGGCAGATCTAGCACATAGGCATTGGGTCCTACCTTCTCTATTATTTTAAAGGGACCAGCTCCATGAGCGTGAAGTTTCTTAACGGTCCCTAATGGGAACCGTTCAGGCCTAAGCCTAACCATGACATAATCCCCTACACGAACTCTTTGGCTCTTCTTCGGGAGTTAGCCAGTCTTTTATAAGTTTCATTACTTAGATTTATTTTCTGGCTAATGTCCTTATGTAAGTCTTTGATATGCTGTGCAAATGCTTGTGCGGACTTTGAGACTCGTGTGTGGAGGGGTAAAGGAATTAGATCAAGTGGACGATTAGGCTTGTACCCATGGACTATCTCAAATGGACTCTTGCCCGTGGACCTGTTCACTGAGCTATTGTAGGCGAACTCTGCACGAGGCAGTAATAAATCCTACGTCCCTAGGTGTTCGCCTACAAGGCACCTAAGAAGGTTTCCTAGACTACGGTTCACCACTTCAGTTTGCCCATCCGTTTGGGGGTGAAAGGCTGTGAAAAAATTAAGTTTGGTCCCTAACAGATGCCATAGCATTTTCAAAAGTAGCTGGTGAACCTAACATCCCTATTAGAAACAATGGTCTTAGGTAGGCCATGGAGCTTGACCACGCTGTCTAAAAAAGTCGGGCTACTCTAAACGCGTCAAAGGTTTGCGAACAAGGGATGAAATGAGCCATCTTAGAGAACCTATCGACCACTACAAAGATGGAGTCGTGCTTCTTCTAGGTTTTAGGTAATCCTAGAATGAAGTTCATACTGAGGTCTTGCCAAGGACGATCAGGCACTGGCAAAGGAGTATATAGACCATGTTCTGCTTCTGCTGTTTTGCAACGGCACAAGTTCGACTTCGGGCTATTATCAGGGTAATGAGCCTTTTTAATCTTGGCCAGTAAAATTGGTCCTCTATCGCTAGAATAGTCTTATCTCTTCCAAAATGACCAGCTAATCCCCCAGCATGCATTTTCCAGACTAGGAATTCTCTAAGTGACGTCCTAGGGATACAAAGTCTATTGCCCCTAAAAAGGTAACCATTCTGGATGGTATAATCTCCACTGGTACTGGATGGCCCTAGCTGAAGGATCTTATAAATTTCACCAAAGTCATGACAGGTCTCATACTCATCTTTTATCCGGTCGAACCCTATAACTTCGGTGCTAACAGTACTCAACAACAAAGACTTACGGCTTAAGGGTCTGCTACCTTATTTTCTATACCGGCACGGTGTTTCAGGACAAAAGTATATGTCTGAATGTATTCAACCCATTTGCAGTGCCTAGAATTTAGCTTCTTTTGGGAGTTCAGAAATCGGAGTGCCTCATGATCAGAAAATAGACAAACTCCTACGGTAGTAAGTAATGTCTCTAATACTTAAGGGCTTGTACTACCGCATAGAATTCCTTATCATAGGTGGAATATCTAAGTTTAGCTTTATTTAATTTTTTCACTAAAGAAAGCTATGGAGTGATTTTCTTGGCTTAACACTCCACCTATGCCTACTCCCGACGCGTCGCACGTAACCTCAAACACCTTAGGAAAGTCTGGAAGTCTAAGTATGGTGCATGAGTCATCCTATCCTTAAGCTCTAGGAAGGCCTTATTAGCTGACTTAGTCCACTCAAAATTACCCTTCCTAATACAATCAGTAATGGGTGCGACGATGGTGCTAAATCCCCTAATGAATCTCTTGTAAAAGGTTGCTAGGCCATGGAAGCTGCAGACATCGTGGACGTTCATGGGTACCGGCCACTCTACTACCGACCTAACCTTTTCAGGATCCGCTGAAACACCTTCTGGGGTTACCACAAAACCTAGAAAGATAACCCTATGCGTCATGAAATCACACTTCTTAAGGTTTGCATATAGGCTATTCTCTCTAAGGGTCTGACAGATTAATCTGAGATGGTTAAGATGGTCCTCTTTGGTCTTGCTATAAATTAATATATCATCAAAATAGACCACTAAGAATTTTTCATGTACTCTTTCAGGACCTGGGTCATAATTCTCATGAATGTGCTAGGTGCGTTTGACAACCCAAAAGGCATCACGACCCACTCAAACAGACCATCTCTAGTCTTAAATGCAGTCTTCCACTCATCCCCTGGTCTAATTCTAACCTGATGGTAGCCACTCTTAAGGTCTATTTTGGAAAAGATAGTGGCACCCGCCATCATGTCCAACATGTCATCTAGTCTGGGGATAGGGAACCTATACTTGATAGTGATTTTATTGATGGCCCTACTATCCATGCACATTCTTCAGGTACCATCCTTCTTAGGGGTTAATAGTGCAGAACTGCACAAGGACTTAAGCTCTCCCTAATGAAACCTTTCCTAAGTAATTCTCCCACTTATTTTTGTAGTTCTTGATGCTCAGTGGGGTTCATCCTATAATGGGGAAGGTTTGGGAGGGTGGATCCTGGATCAAGTCAATGGCATGTTGGATGTTTCTCAGGGGTGGTAACTGATCAGGCAATTCTTCAGGGAAGACATCCTTAAACTCTCTAGGATCTCAATTACTTCTGAGGGTTGTTCCTTTTGGACTGATTTATAGATCTCTTTAGTGGTCAAAATCCAAACAGGATTACCCTCAGTGATGTCCTTTTCTAATTCCTTAGCTTTAATCAGATTAACTCTTGGCTTGCTATCCTTAAGGTTGCTAGATCCTTTCTTGATTGGGTCCCTAGGTGGAGTTGGATGTATCACATACTTGTTCCCATCGTGTTTAAAAGAGCAGATGTTGGATCGACCAAACAAGGTGGCATCGTGATCGTAAAGCCAAGGTCGACCTAATATAATACTACTAACACCCATAGGAATTACATCGCACCAGACCTTTTCCTCATAATTTTGCAATTTGATTAGTATTTGGCATCTGGACTTGACTGGGATAGAGGTGGAATCTACCCACGAGACCTTATAGGGACTAGGATGGGGAACTATGGTCAATCCTAATGACTTAACTGTATTGGTAGAGATGGCATTGACACAACTCCCGCTATCCACTATGATCTTGAGCACCTTATCCCCTATCTTAACAAAAGTCTGTAGGATGTTAGTCCTACGCCAATCTTCCTGGTCCTTAGTTTGAGTCTGGGTCAAGATACATCTAACCACTCCTAGTAGGTCTTCAGACTCAAATGTTTCCTCCTCTCCATCGTACTCATCTATCAGATGGGTATCAGCCTCATAGACCTCTCCCTCCTCAACTAGGGACTCATATTCAGTCTCAGGTAACTCTCAGGCTCAACTAGGGACTCATATTCAGTCTCAGGTAACTCATCTATATGAAGGGATCTGACTGGGCACTGGTTGATCATATGTCCCAGTTTGTTGCATCTAAAGCATTTGATCTGGGGGTTGGAATTTCTTTGGACCTCTACAGATTTGCCCTTATCCTCTCTCTGGGGTATAGGGGTACTATTCTGGGGTCGACTCAACTCAGTTCGGTTTGTACTGGGTCGGCTAGTGTTGGGTCGACTTGGGAAAGTCTGGCGGGGGTCTGAGTACTGGGTAGGTCTGGAACAACTAGGATAGGCCTGGCTAGATCCTGGATATGGGCTAGGGCTCTTGGTAGCCTCTGATCTACGATAGGGTGGCCCTCTCTGAAAACGTTCATAATCCTAGCAACTTGGTAAGCTTCTTCTAAATCATGTACCCTTCTTAGGTAGAGTTCTCTTTGAATATCTGCTCTCAGGCCATACCTAAACTTGGATAGGGTGACTTCCTCAGACTGAACGATATTACACCTCATGGTATACTCTTGGAATGTAGCAATGTATTCATTCACAGTTTTACTACCCTGAATTAATCCCTGCCACTGGTCCAATAGGCTCTATTCATACGATGTGGGGACATAATTGGACCTAAGTCTAGCCTTTATGGCATGCTAGGTAACTATGGGGTCTCTACCCTCTAATAATTGCCTTCGCTCTAAGGTGGCCCAGTATAACCTAGCCTGTCGTACTAACTTGAGCTTGGCAAACTTAAACTTATGCTCTTCAGACATGACGTACCAGTCAAAGTACTGGTCCATCCCGTCCTCCCAATCTAGGTAGTCCTTAGGGTCCATAGAGCCATCGAAAGTAGGTGCTTCAAGTCTGACACTTCTAAGGGCTCTTTCTTCTTGGTCTACAGCCTCATGATTGGGTCTCCTAGGGAGGACATCTAGGACTGGATCAGGTCGAAGTGGTCTCCTAGGGTTTGCCCTTATGTAGATCAGGCTGTTGGGCACTCCTAGGATGAGGTGGGGTCTCATGATCAGACTCAGTGTGGGGCTCACGGGCTTCTTCTAGGATGCCCAACCTAGTTTCGACTTGATCGAACCTGGACCCTAATCTAGCCTCAGATTGCTTGATGTCTTGGTTCATTCGGCTAGTTGTTCAGTGATGGTCCTTAAGTGATCATCAATGCTTTGATTAGCCATGGGTTTAGCCTGTAATAGAGGTGGTAATTGACGAAAAGATGCTCCTGATCTAGTGCACATGCAAGCACAATCAAGCATACAAGACTCAGACTGACTCGGACTACGGTATGCTAGACCTAGTCATCCAGAGTAAAGGATTTGGCTTAATGCAAGCCAATCTAACAGTAACTCTTCAATTGGCCAGTTGGCATAGGTGGAAGGGGGGAGGCTCGTTCCGTAAATTATAGGTGCCTAATTAGAATAACCCCAACACTCCGCTTAAGTCGTTTGACATTTGACCTCCCTTCTAGATACCAATTTTAGAGCACACGCCATATTGATTTGTACTAGTCTCCTCCAGTACACTAAACCGACTGTTGGTGTCCCTAGCCCTTAGGGAAAATGTCAATTAAGTTGCCACTTGTTTTAGATTAGAGGCTTGGGATCGGAATGCACGGGTGGTTGTTTTGGGCCAAGGAAGGGGTCTCAATCCCTCCCTTATCTGACATCAATGAAAGCCCTTAAGAGTAATTTAATGCAGATGAATGACATGTAAAACATAAACCCTAATCCAAAAATCTATAAATAGCAATAAATCTCATATATATATATATATATATATTCACAGATCGAATTAAATCCTCAAAAATTAACAAAATCTCAAGAATTTTACATTTTTTATGAGTAATCAGGCATGCAATTAATTCATAGATTGAATTAAATTCTTAAAAAATAACAAAAAATACTTTAAATTATAATGAATCTAGAGAAATAAATTTTGTAATTTTCTAATATGTATGTAGATAGAAACAATTTAATTAATAGATGATATACTGATAATAAATGAATTAAAATTAAGCCCTAACTATACTCTGATACCAAACTAATGCAGGACCGATTCGCATGCAAGTAATTTTTTTTTTTTTTAATGATTAATGATTATAGTTGATTATTCTCCCAAAGTAATAGCCTAAAAGGGATTCAAAAAAATTCATAGTAAATCTGCACGCGAAACAATTCCTAAAAAATAAGGAAGAAGGACCGCCGAGGTTAAGAAGCCCCGATAGGGCTTGCTCTCTACAATAAAGTTACTAGTAGATTAGAGGGGTATACCTGATACGAGGGGAAGATCAAAGTGTTGAAGGGATTGCTCTGCCTGGTGGATGCACCCTAGATGACCAAGCTTTGAGCCCACGGATCTGTGGCCAAATATCCGCTGACCTGGATGATGATCATCTTGAATCCTAGATTCGTGGCTACTAAGGGATCTGTAAGATCACCATACAAGGGTTAAAGAATAATAGAGAAAATTTAGAATAGAGGCAAAGAGACAAGGAAGGAGTAGAGAAAAGGGGAGGCCGGCCAAGGGCTCTTGGGCGTCCACTATTGGAAGACAAAGGTGGTGTCCAGGATTTCTCTTGGAGACTTGGGATGTTGGCATGCGCAGGAGGAGGGAAACAAGAGCACCAGTGAAGCAACTAACAAAAATTATAATAACTCAAAACTTGGATTGGTTGATTAATAATAAAAGATACATCATTCATACAAGAGGGTCTCTTTTATAGTCTTTTATAGAGCAAGAGACTTAGGGTCCAAGAAAATACAAATATGGAAAGAGAGAAAAAAAAGGTACCCTAATCAAATTTGGCATGAAATCTATAGCATCCATATGAGGAAGGAGATCTTCTAGATGTAATCAGCGGCAGCTGGATTCGGCATGAGATCTGTGGCATATAGATGAGGCAGGTGATCTTCTAGATATGATTGAGATGAAATCAGCGCAGCTTAATTTGGCATGAAATCTGCAACGTCTAGATGAGGAAGGTGATCTTGGAAAGCGGTTAGATGCAATTGGCGGCAACTTGATTTGGCATGAAATCGGCATCGGCCAGATGAGGAAAATGATCAATCAGATCGGGAAGGTTGCTTGCTCTGCTAGGTGGTATGTGGGCTGCTTGAAGTAGGTATGGTACCAACTTGAATTTAGCAGCTGCTCTGTCTGACTGTGATGGCCTTGTCTTCTGCTTAAATACTGATATCTCCTCTTGTAAGCTGATGAACTTACTTTATAATTAGGGTGTCATAATTTTACAACTGGGGTATCATATTTTTTTTTGTTCGATATTAGAAGCCTATCCTGGGATATTGTAAGGTTTTGCCTTAATATTTTCTAAATGGATATCATAAGTTTATAACTAGGGTGTCATAATTTTACAACTAGGTTGTTGTATTTTTTTTGCCTAATATCAGAAGCCTACCTTGAGATATTGTAAGGCTTTGCCTTAACATTTTCTGAATGGGTATTGTAATTTTATAACTAGGTTGTCATAATTTTACAATTGGGGTGCCCTATTTTTTTTTCGCCCAATATTAGAAACCTACTCTAGAATGTCGCAAGGCTTTCTTTAACGTTTTCTAAATGTGTCATAAGTTTATAACTAGGATGTCTTAATTTTAAAACTAAGGTATTATATTTTTTTTTGCTCGATATCAGAAGGATATACTGGGATGTCAAAAGGCTTTGCCTTAATGTTTTTCGAATGTTTGTCATAATTTCATAACTAGGGTGTCATAATATTACAACTGGGGTGTTGTAATATTTTTTGCCTGACATCAAAAGCCTATCTTGGGATGTCGTAAGGCTTTGTCTTAATATTTTCCGAATGGGTATCGTAATGTTATAACTAGGGTATTGTAATTTTACAATTAGATGTCATATTTTTTTCGCCCAATATCAGAAGCCTACCCTAAGATGTCATAAGGCTTTGCTTTAACGTTTTCTGAATGGGTATCGTACATTTATAACTATGATATCATAATTTTACAACTGGGGTATCATATTTTCATTTTGCCCGATATCAGAATCCTATTATGAGATGTCGTAAGGCTTTGCCTTAACGTTTTTTGAATAGGTATCGTAAGTTTATAACTAGAGTGTCTTAATTTTACAACTGGAGTATTATAATATTTTTTTATCGATATCAACTATCTTCCTAGGATGTCTTAATGTTTTCTAAAAGTGTATCGTAATTTGATAACTAGGGTATCGTAATATTACAAATGGGGTATCGTAATTTTTTTAGTCGATATCAAAAATCTTCTTAAGATGTCGTAAGGTTTTGTCTTAACGTTTCTGAAAGAGTGTCATAATTTTATAACTAGGGTATTATAATTTTACAACTAGGGTGTCATATTTTTTTTGGGCTATATCAGAATTTTGTCTCAAATGTCATCCTTTATATGTTATCCCTGCAATTTACTTTGATGTCGAATACATGCCGCCATATATTTCTTCAGATAATATAAACATATACAAGAATGTAGGCAAGTTCATCATTTTATATCCTCTTCTATATTAGTTGACTACATACATAAGCATCAAACTCATTCAAAAAAGGATCGGAAGATGCTACAATTTTTTTAACTATTTGTTCATCAGAAGTCTGCCTCTTGTTTGAATTAGCTTTTATTTGATTTTGCATAGGAGGAATGTCAACAGAAGCCTTATCCATATATTTTCTTAATCTCTTTCACTACTTCTTGACTCTACTCTTTATTTTATTTTCTCTTGGATGACTTTTCATCTTAATTTGGTTAGGATCTTAAATTACAAGTTATGTACTTGCCTTAACTGCGTAGTTAGCATCTACAGCTCTTTTAATAATGGTGTTAGATCATTCATCACTAAATTAAATGCATCTTCAAACATAAAGGCTATCTCTTCAAGCTTCATCATCCAATGACTCATCAAAGTATATTTATAATCAATAACATATTACATTTGTATTAGGATTTCGAGAACATAAGACAAGACATCTTAATTTAAATAATATAACTGCATACTATGATTTTCATGAACTTTTATCACAAAATTCAGTATTGCATTCGAAATCATTGAATTGATATTTTATGTCTTTGCACCATCTCTTCAAGAAGTATATATCTGGTATATGAAAAATGTCGCTTTGATAAAGAACCAATAAGGCATGCCTACATAGGTAACCCTTCAATTGAAATGATCAACTCTAACATTTGACATCCTCCAAATTTTATCGTATGAAACGACATAATCTTTTATCATCTCCTTCTTTATTCCATCAACTTCAACTCTTTCAAATGACTTTACAGAATGTACATCCCAATTATCAACTTCTTTGATTAATTTAGCATTTGATGTAACAATTTCAAGGATCTTATTCTAAAAATTTTTAAATATGCTCCTTGTATATTTTTCTGCTGCTTACCTCTCAAAGGTGAGGATATCTTTAGGAAAGCATTCGTTTGCAACATTTTATTATCTTTCTTATTTTTTTGCCTCATATCTTTTCTCTAAGGCATCTTTGTACTTATCAATGAATTCCTTGAGTATAGTCTTCAAATTTATAAACCCATCGAAGAAGTGATTGATGCTCTCGCTCTTTGTGAAGATGATATCCCTATACATAATTATGATGAAAAAAGAAGCAATAAATATATAGAGTTTGTTAAAGTTTTGCGAATATGAACATAAATCAATCATTATGTCTTACAAACCTACGAAAAATGTATCCTTAACGTAAACTGGAACCCATTTATCCCAACATTCATAAAGGTCATTTAACTAATCTATAGCCTTGCATTCTTCATATTTGTCCATGAAATGTGCCCATCTTTCCTCGAAAGACTGTATGGTAACTGAATCATATATTGCCTTATAAAAATCAATCATAAATTTGGAATTTGTAATGCAAGTGTGGCTAATCTTTTCAGAAATCTTTTTTAATATATGCCAAAGACAAAATCGATGTCATGCATTAGAAAAATTTCTCTAATAATAACCTCGATTGCCTTATCTTAGTCAGTTATTATGGCATTAGGTGCTTGACCATCATTTGTATCTAGTCATGATTGAAAAACCTATTTATATGTCTTAGTCCTCTCATTTGACAAGAATGCACAACTAAGCAATATGGATTGTCCATGATGGTTGACCTTGATAAATGAACAAAAAGGCATTTGATATTTATTTATCAAGTAGGTTGAGTTAAAGGTCAATATATCATCAAAGTAAGTGCATGTCAATCTTGATCTTGGATGGATGCAGAAGACATACCTGAGCTGTCCATTATCATTCATCAAGTCTAAGGTATAAAAGAAATTTACATTTTTTACTTGCATTTATATGAAATGGATTACCATTAACTGTGTATCTCCTTATTTCAGCTGAGTCTGACGCGACAGATGAAATTACGAGCATCCTTTTTTGTGAAATCCAATTATCTTCTACCCCTTCCTTCTTGCCATGGCAGAGTATATCTGAGTTGTGGAAACATTCACGATATGTAAATTGCTGATCTCTGCCTTTTCTGTGTGCTGATCCTCCTATGGAACTGTAGATAACCAGCTGATGTTATAAACAATACATAGTCATGTTCTAGAAAAACCTCAACCAATATCCACTTTCTACTTTTAGAATTTTAGTTTTGCTTTTATAGATGTCTTACAATCAACTTTGCCAGTATCCCTAGGATTTATGGACTTCTCAATTTTTCTAAATTTTCCTTGCCTTCAACATGCCAAGTGTTTGAAGCATATTTCTTTGTTGTAATTGGACCTACTACACACTGTTATGATTCCAAAGCCAACTCTTATAGTATATCCATTGTAAAAATTATATACATCATTTATTGAATTGAACTCCATTTCAATTTGAGGAACAAAAGAATCATTCTTTGCAATTAGGGTGATGGAAAAGGTACACTCTTGTGAACAATACTAGCAACGTCATCTAACTTATTATGTTCGATTTCTTTTAGATCTATAATTTCAACATTATTTGTAGAAATATCTGCACAAAGTCATAAATATTGATATCCATAGTTTTAGATGTCATTTTATCTGGAGCATAATAATTATTGTGCAATGTTATGTCACAGGAATACATAGCATTTGTTGAAAAAATTATGACACCCAAGTTAAAAACTACGACATTCATTCAGAAAATGTTAAGGTTTATGTCCTAATACCAAAAATACCTGTCATCTATAGTTTGAATAATAACTCCTAGAGTGTCATAACATGTTACGGAAGCTAGAAGGTAAGTGGTATAGGCAAAAAAAAATTACGACACCCTAAAAAAACTACGATACCCCAATTAAAAAACTATGACACCCATTCAGAAAACATTAAGGTTTTTGTTCTAACCCCTAATACTTGAAATACCTGTGATCTATGGTCTGAATAATGACTCCTAGAGTGTCATAACATACCACGGAAGCTCGAAGGTAAGTGGTATAGGACAAAAAAATTTATAACACCCTAGTTAAAAAATTACAATACCCATTCAGAAAATGTTAAGGTTTATGTTCTAACATCTAATACTTGGAATACCTATTATTATGATTTGAATAATGACTCCAAGAGTGTCAATATTGGAATGAAAAAATATATCATTATATATATATATATATATATATGTGCATATATATGCAGCGAAAATATGCGGATCGTTTAGCATGCATAAAATTAAATCATCATATCAAAAAAAATTATCATATAATTTTCTACACATAAAACATACCAAATTATTGAGGTCTTGTAGGAGCAGACGTGCCTTACTACCAGATTCGAAGCTATGAAGAAAGAATCCTGTGGTAGAGTTTATGGGCCAATATACATCATAAAAATACTTCTCTTAGGATCATTATCAAGTTATGAGAGTGGGTTTACTTTATTTTTCTCTATTTCTCATAAAAGGTTTGACGCACATGCAGAAGAAAGAGGAAGAAAACTTTTCTTTTGTTGTATCATGCTCTTTGAAAATCCACCTTATACCATATTTATAGGCTCTAAGTGAATCAAAAAAATCTAATTAATTAATTTTTAAATTAATTTAATTTAGATAACCTTTATCTGTTATAACCCATTTTGATAGTATATGCATATTTTGAATACAATCCTCTACACATGCACGTTAACCCCTTGAGCATATTAAGAAAAAGGTGTTTTTTCATATGTAACTAATTTACAAATAATATCTAAATTAAATATAATATACCTAAATTATCAAATCTTATTTAATAATTTTAGATATTATTAATTTTAAATATCTAATATTAGTTATAAATAAATCAAATTTATTATTTATTTTTAATATTTCTAATAATCATATTATCAAAATATCAAAAAATTAAAATTTCTCTCTCTTTATTAATTCAAAATATGCACCATTTATAAGAACAAAATTCTCTTGTGTGATGTCTCATAATAATATTTATGTGCTATCATTTATATCATCTTATTATATGAACAATGTGTCTAAACCTATTTTTATTTTGTCCAATAACTAATTTATTGTACCAAAATAGATGTGAAAAAAATAATCAATCAAATTAATTATTTATCTTCATAAGAAACTCTTTACTATAAAGTTTCAATAAAAATTCATTTGAGAAAAATAAATAATTAATTATATTAATTATTCAATCCAAGAGTAATAAATGCGATTAACCTAATAGGATGTGGGGACCATGGACCAATAATTTTAAGCTCCAATAAATTTGAATAAACTCAATTAAAACTCTTTAATTATTTATTCAATTATTAATATCGAAGTTATTCTACTCAAAACTCGAATGCACTCTTGAAAATTAAAGATTAATTTTTACTTAAAAAACTTGAGTCGTCCACGTATAATCATTAAATGTAATTTAACCCTCCATAATTTGTTCATAATTAGAACTAGGTAAAATAACTATTTTACCATTCTAATTATCTTTTGTTACTTAAGTACCATCGATTCACTATCAGATTATAAATTGCACGCATAAATGTTTAGCTCTTTAACAATACTTAAGGAAACTAATTGTAAGCTTCTTTTCAAAAGTCATTGATCCGTATCTTTAAATCATATTTCAGCACAATGTATTATTGAACCTCCAAAATATAAGTATGGGGTCCAACATCAAATGGGCTTGAATGAACAAATCAAAAGATTTAGTAACACAATCAAGGAGTCTGTGATTAAGACATAATTATGGTTGATGTACATCCGATCATCTCGTGACATCGATTGAATTCTTTATAATGGTACTTAAATAAATATTCAAATCATGTTGGTCTAAGTCCTTTATAATCTTATTATATATGATACAGCTGGCCGATTTCTCTAGGTGATTATTTTTTGCGCGATTTACAAAATGATGTGACAGCTGAACCCAGAGCCAGCCTCCAGCGTCGGCTTCCATCGCCGGCCTCCAGCACCGGCCTCTAGCGTCGGCCTCCAGCCAACGGCCTTCAGCGCTGGCCTCCAGCGCCGGCCTCCAGCGTCGATCTCCAGCGCCGGCCTCCAGCGCCGGCTTCCAACGTCGGCCTCCAGTGCCGGCCTCCAGCGCCAGCCTCCACGTCGGTCTCCAGCGCTGGCCTTTGGCTCCGGCCTCCAGCACTGGCCTTTGGCTCAAGCCTCCAGCACGGGCCTTCGGCTCCGGCCTCCAGCGTCGGCCTCCAGCGCCGGCCTCCAGCGCTGGCGTCTAGCATCGGCCTCCATCGCCGGCCTCCAGCGCCTGGCCTCCAGCGTCGGCCTTCAGCGACGGCCTTTGTCTCCGGCCTTTGGCTCAGGCCTCCAGCACGGGCCTTCGGCTCCGACCTCCAGCGTCGGCCTCCAGCGCTGGCTTCCAGCGTCGGCCTCCAGCGCTGGCCTCCAGCGCTGGCCTTCGGCTCCAACCTCCATCGCCAGCCTCCAGCGCTGGCCTTCAGCGACGGCCTTTGGCTCCGGCCTTTGACTACGGCCTCCAGCGTCGGCCTCTAGCGCCGGCCTCTAGCATCGGCCCCCAGTGCTGGCCTTTGGCACCGGCACCTCCAAGGCCGGCACCTCGAAGACCGGCACCTCAAAGCTGCCAAGCTCCCTCGCCGCCAACAGTGCCATGCAAGCCCATCCAAGGACATGAGCAGGGCCACGCAAGGAATTCCACGTGACTTTTCCAAGATCACGAACGGTCACCGAATATGATGAATCGGCAACTTCTAAGGTCGCGGACGGTTTCCAAAAGGCCAAGAGGCATACTTATGACACGTTATTACGCGGCTGTTACCAGCAAAGGGTAAGAGGGACCCCCGAATAGGTATATAAGGCCCCAATCCCCCAACGGAGAAAGGGGAGAAAACTCAATCTCTTCTCTTTCATTAAAAAACTCCTATTCTCCAGATCGCTAACTTGAGCATCGGAGGGTCCCCGCTGGAACCACCAGTCCGGGACTTCTCTTGCAGGTTCCTGGCTGAAGGAGGTGGTCCCCATCATTCCTGTCGCTTGACGCTCATCAAAAGTGACCCTTCTACATCCTCGAGACGGAGACCCCTCTACATCCTCGAAGGTCTGCAGAGATCCCAGCTCGCCCGGCGCTCATCGACCGTGATTTGGCAGCAACAGATTGGCGCGCCAGGTAGGGGGGACGTGCTGAAGGAAAGAGAGCTCTGTCTTCCTGACCTATAAGTCTTTGTCCCCTCTAAGATAGCCATGGTGGTGACGCGCGTGCCGAAGGTCCTCACTAATCATGCCGGGGGGCATCAGCATAGCCCTGAGTAGTAAAGGACCACTCTATCTCTATGCTCCTCCCTCACCACCAACCTCAGCTACTCTAATTAACCAGCTGACCATCCTCAATCAACAAGTTCAAGCCTTAAGTGCAGCAATTCATGAGTTGCAAAAGTAACGCCCAGCGGCTTCTGGATCCCATGACGGCCCCTTATAGCGGCCTCTCATCCTCAGCGGTCAAGCCCCTCATAGCGGCCCCGAGATCCCATGGCGGCCCCAGATCACAGCGGCCCCGGTTTCCTCCACAGCGGCCCTAGATCACGGTGGCCCCGGTTTCCTCCACAGCGGCCTCACTCTCTAGGCGGCCCCCGGCCTCTCCCCGCAGTTACCAAACGAGTGCTAGTTTCGCAATTATAAGGATAAGGCTCCCAGCCGTCTCACCTAACTCCTTTTCCCCCAGCTCTTGCTTCCACCTTGGCTTGGTAAGGTTTACATGCACGTAATATATTCACATAATTGAAGGAAGGTGGATTGCATGCACGAGGTTGTGTGCACGCGATGGAAGTCTGTGCTGTGGCTGCTGCAATGAACGTCTTCCAAGCTATGCTCATACCGACTCCTCCACGGACATCGCCAGCTGTGACCACCATCCCAGCCACGGTCGTTTGGCCGGATCCACGTATCTCGCATCGGCGAGCGACGACACCTCTAGCTCCCGAGCCCATGCGGAAGCAGCGGCTAATCTCTTTGATTTCAATGGCAATCTTCTCCTATATCAGAGGATGCTTGCCATAGCGTTAGGAAGAACCAATTGGTACACAAAGTTATCAATCACTTTGAGGTTCTTCTTCAGTTGAGCCTCCAGTCCGATGTTCAGAAGCTTCTTGATGTCCCAGAACATATCGACACATCTTTAGAATACCGTGGAGTTAAAGTCACCAAAAGCCTTGCTAAAGCGTGTCTTGAACTCATCGGAGCCCAAGAGAGTGTCTAGCTTAGCACCGAACTCCACGTTGAAGATCCTTTCTTCGCCTTCTGAATTAACTCCCTGTAGAGAAGAAGGAAAAGGAAATGATGTCCACAACATGGACAATGATCGCTGCAACGCTATGGAGAGAAAAGAGAAGGCGAGCAAGCCTAGTTTCAAAGTCAGCTCTAGCAGCTGGAGAGCCATAAAAGTGGCCGCGGTGCAGGATTTCTCCTTAAGGAGCTAAAGATTCAGCAAAGCCAGCTCACCAACTAACTTGATTCCCTGGGGGGCAGACCACCAGCGGGTGAAAGCGTTCAAACCCGTAGAAGAAAAACAAGGGTGCTGCAAGAGGTACGCTGCACTGACTCTTTCTTTCATTGATGCTTAAAAATGTCATGCAGAGGAGACCGACTTTGCATTAGCATTCAAGACCAACCTCGCATTGGCGTTTCAAAAGACCAAAGATCGGCTCCGTGTCGGCAACAAAGACCGGTTCTGCACCGGCAACTCAAGACCAGCTCCATGTCGGCAACAAAGACCGGTTCCGCACCGGCAACTCAAGACCGGCTCCACGTCGGCAACAAAGACAGGTTCCGCACTGGCAACAAAGATCGGTTCCGCACCGACACCAAAGACCGGTTCCGCACCGGAAACTCAAGACCGGCTCCACGTCGGCAACAAAGACCGGTTCCGCACCGGCAACAAAGACCGGTTCCGCACCGGCACCAAAGACTGGTTCTGCACCGGCAACTCAAGACCGGCTCCACGTCGGCAACAAAGACCGGTTCCGCACCGGCAACTCAAGACTGGCTCCACGTCGGCAACAAAGACTGGTTCCGCACCGGCAACAAAGACCGGTTCCGCACCGGTAACTCAAGACCGGCTCCACGTCGGCAACAAAGACCGGTTCCGCACAGGCAACAAAGATCGGTTCCGCACCGGCAACTCAAGACCGGCTCCGCGTCGGCAACAAAGACCGGCTCCGCATCGGCAACAAAGACCGGCTTCGTGTCGGCAACAAAGATCGGCTCCGCATCGGCAACAAAGACCGGTTCCGCATCGGCAACAAAGACAGGCTCTGCACCGGCAACTCAAGACCGGCTCTGCGTCGGCAACAAAGACCGGTTCCGCACCGGCAACTCAAGACCGGTTCTGCACCGGCAACTCAAGACCGGCTCCGCGTCGGCAACAAAGACCGGCTCCGCGTCGGCAACAAAGACCAGCTCCGCACCGGCAACTCAAGACCGGCTCCGCGTCGGCAACAAAGACCGGTTCCGCACCGGCAACTCAAGACCGGCTCCGCGTCGGCAATTCAAGACCGGCTCCGCATCGGCACCAAAGACCGGCTCCGCGTCGGCACCAAAGACCGGCTCCGTACCGGCAATTCAAGCCCGGCTCCGCGTCGGCACGGCTAAGCCCGGCTCCGCGTCGGCATAGCCAAGCCCAGCTCCGCGTCGACACAGCCAAGCCCGGCTCCGCATCGGCACAAAAAGATCGGCTCCGCGTCGGCACTAAAGACCGGCACCCAGCGTCAGCATTAAAGACCCGCTCCGCGTTGGCATGAAAGACCGGTTCCGCACCGGCACCTAAAGAGACTGCATTGGCATTGCCACAATGATGACGCTCGCCTTTTGTGGCTCATTGCTTGAGGGAAATCCTCATCTCAACAGTCTGAATAGGCGAAGTAATGGCACGAAAATCGGCCGCCCATAGGATATTAACACCCCTTTCGCGGGTGATTATGCGCTCACCCAGCTCAAGGGCGGGGGGGCATCTGATACGGCTGGCTGATTTCTCTGGGTGATTATTTTTTGCGCGATTTCCAAAAATGATGTAACAGCTGAACCTAGAGCCAGCCTCCAGCGTCGGCCTCCATCGCCGGCCTCCAGCGCCGGCCTCTAGCGTCGGCCTCCAGCGTCGGCCTCCAGCGCCAGCCTCCAGCGCCGACCTTCAGCGACGGCCTTTGGCTTCGGCCTCCAGCACCGGCCTCCAGCGCCGGCCTCCAGCGTCGATCTCCAGCGCCGGCCTCCAGCACCAGCTTCCAGCGTCGGCCTCCAGCGCTGGCCTTTGGCTCCGGCCTCCAGCACTGGCCTTTGGCTCAGGCCTCCAGCATGGGCCTTCGGCTCCGGCTTCCAGCACCGGCCTCCAACGTCGGCCTCCATCGCCGGCCTCCAGCACCGGCCTCCAGCGATGGCCTTTGTCTCCAGCCTTTGGCTCAGGCCTCCAGCACGGGCCTTTGGCTCCGGCCTCCAGTGCCGGCCTCCAGCGCCGGCTTTCAGCATCGGCCACCAGCGCCGGCCTCCAGCGCTGGCCTCCAACGCCGGCCTCCAGCGCCGGCTTCCAGCATCGCCTCCAGCGTCGGCCTCCAGCGCTCGCCTTCGGCTCCGACCTCCAGCGCCAGCCTCCAGCGCCGGCCTTCAGCGACGGCCTTTGGCTCCGGCCTTTGGCTCCGGCCTTTGACTACGGCCTCCAGCGTCGGCCTCCAGCACCAGCCTCTAGCGTCGGCCCCCAGCGCTGGCCTTTGGCACCGGCACCTCCAAGGCCGGCACCTCGAAGACCGGCACCTCAAAGCTGCCAAGCTCCCTCGCCACCAACAGTGCCATGCAAGCCCATCCAAGGACATGAGCAGGGCCATGCAAGGAATTCCACGTGACTTTTCCAAGATCACGAACGGTCACCGAATATGATGAACCGGCAACTTCTAAGGTCGCGGATGATTTCCAAAAGGCCAAGAGGCGTACTTATGACACGTTATTACACGGCTGTTACAAGCAAAGGGTAAGAGGGACCCCCGAACAGGTATATAAAGACCCCAATCCCCCAATGGAGAAAGGGGGAGAAAACTCAATCTCTTCTCTTTCATTAAAAAACTCATGTTCTCCAGATCGCTGACTTTAGCGTCGGAGGGTCCCCGCCGAAACCACCGGTCCGGGACTTCTCTTGCAGGTTCCTGGCTGAAGGAGGCGGTCCCCATCATTCCTGTCGCTTGATGCTCATCAAAAGTGACCCTTTTACATCCTCGAGACGAAGACCCCTCTACATCCTCGAAGGTCTGTAGAGATCCCAGCTCGCCCGGCGCTCATCGACCGTGATTTGTCTGCAACAATATAATACGTGTCTCTACACAATAATTTGGATAAGATTGTCATATTCATAATGTTCATGGACCGTATTAGTGATTAGCGATAGAAGATCCATACTTCGATTAATCATGAACATATTTAAATATATTAGCTATAATTTTAATCCTCTTGTATACATTATACCAAAATTACAGTCTCATAATATATTTTAGATTTTTATAATATTCATATTTTATATAAAAGAGATAAGATTAAAAAAAAGCTTCTTTTATTATTTCAAAAAATCAAAAGTATAAATACATCTAATTTCAAGGACACTATTCCTAAAAGTCATGGCATGCCACGGAAGTTAGAAGGTTAGTGGTATAGGTCAAAAAAATTACAATACTGTGGTTAAAAATTTATGATGCCCTAGTTAAAAAATACGATATCCATTCAGAAAACGTTAAGGTTTACGACACCCATTCAAAAAATTATGCAGTGATTTTATCCATTTGCGCACCGCATACATTGTCGTATGCGCGCGCAGCCAATCAATGCGCACACCCTAGTTAAAAGATTATGATATCCATGCAGAAAACATTAAACTAAAGGTATTAACCCCTTCTATCAGGAATACTCATCACTTGTGAACTAAGTTATAACTCACATAATGTCATAACATGCCAAAGATGCTACATGGTATTATATGGTTTCTTAATGCATTAACTTTCTTTAACTATCAAAATGATTGATGTAATAAAGAAACTATAACAAGATATATAAACAAGGATTGTTTACTTCTTGCTGGAGATGATATTTTCTTTTGAAGTTAATGAAGAAGTTTTCAGTGGCTTATTCCAGCCTCGGTTGATTTTTAGACCGAACTATCAAAGCATGTTTCAGAGTGAGGGAGGATCTTATTCTAACCTTAGACTGATGCATTATGCTCGAAAGGCAGAGTTAGGAAGAATGTTTTAGAATCAGAAAAAGTTTTTCATCAGCAAAATCTAAGAAAGATGGCAAGTAGAAGTAGGCTAAAGGGAAATGATATTTTGGTCTGCATACAAATTTCAAAAAAACATTAAACATGTATTAATGCACGTAATGCTCAAAACTTAATATGGTATCCCTGCTATCCTGTCCCGTCGCGTCAAGCCGTATAGGATTTACGTAGACCAATAAAAAGGAATGGTGCAATCCATGTAGAATTTGTTGCATCGGAGGCAGTGTAAAAAGACTTTTCTTTCTTTCCGTAGGTTGGGCTCTTTCTTTGGATCGTGGGCTCAACTTTGATTGGGCTACTGTTAACAATTTTAGATCTTTACCCAACCAACAGCGAGGCTTGAGATCAAGGAAAAGTTTTTGTACATCACCTTCGGTATAGCATGACCTGCATCAAACATAATGATTCATTTATATTAAAAAATTTATTTATGGGTCCTACATTACTGATGTATGAATTTATACATGAACGAATTATCACATCCGGTGTGGGCCATGTTGCACCAAGAAGTGTAACAAGCTTTTCCTGGGTCTAAGACTCTTCCTTCCTTTTTCAAAAGGATTTGGGCCGGGCCTGCAACTTGCCCAAAATATTGCCGCTGTTATGCGATTCGCATTCGTTTCCCAGCTTGCTCTCACCCGAAGGCCATTCGGCGGAGCATCTCGAAACGCTCCCTCCCGTGCTTCATTCAATCTGTCCGCTGGCGCTCTCCGCCTTGAACCCGACGGAGCGAGACGGCGCTTGAAAGCCTCGTCGTCGCGCTCTGCTCCTTCCCTAATCTCCTTCTCCTCCCAAGATTGAAGACGTCGTCTCTCGGTTCTCTCTTTCGGATTTCTAGGTTCTAAGCCATCGTTCTGGGGTCGAGATGGATTCGGATGAGATGGATGCTTCGCCGAGCTACTTCAGTCCCGAGTATTTCAGCAACAGGGAGCAATTTCGCCGCTATAGGTGTAGTCCCTTCCCTTTTTTTTTTTTTGATTCAGTTGGGTGTCCTTCCCTCGGACCGCTAGGGTTTAGGAATTATTTCTTGACATGGAGAGTCCCCTATCATTAGATCACTTTATAAAAGGATAGTTGATAGATGATGCATTATCTTTTCCCGTTGGGTGGGGATATTTTCTCCTTTTTGGGTCAAAACCCTGCCAGTGCTAGCATGGGTGGCCAACTTATTGTTCACTTCCTGTAATAAAAATCCATGGTATAACCAATTATACTTAGAAATCTGAAATTGATCATCTTTTTTCCATTCTATTCTTCCCTTTTGTATTACATCAATATTTTGCATTGGCCAAGTAATTTTCTCTCCATCTATTTCTATATTCAGCATTGCTGGATTATTGATTTTCCAATGCCAAAGAAAAAATGATTGCTTTTTTTTTGTTGGTTTCTATTACATATTAGAAATTTTGAATAAAAACAATTATTTACGGGCATCTTTTTTTTTATAGATATTCTCCGTGTTACTTTGTTGTACTTCATCTATTTATATCTTTATGAGACCTAGGAGGGTAATTATCTTTTTTATTATTGAGATACTTTGTTGTGAATAACATGCAGTGAATAATTAATAAAACCTGGAAAATTTGAAGTTCAAATGACTAACTCTCATAGACAAGCAATGCTGCTACCGCTTGACCATTTGGGCTGCAATTTTTTTGTCTGATCAACATGAAGAAGAGGAACTGCAAAGGGAACTGAGGAAGGGGAAGGGTACATCGAGTAAAAGAAATTACGTTATTAATTCACTGCACCACTCTCTGTGTGCATGTGTATTTTGCATTTACACTGCAAGAAATTTGTCCTTGAGCTTTCTCTGTGCGAGAATGAGACAGAAATCCTATTTTATTAAAAGAAAGAAAAAAGAAGTGCTTGATATGAAGAACAAATAGATGACACCTTATTTATACAAACATCATGACATATCCTTTTTTAAAATGGCGTACTAAGATTTGCTTTTTTTTTTTTTGAATCCATGCTTATATTATATTTTAGGATGTAAATCATTCATTGGATCTATTCTTACAAGTTGCAGACAGTTTTAACAATTTCAAGCTAGGGATTTACTGTTGGTTTTGAGGAATGAAGGGACCATACATCTTAGGAATGACTTGGGTGGGTATGGACAAAGGGGACTTTTATTCTATTGCTTCACCATATTCTTCATCATACCATCCTTGTTTGTTTCCGTTACTGTTGCATGTGTATTTCTAAGAGAGTTTGAAGAAAGATAAAAAAAGATGTTCAGGAGTTTACCATCTTATTTTATGCCAATTGCCTTTGTACTGGTAGGATCACCTACATCACAAATTAATTAGACATGTTTTCTGAAGTGGAGGGAATGACATATCTAAGGGTTTTGGTACTTTTGCAACGTTAGGGATTCAATAGGATTGTGAAATAGTGGAGTTGGTTAGGAAAGAGATCTAAATTTGCCAGAGAGGATTTAAAATAACCTTAGTTTTTAGCTTTTGCTTGTACCTAGAAACTAGATCAAATAGGGTCCAACTTTTGTTAGGAGAGCCTCTAGGTAAAAAGGGTATGATTTTCTAAGTTCTATAGAATAAAAGAAAATAGGAATTGTTTATAGGGCTTTGCGTTTAGCTAGATATACAGAAATAATGAATTAAAATAGTAAAAGAATATGAAGTGAAGAAAATTAAAAAAGAAAAAGTAAAAGAAGATATAGTTAGAGCTGCAAATCATGCCCAGCTTTTATTTGAAGTATGATCTCGAGCAATTGTGATGTGAACAAACCTCAGTCCAGCTCAGTCTTAATTAGAAAATGATATTAATGGGTGATATCAAACCTAGCTCAACAGGTTATGACCTACCTAACTAGTAGTTTTATGGTAATTGCAATTTGTAACCTTGCAGGACATTGTGAACACAAAGAATTTTGGTATTTTCCTTGTTCTAAGTTTCTTCATAATAATATACTTTATATCATTCATTGGAAAATGAAATATTATAGTTACGTCAACTGAAGGAAATGGTTTTCAAGGATCAGTCATTTAAGGCTATTTGAATTGTAAGGGTGTCTATAATCATGTGTTCTTGATTTAAAACGTAGTGCACTTGGTTGAGCAATTATTGTTAGAGATAAAATTACCAAATTCTGGTTTTAAAATCATTCACTGCATTAAAGAATCTGAGGTTGGAAAGGAAGTAAGCTTCAAGGAGCATAATGCAGTGGCTGTATTTTTTGTTAATATTATTTCATGGGAAAGATATATCATTTAAAAGCTGCTAGCTGTCCTTTCTGATTTGATTGAATTGGGGAAAATTTTGGCATGTTCTTCAAGGGACAGAAAGGTAGACCTTTCCTGCTTCAGTTTTCCCTATTGTATCATTTTATCATTATTATTGCAGTAAATTTCTGATTACACTAAATATTGCTCAACCCTTCCTATTTCCCTTCAAAAAGTGTTATTACTGTGCTTGTTATTTGGAGATTGATTAAGGAATTTTACCAGGCCCAGGATTTATAAATAAGTTACACCCTTCCTATTAGAAAATTCAGTAGGGAATCAAGAATTGTAGATGTTCCCTTTATCTTGTTCTTGTTGACTTTGGATTTTATACAATAAAATGATGGTGGAAGGTGATCATATGGTAGATAAAAAAGGTCCTTGCAGAGGAAGTGATTTTGTGAAACATGAAGTCCAGGGACTGGTAGATAATTGAATTGACATTATGTTGTGTTAATATTCGCTACGTGCTTATGATTTGGAAAGTTTCTTCAGGATTATTTAGCCCATACATGAAGCTAGCTTCTTGTTTAGACTGGATTTTGCAGTTCATACATGTTCATACGCACTCATGTTACTGAAGATCTAAGTTTCTAGTCTGGATTTTTGGCGGAGCAATTTTTCTGGGGTCATGTATTTTGTGTTAGGCGTTGGCATAAAGACAGTTGAATTCTCAAAGGTAGAACAGTGTTTTAATGAGTTATATTTTTGATAATAAACAAAGCCTATTGCATCTATCAGGGGCTGGACTTACAACTGTTTCTTTATTAAATGCTATGGGCAATTGGGCATACACATATAGCTATATGAAACAATTCTGATTTTAAATACACGTTGCATTTTTACTATATAGCCGACCCCATGTAGTTGGGAAAAGGCTTAGATGAGTTGAGTTGAGTTGAGTTGCATTTTTACTATATAGCCGACCCCATGTAGTTAGGAAAAGGCTTAGATGAGTTGAGTTGAGTTGCATTTTTACTATATGGAGAAGAAGGCATAGTCTACTTTTGGATATCATTTCTATAGAACAGGCAGACCAATTTTACTTTGTAATAGTTGTTTTCATTTCTAATACTGTCTTGTTTTTCATGTCTTTTGTCGCTGAATCTTCCATTTGGGCTTTATTTCTTAATGTTGACTTTGAAAGATGATTTTAGTTTAAAGTGGTTCTGCTAGTTAGAATTTTCCATGTTAATTTTGATCTGCTTCATTGTTGTTTCTAGATCTCTAAAGAAGTTTAAACTTTAAAGGGCTGATGGTTTTTTTTTTTGTTTATCAGTTTAGCAATATTTCTGAATTTCTTTATAGCAAATGGAAAGGTGATGAGCATATTTTACCTAAAATTGACTAACTTGTGGTTGGAGGTAACAAAAGTTGCATATAACATCGATATCTAAATGGTCAAATACGAAACCTTCCCCAAGAATTTCGGACATCTATTTTTTTGTTGGCATAAGTTGTTGAATAGATTTGCTTGACGAAGTGATTTCACTTATGTCTTTTGGCAACTGATTTTCTATTCGGTTTGAAGACATTGAAGTAAAATATTACAAAACAATGGGCATATTTATGAAGTTAAAGGAATCGCTTTTCTGTAGACATGGAACCTACTTTTAATTGATACATCAGTAAACTGAAAATTAGATTCATAATTTTTCTGCATCTCTGGTGCCCTAGCATATCCTTTAAAGATTCATTTTTAAAAAATTCTTTTGTGCCACCATGCAGGAAGAGGCAGTCAACATCAACCATTTCACCTCTCCTTGGAAATTCAGTGTCAAAATTTTCTGATGCAAGGCTCTTGTTGGAAGGTGATAACATTCAAAGGCGAACCAATACTGCACTTCTCCTTGAAGAAATTAAACGGGAAATGGAAAATGTTGACACTGATGGCTTGGATAAAGTATTAAATTCATCAAAAAAAAGGGCATCCATTGATAGTCATGCAGTCTCAGAGCTGAATGCTGGTTTTGATTCAATTCGACAAGTGTCAAGCCAGTCAATAAAATCTGTCAAGCATGAAAATGAGATATTGACTGATGGAGAGACGACTTTCACATTATTTGCTTCTCTTCTTGATTCTGCACTTCAAGGTTAGTTCTCTGATGCATATCTTACAATTGTTAGACTCATTCACTTATTACAAGGATAGGCATGTTGCACTCTGCAAGGATAAAGTAACAATATTGGTTTTTGTAATGTATTAACATTGTGACAGAGATAGTCTCTTGTTCTAGAGAAGCATGCAGTTGATGATAGTTATGTTCAGCAGTCACTAGTGTTCAAACCCATCATGAAAACCAAGTCTTGAACTTATAGTTTGTCCTGCACCATATTCTACAAAACTATTGCATTGCTGATAATTTGGCTTGGTCTTCATTGCTGGAACCTTTTACCCATGCAACACTTGCTTCATAATCTTTTTAGCTTATCTGGCATGCATCCACTTGCAGTCACCTCCTTCAATCTTTTTATCTCTGCCTTCTTGCTCCTGCAACCGAAATTGCTTATATACCATTCCCAATCTAATTAACTAAGGGTTTGGTGCAAGAGAGGGCTATTGGTATTTACTGCTTCTCCATATGTAGCATATTCTGCTGCAATATAGAATGGTGCAAGCCGATATCTTGTGACTCAGGCTGTCTTGATAAAAGACATAGGTTATTCTTGACAATGACAATGTCATTTTAGTTTGCTATGGGTTGTAATGGCATTTTTATGGTTTTTAACAACACTGCTTTTCTTGTTTTGAAGGTCTGTTTTGTGGTTGCAGGTGACAATGATTTGAAATTTTACTGCCAAAGATGAATATGAGCAGAGCCAAAATATATAAGTTTTTATTCTTTTGAATTTAGACAATTAAAATAATTTGCTTTCGTCCTCCTACATATGTTTTTTAGTAGATCACATATATCCTATCAAGATTCACAGTGTTTTCCAGCTAAGGGGTTTCTTTTGCATTACCTGTCTCATTTGTGGAATAACCTGAAGTTAATGCAATGATATCTCTCTCTTTTTTTTATAAAATTTGAAATGGTACTAATCCAATTTGTGTTTGAAAATATTATGTGCCTGAGACAGCTTGTTTATGTGCTGGATACATCTAATAAGTATCTCATTTTTTGAATGTAAAAATGTCCAAGATACTTCTCTAATATGTTGATACTTTTTGGATACTCTTGGGATAGGAGTTTTAATGTTAATCTCAAAGTTCGTGATTTTGAGTGTTGTTATGTGAAGTGTGGACTATATTGTGATAATCAATTATGCTTCTGTTTGGGATGTTTCATATTTGTTATTAAAACATACATATGCATGTTATGACCTAGCCTGTTCATATCATGTTTTTGCCATATTTGCTGTATCAACATGTTTGTATCATGCTGCATTCTTATACAATATGGCCGTTCCCCTATTCACGTTTCACAGCAAATGCCTTGCACTTGAAACAAGAAAACATTTGTCTTTACATTAATTTCTAAGATGGTTGTTAATAGAAAAATAAAAATAAGTTTTGTACAGTGATTACTTACATTAGTTATAATTTTCCCTGTTAGGAAAGCAGAAGATTTTATCTGTATTTTTTATTTTTATGTTTATATTTTCAATTATTTGTTGTGTAAAATCAAGTAAGAAGCATGCATATGCCTTTGGCTTGCATGCATATTAGACTATTAATGTTCTTTTTGCTGACATATGGCATCATTTATACCCATATTATGGTTACATTAACTATTGATGCTCCTATTAGCTTCCCATTTCAAGAACTCCCAAGTCTCAAATGGATCGGGTCGACGTGTGGCTCGATCTATTGTTGACCCAATTATACTTGGCCTGATCTGGTTTTTAAGACTTATGGATTTGGTCAGAGTTAAAAAATGGACCCTTTTTGAAAACTACGTTGGGCCTGGGTTTTGTGATTTATAACCTGATCTGACTCAGCCCACAAATCATATGATTCTATTTGTGACAACATTAGATATACTCGACTTGACTGGAACTAGATGTGACCTAATCTGAAAACCTAAAACGAGCCTCATCTTTTTTCATCAATGGTTTCTATTTACAAAGTTCTGAAACATATCAATTATTTATACTTTAAAATTGTAGTTTGCAAACTTGCATTTGTAATATATTTATTTTCTTGGATCAAAGATTAAAAAGTTCATTTGAACAAAAATTCATGTTTAAGTTTTTATTACTTTAGGTTTATTCTAAAACTTTTAGTGATTTTGCTAATACTTGACTTGAACTATAGACTCAAACTGACCCAGTTCCAACTTCGAACTGAACATTTTGAGTTCCGGGTACTACTTGACCCCAACCCAAACGTACTGGCCCATTGGGTCTTTTTTGTTTCCCCTTGAACCTGATCCAAAGTGCTCCAATCAGCCAATGGATTGGGTCAGGTTCAAAACCAAGACCTGAATTGTAGCCCCAGGTCACGTTGCGGTCAAGCATGCCCTGGTTCCTACTGTGAAGATCTTCAGCAATTTGCTATGTGTAAACAATTGTGCTCCCACCCACCCCCCCACCCCCACCAACCCATAACTCTAGTAGGAAGAATTGTGCTTGATGAAAATCTTGGCCTCATCCATGTTGAAAGTGATGTAAGAAATTCCTTTGCAATCATTGGGTAATGAATTGAAAAGGGCATAAACTCACAAAACCCTGAAGAAGTGTCTTTGATCTTGAAGTCAACCTAAATGGACAGGAGCTCCAAGAGTCTGGTTCCCTAAAACTCACACTTTAGGCCATCTTAGAAATAATTCACGTTATTTTATGTATTGGCATGATCCACAACTCTTGTACCATCATGCTAAACTGCCCTTAATTCACATTATTTTGTGTAATCCACAACTCTTTTACCATATATGCTTAGCTGCCTTAGCAAATAGGGGGAAAGAAAGCTCATGTTTCATTTTGATGTGGACATGGCGCATAAGCTTCCATATTGACCCAATATTTTGTCATCTTTAAAAGTTCACATGCTGACAAATTTGCAATAGTGGCTATGAAGCATTCATATCTTTTGTTACATTACTTATTTTTGACCTTCATTAACGTGATCAAATATAAAAATGCTTGCTTTTTGCATATTTGCAGGGTTGATGCCTTTCTCTGATCTTATTTTGCAGTTTGAAAAGACATGTCGAAATGTCTTTGAGGCAATAAGGTGTTCTTTCTTTCATCAACCTAAATTTTTTATTGGAATCTTTATGTTTATTTTATTTCATGGATGGTCATTAGTCACATATGCATGTAGAGTTCTATCTGCAAATTCTGTAATCTTCTTCTTCTGTTTCAATCAAGGTTTAATATTGATGCTGAGACTATTTTTGTTATTTCACTTTGACTGGCCATAGTTTTGTTTCCTCTTTCTCAGCTTGGCCTCTTGTGATGATGTCTAACTGGAATATTCATTGCAATCCCTATTTTTTTCCATTTGAGAATTAGAAGGGAAGAAAACTAAACCAAAATCAAATGTGTGGGATTTGAACCCAGGTCATTGCTATTAACATCCAATGAGAATCAATTGGCTCACCACACTTGATATTTTTTGCAATCTTATCATTCATATATTATAGTTGATGTTATTAGTATGTAACTAAAAAGAAATGCAGGTATATGTGAACTATGAAGATGTAAAATCAACTTAGAAAAAAGGGAGAGACTGAGAAGTGGAGTCCTTTGGATTATAATCCTATTTGTCTAAGATTGATTTCCTAGTGAGTTTGACTTTGTTCCTTACCTAACTCATGATGGTTTTTAATGAAGCGGAGACCAGCTTGCAAGTTGTAGAACATGCGAATTTCTTAAGCTTTGAGGAAAGTGTAAATACAAAAATGAAATTAGGACTCCGTGCTCTAAAATTTTGCACGCACTCTCATATGATCCTCCATTAGAGGATGCAAATAAGAAACTACAAAATATGTTCAGTGAGATGATTTTACTATCTTTAAAATGTAATGAAAGAGATTAGGTAAAATTGTAATTTCCTGTTGCCTTGAAGCAGAGTTTTAGATCCTATGGTATGGGGCGATCCTTGTTTTTTTTATAGAATGGTACACATTGCTGTCTTGCCATGTCGTGATACATGGGATAGGAGATGTCCTAAGACGTGCTAATTGGGATGCTTGGATGATGTTGGGATGGTCTTATCCCAACACTTGGGATGGTAATCCATTCTAACGTCCTATATAGGATGTCCTAGTGGGATTTGAAACTATGCTTTGAAGTTCTTTGGGAAAAGAATGAGGGTGATATTCTTGGAGAAAGCAGCGTCCTTTGATGGCAATCTCCACTTTTGTGCAACAAATGTGTGCATGGTCTTGTACTCTAAACTTAAAACTTGTCTGATAGGAGCAAACTTGATAAAATAATGAAAACATGCTAAGTATTTGCAGAAATACCATTTTAGACTGCATGAAGGACTAATCAACATGCAAACTGTTTGCTTTAGTTTCCCAAACCTTCCATTATTCTGGAAGGAAAATATTCTGACCGTTCAAATCAGTTAAATCTTTTAAATAGTTTTACAGAGAAATATTAACCACTTTTGACATATATTGGGATGTGCAGATCTAAATACTCCTTGAAGTGACACGGAATAAGGGCGAGTATGGGCCAGGCCAAGAGAAAAACCAACCTGAGGCATTGGCCTGGCCTGAAGTCGGGTTGCCTATTGTTAGCCTAGGACTGGCCTAGTAGGATTCTTTGGGGGCCTAGCTCAGCCCACTCTCATGTATATTATAATAGTGTAATATATTGATATATGGAGGGATGTTAAATACAAAGAGTTGGTGGGCTAGTTAGAGCTTCAGAACCTTACTAAAGGGTCTCTGGTTCAAGTCACTTCAAATGCATCTTATATATATATATATATATATATATATATATATATATATATGTAGAGACTTGGCTACATTCAAATGTAACCAAGCGTAAATCAAACTTGCTGTAAGATTGTCTAATCCTAGTAAAAATGTGTTAGCATGTGCAATGCTGTAGTTTTCATCCCCAAATTCTCTCTTTTTTTAAATCAATTTTGTAATTCAAAATATAAATAATTCAGAAAGTAAAAATATTTATCAAAAAGTCAAAACATCATGTTATAAGATGTTTTCCACCCTACGATATGTCCAAAATTCCAGAAAATCGAGAAAACTTGGAATTTTTTTGATTTGTGCCATTTTTTTGGCCTTTTTTTTTTCCAAAAAGGGGGAATAAAAGCCTTACTAGATTTGATGGCCCTCTCTTTAACATTACTAGCTTCTTTGCTCCTATCCTCTTTCTCTCCTCTCCCTCCCTCTCTTCACACCACCCCCCCTGTCTCTTTCTTATGGCTTAGTCAAAAGGAGGGTTAAAGCCTCTCATGAACTGCCTAAAGGGGGGGAGGGACAACCCACATCGTCCACTTTATCCCCTATAAACAAACTTTTTTGAAAATTGTGTCATGTGCGACACCCACTTCGCTGGCTGAACTAGTGCTAATATCAATTAGTATTGACCTATCTCTTCTAGGATGCTCAAAGACTTGCATTGTACTAGTAGAATTGTGGCTTGTATTGACCTGTGTTGACATTAACTTGACTGGGATGCCCCTATTATAGACAATCTTTGTGAATCTTGGGGTTTTAGTGCCATTTTATAGCCAAAATGGTATGATACCAATTGTTTTATGTTGTTTTAGTGGTATTTAAAACACCACGACTAAAAAATTCTTGACAAATCGCTAAAATCCCTATCTTGGGGCCTGTCTAGATGTAGGTCTAGGTCAATATGGTATTGGTCGAACTTGAACAACCATTAATAACAAAAATGAAGAAAAATATAAAAATAAATGGAAAAGTTGGTGTCCAAGGATATTAGGCTGTCCCAAGTGTGGTATGCATGACCAATCCTTTTCATATTAGTTGGGATCAAAACTTGTCATACTAGGAACTAGTAATGTTTTGGTACTAGACCGATACAGTTTGAACATTTAGTATGAGGTATACTTATTAAAGTCTAGGTAAATAGGAGGGTCCAACCCATGAACGGCTCTACATTGAGACAAGCTAGGCAGTCCAGCATGGAATATGATGGTTTGTTATGATACGGGGTTGATGCAGGACAATTTAACTCTTGTACCAAACTGAACTACCAAATCGTGAACCATCTAGTTTGGTGCGGTTTGGCCATCCTTGGTTGGGATGGAACAGGATGACCTTGTTTTTAGAGACTTTGGCATTTGGATTCATCCTAGGATTCTCTCTTTAGTCCGGCATGTTACTGCTGGGTGGGCTAGATGATTGGGTCTTTAAACTTGCTTTACATTTAAGGCAAAGAGAGGGATTGTGAATCCTGTAGGAAACCATCCTTGGGCAACTTTGCTGCTGGGTTGCTGCTCCTTATGAAAGGTGGCTGCATAATGAAGAAAATTGGCATGGCTGGCTTTAACTGCATTTTAAGAGAGGTTTAAGCAAATATAGCGCTACCTAGATGAAATCGCTAAAGGGAATTCTGTTAGAAGATGAGGTCATATGTCCTCATGGCAGGTTTTCAAATACTAGATAAGAAATGAATCATGCCAATAAGCATTGAGACAAACTTGTATATGGTATTGGAGAAAACAAATTGACCATGTAGAGCCAATTGTAACCATCAAACAAGGATCCATATGCCTCTTTTCCTGGAGTGTGGATTGATAGACATTGCAGGAAAATTTAAGCAATTATTATGTGGTGAGCAAAGCGACCGGATATGATAGCTTAGAGTGGTCTACGTAAGCTTGACAGTCCGAACATATTCTGTGAGGATCCCAATAAATTCCTAATGGAGGAGGAGGATGTAAACATGGAAATGAAGAAATAGAAATATCTTTCATCCAATTTGTAAACAAACTTATTTTATGATGACTATGTCGATTTTGATGCCTTATTTGAATTCAACCTTGAGCTGATTGCTTTTAAACATTTAACTTCTAAAAGGCTGTATTTGGATGTTGCATAGTTAACCAGAGGGTGAATAGATACACCATTGGTAACCACTCCCTAATTGGATAAGTTGTCCTGGTTATCATACTTTTTGGGTCATTGACTGATCAAAGTTATCATGGCATTTTGGGCTCTGTTTTGGCTGGTTAAATTGCTAACCACTCCCAAACTTTCACATAACTAGCATGCAAACATGCCTCAGCATTCTAATGATTATTTAGTATTAGCATTGTATATGTTCTTGCGTAAGGTGAATTTAAAATTTCTGTAAACAGTATAAGATGTTTTGCATGAGTAAATCTTGTCATATGGTAATTTTGAGATTGTTTTTCTTTCTTAGATGTTAAGTACTTGCTGTTATGCATATCTTTTGTTTTGTAACAGTTTAAAAATGATTTTGTGTTTCATTCATCAGGTATGGTAGTACAGGGAGGCATCGGGTGGTAGAAGATAAGTTCATGCGGCAAAAAGCTCAACTCTTGCTTGATGAGGCAGCTTCTTGGTCACTTCTTTGGTATCTCTTTGGGAAAGGTAATCACTATGCAACTATATAAACCAAGGTTTTAAATTTAGTGGGATGGGGTTGTCCCCTTTTTCTTGTAGAATAAGATGCATCACCATCCTGCCCTGTCCCAATGCTTGGGATAAGGGGCATCTTAAGTAGAGGTAGGCACTGGGGCCATGCTGTCCACGGCACGGCACGACCCAGGCCCATATGGGCCATGCTAGGCACGGCCCAGTAAACCGTGACGTGCCGGACTCGAAAATTTTTTTTCGCGGGTGGCTCAGGCCCGGCACAGCCCGTGGCCTTTTTTACCGTGCCGTGCTTGGCATGGCACGGTAATTTTAGAGGCACGATGGGCTTGGGCCGTGCCGGCGGCACGGCCCAGTGCCCACCTCTAATCTTAGGACATGTCGATTGAGATGCTCGGATGATGGCAGGATGGTTCCAACACTTAAGATGGCAATCCATCCTGATGTCTTATGAGACATTTCATTGGGATCTGAAACCATGATATACTAAATTATTTTTAAGCTTTTAACCATATAAACAATGTTATTTTTAAGTTCTTCCATAATTTCTTTGTTACATCTTGAAGTTATCTTGTTAGATTAGATAATGTTGGACATGGCTTTCAAATTCTTTTTCTTTTATCTGTTGCTTGAAGTGACAGTTGCAAGTATAAAATTATATCATTAATTCTTTCCAGGAAAATGCAGCAAGGTTAGAGTATAGATATGGATGGTGAATTTGCTATGTTGTCTATTGAGTCAAACTTAATGCTTGGCTGAAAGCTGTAGCTTGTTCTTCAGTTTGCATGAGAATCTTTTCTCTGGTACAATGATATGACCTAAGAAACCTTAATAAATGCTGACACTTGTAAATGCAACATTATAAGTTCTTAAAGCAAGTTGTGTTTGTATAGTTTTGTTGTCAATCCAGGTTTTTATTTGGATTTTTGAGCAACAGTTTTGCCTTAACATTATAATCACTATCTCGGAAACACTTTTGGGATAGCTGCAGAATGCAAAATTTAGACAGCAACCATGTTTGGTTCTGGAAACATGTTTCATCAACACCTTTTGTCTGCTTCAAGAGTGAAAAAACATGTAACTACATCCTTAAATTGCTTCATTGCAACTAGTTTTTTGACATTGTCTTTGATTATGTGTTTTAAATTTTAATATATCATTTTATCATGCACTGTACCTGTAAGCTATACCACTAAATCGACAAGACAGCAATTTCAGACTTTGTTTTGCACTTGTATGCTGTATGTGAAGATAGACTCTTGTAATTTTACACTTTGTCATCTTTTGTACCCATGTTTCTATCATTCTCAGCTACAAAAAGAAACTTGTTAGAATTTCTTCTAAGTCAATATTAATGTCTTCTGGGTTTGAATTGTTTTTTCATCCTACTGCAGGAAATGAAGAGCTTCCTGAGGAGCTATTTGTGGTATTGTCCATTTAACTGTTGCACTTTTTTATCCTCTTGAGATATATGAAGGACCACTATGAATTCCATCAATTATTACCATACAGTTCCCAACAACATCACATCAGGACGCCTGCCAGTTTGTTTTGACTAATCATACAGCACAATTATGTCTTCGGATAATCCTTTGGCTAGAAGGGCTAGCTTCAGAAGCCCTTGATTTGGAGAAAAAGGTGCTGAGATTTTCCTTTAATTTGGATGGCTTGCTTTGATGAAGTATTAAGAGTTCTCTTTATGTGACTAGATGTTTGAAGATTGATGCATATATACTTTGTTAGTGGTGCTTTTTTTGATCTGACATAAACAATCACTAGAAGAAATTTGGAAATTAGATGCATTATTCTTTTTTTTTAGCTAATGATACACAAGGCATTCTGGTGATCATACTAAGGAATGTGTATGTCCGTATGTATGTATATGAATGGAAATATTGTTAGAGGTGTTTTTGTTGTTTTCATTTTAGTAAACAATTAATTATCATGCCCTTTAAAAATGTATATCATTCAAAAACTGTAGTAAAGAGCATAATAGTCAATCACTAATTATATATATCTATATATATATATATATTCTATATTTTTCATAGAAAGTGTTTCAAAGAATTCAAGGCATCTTAGACTACAAATAAATTGGCCATTTTAGAAGATATTCAAAGTAAAAAATTTCAATGGAAAACGAAGTTCAATTACTAAAACAAAGAGTTAGCTTCTAGAGTTATATGGAGTTGAACAACCTAAAACTACAATGGCAGTGATGTGGAAGAGTTTAATACCCCTCTATAACATACTTGAATAGGAATAAGAGAGGAAGAAAATAAATCTGTTATCAGCATTGCCATATCTAGTTCATTGATGCAGCCGCGTAGGGCTAGGGATACAAATATGTAGTTATGGACAGAAGCAAATTCTTGATCTGATTAGTTCTAAAAGTTTATCCTTTTCTATGCCGAATTAGTGAGAAGGTAGAAGGAAAGAGAAGATGGGGTTGAGTTGAGGGAAAGAAGAATATAGAGAGGAGACACAATAACATCAGGTAAAATCTCAACAAAGGAGTCACTTAATTCAATAAAATCGAAATCATACATAATTCGTCACTCCCCATGGACCTATATTTGTAGATACCTAACTGACCTAAATCAATGTTTCCTAATCATAGAAGTATTCCAGGATTACCTATAATGGACATAGGACTCTGATTTACATTACGATGTTTGATTTTATTTAGAATTCCTAATTAGCCAAACAGTCCATTATATCAAACCTTTTCACTTCCTAATTGAAGATAACCAAAGACTTTCTAGAATATAGTAAATTCGCAACTTAATCGTGTCTCACATAAAAGACCAGGAAATCTTTCCAAATCACAATTCTGAGTTTAGGACTTTCCTAACCTAACGCAGACTTAAAATAGGCCCTTAGATGATAATTTCACTCCTAATGGGATTCAAACACCCACTGAAAAAATAGCTCCGAAAATTAACACGAAAATTGCAAGAAAATGAGAATTATTTAACCTACTCCTTAAACACTCAATAAACCTAGTAAATTAACTGAACATAATCCAGACTTAAACTACATCATTCATTATCATATCTAGTACTATTGCAAGAGATCCGGTCACTCTAGCTGTCTTGAGTATGTATTGAAATTTATTACCTGGAGAGGCTTCTCCACTCGTGAACATCTACTATCATGACCTTTGCAACTGCTTTACTTTAGTGTGTATATGTACATATTTACATTACATACATCCATATATACATGTACTATTAAACTTGATGCTTGTATATACGTATACATGCGTGTGTTCACACATCAGCACATTATTTTTTGTTATGTTTCTCTATCAATATAGAGTAGACATTGTACTACTTTAATGCATGCAGATTTATAAACAAGCAGTGAGGATCACCTGTGAGGAGGTTTTTTGACCATTTCCACCGGCTATGGATAGAATGGGTGGTAATTTGTTGAGATCTTATGGTCACATACAGTGAATCTGCCAGGTTCTCATGAGATGGTCTGTGGCTCTTTGAAATCAAAGAAAGAAAACTTTCATGTAACATAAATTTATGGCAGGGAATGGACTTATATAAGCTGATGTTTACAGAAAACATGACCATCACTAATAGTTGATGACAAAAGCAGCTGTTGTTAAGGGGCTTTTTTTGGGATGGCCAAGTCATGATTTACCCCCTGTACTGTAGTTTTGTTTGGCTATGATGGAGGAATTTAGAGTTGTAAATATAGTTAGCTCAGGATAGTATCTTTGAGTTAGGAGACATCCTTGTTGCAAGGAATGTTCAGAATATTCTCTCTCTTTGGTTGGCTACAGTTTGAGGTCCTGTCACTCTCACAGATCTTGCTCTATGGCTTAATACTTCCCTATATTGGAAATTTCCATGGCATAGATGGAACCATGTTTTGATGAATTCTGTGTTGGAATGTATCATACTTCATGGGCACATTTTATTGCACATGGTAAAGTTGATATGCAACAATACTGTCAGTGTCATATGTAGTTTGTATTCATGCAAACAAAAACTTTTCCTTTGAGAATACATTATCCTTTTTGTTGGAGATGACTAAGATTAGTTTGAATAATGTTTGGTTCCTTTTTTTCCTGAATCAATGTCATTCAGGGCTAAATTCATGGTTTTTAATATTTTTCCCTCCGAAAACTTGTTCTATAAGTTAAATCAATGCAATCTGCTATTAGATTTTAGCAAATTCCATATCTATCAACAGGATTACTAACTTCATTAATGATATTTTCTTAAGTAAATTTTTGATATTTTTGGAAATGCTTGAAGGACAACTAGATGATTCATTTCTAGCTAGCAAAAATGTTTCATGATTTGTCTTTTAATTGTTTGCATATTACATAAGTGCATGCTGACCCATGTAGTTGGGAAAAGGCTTAGATGTGTTGAGTTCAGTTGAGTATATTACATAGTGCATGTAACCTGTGATGAGAGAAATATATTTATGTCAACTTCATGTTTTTGAAATATTCAGATTATATATGCATATATACATATAATTGTTGTTTTGAATAATCAACTTCAAAATTAGTA
Source organism: Calamus simplicifolius (assembly GCA_900491605.1). Lineage (NCBI taxonomy): Eukaryota > Viridiplantae > Streptophyta > Magnoliopsida > Arecales > Arecaceae > Calamus > Calamus simplicifolius. The sequence goes on along the minus strand of UESW01003841.1, from coordinate 1,448,465 downwards.
AATTTGTAAAATATATTTTAAGTTTCTAAATGGAAATTCCTTACTTTCTCATGGTCAGCTTTTATATGCATGATATCTTAATTAATGTATACACACTGTGTATAAGCAGGTACATATTTGTACCAAGGATCTATAAACCGGGATATGGACCCATACTAGTCACTAATCCTATATGTTTCAAGGTTCGCCGTATTAGGAACTAGTATGTTTGATATGGAACATATTGTACTCAACTAATGGCATACTGGTTAGGCAAACCAGGAGGCCTCAATCCATGCAGTGCCCTACATTGAGTTAACCAAATGGTTCGGCATGGTACGTGATAGCTTTGTATGTTTTAGGGTAGGTACAAGGTCGGTTCGGGATGGTATGAGTGGTTCGACTCCTATGCCAAACTGAACTACCAAACCATACTAGCCTGAAACCAAACCACCAAACTGTATCGCTTTTGGGTTGATTCAGTGTGGTTTGCCCTAAACCGTCCAGTTCAGTACGGTTTGGCAATCTTTGGTATGTAACTCATTATAGAAGTGCTATTGGGTTGGTATGCCTCCATCCAAATGATAAAGAAATAAAGGTATTGAGCACTGTTGTGGCAGCATGCATTGTTTTGGGTTGGTACACCTCAGCATGGTGGTGGGTTAGTTCTGGCCTAGTTTGCCGAAACCAGGCCATGCCAACTTCTAGTGTGATGGCCCCTAGCTGGTACGGGGCTGCTAAACATAGATTTTCAATCCTTGAATGGATATATGCATATTTTCATGGTGTGCTTGTGCATCTTGGTTTTTGTGGAGAATCATAGGTTGTCTAGGTGCCCTTTGTTTAGAGGGTGGAGAAATGTTTGATAGGGCAATAGCATCTGGGGGACTATGCTGTAAATATGTTTTGGCTGTTTTATCATAGTTTTGGAAGTTTGCTAGTTTGAAAATGAATCTTTTTTTATTGTCTTATCTTAAATGGCATATTGTTAGCCAGAATGCTGATTTGAATAGGTGGAGTTCTTGTTTGGAGTCCTTTGTTGGTGAATTTCAAGATATCGAAGGTTGCTAAGAGTTGCTTGGTAGGAATATGATTGATAGAAAAAGCTGGAATTTCTCTAGGGAGGAGATCTCTTTGGATGGTATGATTTGAAATCCTTCTATTTGAAGTACATTCTGAATGAGTGTTCTCAAGTGGAACTCCAGCCTGGAGTTCAGTGTGATGATCTAGTTGTTGGAAGATGTTTTGACTTGGGGCTGATGAAACCTTGGTGGCTGTTTGATGGATGATTGAATACAGTTTTGGCTTGGGGCCTTCGAGCTTTTGTGGGACTGAGGAGCTGTTGAAAAGTAAACTTTGTCGTGGCCTATTTAATGTGCAGAGGCTTGGTTAAGGTTCCCATGTGTTTGGAATGGGGATTCAATATTCTGGGTTACTAAGTGGACCTTGTTGTAGGACTGGACACCAATCTAATTAATGAAATTCAAAAAAATATATATTAATGAGTTTTTTTGTTTGATATTATTATTATTATTATTTTGGCATCTGTTTTGATAGGTGTCACTTTTTCTATTCACAAAGGACCATAACAAGAATCTTAAAAGTTTAAATCTGTTTTTCTGTTAACCATTAATTAGTGGAATAATTACTATTCTTGCAGGTGAGAGGGTCTCATGTGGGTTCCTATCTTCCAAGCTCTGGTGTTTGGCATCATACACAGAGGTTCTTAAAGAAGAAGAATGATGATCCAGCTATAATAAGGCACTTGGATTTTGATGCTCCAACACGGGAAGTAGCTCAACCACTTTCTGATGACAAAGTATGAGTCTATCTGTTGCATTTTTGTTATACTAAATCTATATGCTTGTCAGTGAGAGTTAATTGCTTCACCAAAAAAAAAAAAAAAAAACTCCAAGTGAAACTTTAAAAGTGTGAAATCAGATTTTCTAGATATTAAGTTCTAATTGAAGAATGTAAATCGCGGCCCCTTTTGGTGAATGCACCAAATATGATGGTTGCACTTTGTTTAAATTTCTCTGTAAAATACTATGCAAATCATGTAATGGGTGAGTTGAATAAATAAGGCTGTATCTTCAAAGAACATGTGGGCATCAGTTTCATATATGCAAACGTAAAGTGTCACATCCTAGAACCCAGCTCTGCTAAGTCTTGAATATGACTACAATAACATTTGATCAATGTCCTGAATTCATTTCAGTTGATGTTGTGGAAACAAATAAGTCTCAATGTAAACTTCAATTCATGTAGTCACAATATTAGTGGCCACTTGATTATATAGAGCAAACTAAAATCTTATCCAAATTAGTCTTCTTTTACAACTTACAGCCCTGTGTTGAATAGGGTTCACTTAGATTTACTTAAAATATGCAAACTATCTCACCCAAATGCACATATTTTCCAATATGACATATTCCAGCACTCCTTCCAGAACTAGCACAACATCTATATGCACGTCTTATCTTTTGATGTACTAAAATAGCACCAAGTTTTTTTTTTTTTTTGAGGCAGATTCTGATATGCAGACCTTCTCAACCAATTTTAATCAATGATTTATCTGCAACCTCCACAGACATAATACTGTCATTCTTTCATTAATTTTGCTCGATGTTACGCTGATTTCTCTTTGTAGAAAATATCCGATCCTTATGTGTTTGGTTAGGAAGTTATTTATTTTCTTTATTTAGAATGGATTTTAGTTTTCTGTTTTTCCTTAGTTAGATTTTGTAGATTTCCTACTTTCCTATTCTGATGGGATTCCTAATTCAAAGGAAGCTGTTTCCTTTTTCTGTGGACTGGTATAACAACCACCCTTTTATATATATTAGGGTGTAATTCATTAATAAAGGGAAAGTGAGGAAAAATCTCAGAATTCTTCACTCTTCTACCAGTTTCTATCCTTTGCTGGCAAATGTGCACAGTGCAGTTGGGACACCCTCTAAATTTTGTGGGACCTTTGTCTATTTTGTTATATTATTGTTAAAAAGTTCTTTGTCATTTATAGTAGTATTAGTTGTTATTCTGTGCAATCATTGAAACTGTCTTATGACTTTTGATTTTGGTGGACATTGACTCCCAATCATGTGTTCCTTAGGTTTTATTCCATAATTTGATGATCGGAAATCTACTTTAACTTGCCTTTGGCAGGACAATTTTCATCAAGACGAAACAATTAAAAGCATCCAAGAATTCTCTCTATTTGAAATTGTAGGGATCTTGAAATTAGACTTCAAAAGTCAAGCATCTTCTCATGATACATAGGAGTCTTGGTTTAGTAGTTGAAGTCATGTTTTACATCACCACTTACCACCAAGCTCTGGAGTGGTAGACTGGCTTTGGTTACCTATCAGCAAATGCAGAACAAACTAGCAAAGGAAGGTGTTAGCAAGTCAAAACCTGCTCGATATCTTTCTGTTTTTTTAATGGATACCTAGACTTTATTTGAATTTCTTTACTGTTGGCTTTTGTGCTATATCAACAGCATATAATTACATGAATGGCTTATGAATACTGAACAGAAGCAAGATGAGTTACTTCTTGAAGATGTCTGGACGCTGCTAAGAGCTGGAAGATTGGAAGAGGCATGTGAACTGTGCCGCTCTGCTGGGCAGGTATGCCATCACCTAGTTTTGGTTAGCTTTTTTTAGCCAATTGATTTCTTTGCCAAATGATTAATTTTGCTACTTTATATCTACAACTACAATGTTCAGCCCTGGAGGGCTGCAAGTCTGTGCCCTTTTGGAGGGTTAGATCAATTTCCTTCTGTTGAAGCTTTGCACAGGAATGGAAAGACAAGAACATTGCAAGCCATTGAATTGGAAAGTGGGATTGCACACCAATGGCATCTTTGGAAATGGGCATCATACTGTGCATCAGAGGTAAGAGCAGAATGTAGTTGCAGCCCTTGCAATCTGCAAATTTTGTACATTTTTGTTTTTTTTTTTAACCTATTTCAGAGCTAATGTTATGTTGTGTCATAACCCAGCAAGTTTGAGAAGATATTGTTTGTGTTCACTGCCTTTTGCTGCTCTTGGTCCTTTGTTTTGCTCAGGATAGAAGATCTTGATCTCATTTTAGTCATGGAGGACTGGAGAGATTGATTTTGATTTAAAAAACCCTGGCTTTGGGCTGGAATTTTGAAAAAAATGGTACCAAAACTCAGTACAGGGGTGTACCAAATATTGGTTGCTACTAGGACAAGTTGGTATGCCCAATATGGGCTGGTATGTTCTAGTGCAGAAAGCCAATCAACTATTTTGTTTGCACCAACCTTTCTGTGCAAGCTCCTATGTAGCTGCTTTAAACATGCAAATATCAATTTATGAGCAATTCTTTTGAATGCCAACCATATTGGCAATTTTAAAGACTAAATTGAAAATAAATGAGATAAACTCATGTTAAAACTGGTTTACTATATATGCTAACCCTTGCTGGTTAAGAAAGCTTATCTGGGTCTATCTTATTCATTCCTTGAGGTAAAACTCTTGAAAAATGCATGGCACATGGTTAAACCTTTACACGAAAGGATTATGCATTGTGCAGACTTCATGCTATTTGCAAACCTTGTTCCTTATGGTTTTTATGTGCAGGCATACACCAGAGGTTGGTAATTCTGTAACATTTGGCAGGGTTTTGTTTTCTTTTCTGAAAGTAGTGTTACTGCATTTGAACTTAAATGCCAATCCAAAATATGGTGGGACTCAATTTTGGTTCAGGCATCCCAAGGGCTAAGGTGGGGTTTCATTCAGCAATTTTGGTTGAGGTATTCCAAGGGCTAAGGCGGGGCTTCATTCAGCTCTTTAAAAGGCCGAATGTAGAGCGTGCCACATGTTGTGCACGACAATTGTCTGCACCAGTTCAGTGATTGAGATTGGGAAGGTTTCTCTTGCACATGTACTAACCATAGAATTGCATATTAGTGGTCCCAATTGTGATGATTCCCTCATCAGGTTGGTCCAGCTGAGCACGGCTAGAAGAACAAAGGATAGGCACTGTACATATGGTGTGCTGTGTGTGTGTGATCCTGATGGATGAGGAAGCTTGCTGCTTATCTCAATGAGCATTTAAATGCCCTAACTTATGCTTTATAAGTGGTCCTTTGCATTGTCATTGCTTCACTTCTAAAGTTTAAGTTTGCATTTGACGTTTTAAAAGTTTCTTAGCTGCACACAAGAATTTTTATTGTCATGGTACACTTATATACATGTGGTTCATGACTAATTTGATGCATATGGTTCCCTTAACTACTGGGAGCTAACTTCTTATTTGATTTGTCTTTATGTGAAGAAAATTGCAGAGCAAGATGGTGGAAAATATGAGATGGCTGTGTATGCTGTACAGTGTAGTAACTTGAAACGCTTGTTGCCTGTCTGCACTGACTGGGAGGTAGTCTCTAATCCTTGACCAATTTCTGGATTTAAACAAAAATTGTACCATATATCCTCCATCTGAAGTTTTAGAACTTTGCAATATTCATCTGGTGTTCAAATTGGCACTCAATTCTAGTTTCATGTTGTTGGCAATTTGATGTTGTATATGCTGCACAGTGTGGTCACTTGAAATTCTTGTTGCCTGTCAGACTGAAATGTAGTTTTAATCCTTGACCAATTCTGTATTTCAACAAAAGTTGCACCAGATATCTCATATTAAATTTGTAGTTTTAGAGCCTTGTCATTTTCTTCTGGAGTTCAGATTATTTGGTTTGTTGTCTTGCAATAATTATTCATATATGCCGCTACATTTTTTCATGTCGTTGACAATTTATCTTTCTTTCATCATCTTTCTACCAAGAAAATAACTTCCCAGCCTAGTTTTTTAAGAGTTTTGTCATTTCTTCTAGTCTATTTCCCAACAGCCTCTCCTATAACTCTGTGTTCCACATGGTTCTCATAATTAAGTGTGAGATGGTAGTGTTGTGTATATCTTTATGGGTTACCGTATTACTTCAACTCAACTCATCTAAGCCTTTTCCTAACTACATGTGGTTGGCTACATGAATATGCTTTCTCCACTCTGCTCTATTCAGGACTAAGTCGATATTCAAATTATAAATAATTATATCTTTTTTAATTATTTCTATCCATGTTAGTTTAGATCTACCTCTGACTCTATCCTTATATGAATTGTTAAAAGATCACTCTTTTTAACTGGAGCATCTAAAGATCTTCATTGTATATATCCAAACCACCGTAATCGATTTTCTCTCATTTTATATTCAATTAGAGCTACTCCTATCATTTCTCTTATGTGTTTATTTCTAATTCTATCTTTTAAATTTTACCACATATTATCTTAACATGCGCATTTCTGTTACACTTAATTTATTCACATATTGTTTTAGTATTGCTCAACACTTTGTTTCATATAGCATAGCTGGTCTAACAACGGTTTTATAGGTTTTTTTTTTGAATTTTAATGGGATGCATCGATCATACAATACTCTCGAAGCACTCCTTCACTTAATCCATCCTGCTTTAACTCTATGATTTACATCTTCACCTATTTCACCTTTTGCTGAATAATTGATCCCAAATACCTAAATTTTTCACTCCTTGATATCTCTTGACTTGCAATCTTTGTTGTTTCTTCATTTGTATTTCTACTTCCACAAACATTACATTTCATGTATTCAGTTTTAGTTCTATTAATCTTAAAACCTTTAGATTCTAAAGCCTCTCTCCAAATATCTAGTTTAGCATCTACTTCGGATTTAGTTTCATCAATCAACACTATATCGTCTGCAAATAACATATACCATAGAATTTTATTTTGAATATATTTGGTTAATTTATTCATAACTAATATAAAAAGATACGGACTTAATGCGAATCCTTGATGCAAACCTACAGTAATTAAAAACTCATTAGTTTCCCCTATTATTGTTTTAACAATAGTTATTGTTCTATCATACATATCTTCTATCAATTTATGTACCCTATGGTAACTCCTTTTTTTCTCTAAAACTCATCATATCTTTAGATACTCTATTATATTTTATCTAAATCAATAAAGACCATATAAAAGTCTTTTTCTTTTTTTTCTATACCTCTCTAATAATCTTCTTAATAAATAAATAGCTTTTATGGTCGATCTTTCAGGCATAAATCCAAATTGATTATTTGACATCAAAGTTTTAGCTTTATTCGATTTTTATTATTCTCTCTCATAATTTCATTGTATAACTCATCAGCTTAATCCGTTATAATTTGTACAGTTTTGAATATCTCCTTTATTTTTGTATATGGGTATTAGTATGCTTTTTCTCTAATCATCTGGCATTCTTTTAGTTGTTACAATCCTGTTAAATAAATTGGTTAACCACATGACTCCAATTTCTTCTAAATCTTTCAAACCTAATAAGGATTGCATCTGCCCCTAATATTGCAGATTTCATTTTACTGAAAGCCTTTTTAACCTCAAGCATGCTAAATCTACGAAAAATTTTATTTTTATTTGTTACTTCTAGGTTATCACATCCTTCTATCCTTAAATTTATTAAATTATTTTATTTAATAATTTTTTAAAATAACTTTTTATCGTTTTTTGTATCTTCTTTTACTAAGACACTTTCATTTTTATCCTTAATATATTTAATATAGTCAAGATCTTTTATTTTCTTTTTTTTAGTTTTACTAGTTTATATATAGTCTTTTCACCTTCTTTGTATTTAGTCTATTATATAAATCATCATAGGCTTTAAGTTTAGTATTACTTACTATTTTTTTAGCTTATTTCTTTGCATTTCTATACTTTTTTAAGACTTTCTTCATCCTTAGCCTCTTGCCAAATTTTGTAGTTTGTTCTTTTAATTTTAATGGCAGCTTGAACTTCCTTATTTCATCACCAAGTTTTCTTTCCTAATAATCCTACGCCTTTTGATTCTCTTAGAACTTCTTTTGCTATGTTTTTTATGCATTTAGTTGCTTTTTCCCATATTAAGTTGGGAACATTATCTATATTCATAATTATTTCTCTTGCTAACTTTTCTTTAAATAATTATAGTTTTTCTCTTTCAAATTCTACCATTTAATTTTTGGATTAATAGTTTTATGTTTTACTCTAAATTTTATTTTTATCCATATGTCTACTACCATTATTTTATGTTGTGAAGTTAAACTTTCTCCAGTAATAACTTTATAATTTTTGCATGTTATTTTATCCACCTTCCTGTGTTATGGGTTACCATATTACTTATCCTTCCAAATATTTGGCTGTTTCTTTTCTTCTTCTTCTTCTTTTTTATTTTTAAAGATCTCCTTTACTTGGTAACTAAAGTTGACCCTGATTTTAATGTTGACAAACTTCTTCAGGTTAATGCTTCATCATTGCATTATTTTCAAAATGCTTTAGATCTAATTATCAGAATTAAATGGTGCTACACAAGCTTCTTCTTGGTTGGGTTTCCCCTACAATCCACTGCTTAAGAAGGTTCTTGTTGAATAGCTTTTGAAGATGGAATTAAATGGTACTACAGAAGCTTCTTCTTGGTTGTGTTTTCCTTACAATCCACTTCTTAAGTAGGTGCTCGTTGAATGCCTTTTGAAGATGACTATTCCATATATCCATACCATAACTGCCTTTTGCTGAAATAGAAATGGATTCACTCTTGATGTATTTAATCTAACCTGTAGCCCCACTCTTCCTAATCAAATATTTGGATTTCCTTTTCTTTTTCTTGCAAGCCCAATTGGATGAATAGATCATCATAAATTGCATACTTTTTTCTTTACTCCATTTTTGGTAACATTTGAATTAATTTAGGTCGTTTTTCATCTCTTTTTGCATTTCTTTCATTAGGAATTTCACAGATCAATATGTGGTTCTCAACATTTCTCTGAGTTTCTATTTGAATATTGGATGACTTCATAATCACAAATAACTACCATAACATGTCGTTAATTTATCGTCAGATATTTATTCATATTTGCTTCAATCTTGAAGTTCCAGCGTGCCTCTTTCAACAGTTTGATATGGAAAAATTAAGCTGAACAAACACAATTTGATAAGATTAATTTCAGATTAAATAGAATTTTAAGTGTAGGTTTTGTTATTAGCCCTCAAATCTTCAATTCCTACATATTTGAGTTAGATTCATGTTCTAGAGCATGAATCCAAATATTGCATGACATTTCCATGAATTTTTTGGAGTCTCCTCTAGGTTTAGCAATTATTTCGTGATCTTGACCTGGATTTTTGGGTAAAAGAAAAATGAACGATGCCTTGAGTGTCTTGATTTTGTGGGGCCAAAATCTTTGATTTATAGTGAAAAGTGCCTAGATCCCAAGCTACTTGTGTGGCTCTCTCACCCTTGGTATGCTGATAGATATAAACCATGGCATATATCTCTTTTTGATCCATTTGGGCCATATTCTCATTTTGGAATATATGAAAACTTGTGCTGTCTTATCATTTATGAGTGCTGGTTATATATTGATGAGGATTTCCAAGAAATTTACTGGGACCTTACACAATTAAGTCACATTGGTTGATTTAAACTGCTTTAAATTTTTTTAGCTCTGCATGGCTATGAACTTGTCGCTGGACTCAGTTTTCCTGTCCGTCTCACTTGTTTAATTCTTTTGTTTCAGTCAGCATGTTGGGCTATGACAAAGTCCTGGCTTGATGTCCAAGTTGACTTAGAATTAGCTCACTTTCAACCAGGTAGACTGGAAGAAAAACAATATGGAGATGATATAAGTGGCTCTTCAATGCAAGGAAGCCGTCTTTATTACCTTCAGCTGGTCCAGAAGGTTGGCCATGTCATGTTCTAGATCAACAACCACGAGATGTTCCTTCTCTTCTTCAAAAACTTCATTCGAGGTATGAAAATACTGCAATATGTGCATATTGTTGCCCCCATATTGTCTGATACATAAATCCTCTTTCTGGTTCAGTGAAATTGTTCATGCAGCAGTCTCACGAGCTTGCAAACAGCAACATCGACAAGTTGAGGTAAGGGACTTAGCTGATTATATAATTAAATATCATTTTGATATCTAGATGTTAATTTTAGTGTCTAACAAAAATACACACGCATATACATAGACACATGTATGTACATATGTACGTAGATACATGCATACATACATATATTTGTTTATATGTATGTACATACATGCATACATACATATACATTTGTTTATATGTATGTACGTTCGTGCGTACATATGTACATGCGTGCACACACATGTATGTGTGTGCGTGTGTATGTATGTGTGTGTGCGTACATGCACATGTATATGTGCGTATGCACACACACATACATATCTATGTACACATATACATATACATAGATATGTATGTTTGTGTGTGTACACACACATACATGTGCGTATACATGTACACATACATACATATATAGATATGTACATATACACATATATATAGAATTGGACCTGGCTACACACGTGTAACCAATCCCCAGATTTGGTTGCCTTTTCTACCCCTGGAACTAGACTTGGCTACGCAAATGGTTTTGACTGGTATGAGCTGGTAGTAAAAGCCGATTCAGCTGATAGCAAGCCGGTCTTGATTGAGATGAGAAATTTTTTTGGGCCATGTTGGCTAACACAGATTGTAATGTGAAAGACAAATCAATTGGGAATTAAAGCTGGTGCAAAATCATATTAGAAAAGAATTATCCAATTCAATAAGGAAAGGAAATGCTAAATTATTCAACCATAGAAGTATGAAAATCCAGGAAAACCAATGTTGATTCTAATGGAAAATCTACAGGATTTTTGATTAAAAACTATTACTTGCATCCTATCTTGTGGGATGGAAATAAAAATCAAGTTTCCATTCAAGATATTTAGTTTTGCGTATATTTGTCTGAATAGTTATAAGTTTTGACCAAGATTTAAATGTCAACAATGGATCTGAACCATTTTCCATCAGAATGGTAAAACATTAGTATTGCAGGTGCATACTGAAACTAATATACTTAAATGAAAAACCATTGGTATATCAGTGTGGCTTATATGATACCTCCTGTTTGCATCAATATAGAATGGTGTGACTGGTTCATACTGATGCAAATGACTTGGCATGCTGGCACCCATTTGGCTGCCAATTTCATGCTGGAACGGTATGACACCTGTTGCACCATCTTGTTTTTGTGGCTTTTGAAACAATGGTTTTGACCATTGGCGATAGAGACTAGGGACAAAGTTTATTCCTGATGCTAAAGGCAATTCACTTTGATAGTTGGTTTTGCTATAAGACAACAAATACCGTTCACATCAATATAATAGGCAATAAAACAATATTGACTTAAAAGTCCATTTTACATGTCAAAACCAAAAAAAAGAGGAAAAATTATAAAAAGCCAAAAAATTCCCTCAAAATCTCATAATTGTACAATACCGATATGCATCATAATCCAAGAATTGGTATGGTATGGGTTGGTATTGTATTATTTCTTGGCAAAACTGATACCATTCTCCATCTTATATTTCTATTACTGATAGAGATAGTAGTGTCATTTTATTATAAAAGCTTGTGCAATGGGGTTGTCCTGGTTTTTCAGGTATGGGGCATAACATTGTCTCATCCTATCTCAACACTTGGGATAGAGGGTGTCCCAAGAAGCTCCAATTGGGATGCTAGGATGATGGTGGAATGGTTCTGTCCCAATACTTGGGACAATCCATTCTGGCATCCCACTGGGACCTAAAACCTTGGCTAGACATAACCCTAGTAAGATAAGGTTAGACTTCTTGAGAGTTCTGGAAAATAAAAATCCTAGGTGGAATTTGAGAAATTTACTTTCTAAACATGAATTGTATAAATTTCAGTATTTAAAGTTAATCATGTATAAAGGTGGCCCATTGCTTTTTGTGGTTGCAACTTTTTCTTATTGTTGCTGCTTTATATGCCTATGCAGCAAGGATGGTTGAACCATATCAAACTAGGTGGTTTGGGAAGAACCATATTGAATCGTCTTGGAGCTGGTATAGTATGGTATAGGGGCTAAATCTCTCTATACCCACCCCATACCATACCAAAGCACCTCAGACCATGTTGAACATTCGGTTTGACTGAGTACGGGGCGATTTATGGGTTGGAGTTCATCTAATTGGTATATTGTCGGTTTGATATAGTATGCCCTGTATCGAATTGTATTAGTTAAGTACCAAAACAATACTGATTCTCAGTATGGTGAATCTTGCTATGTGGTTATAGGTGATGTAGTTTTGACAAACAACAAGGTGTAGGAGCAAGAAAAGGGTTCCTATTGTCCTAATGCAGAATAAACTGAATTATGTCACAGTCAAGAACTTATTTTGTTTCTCAAGATGGACCATTATAGCCAATTAGAAGTACAATTAATTTATAACCATTCTTAAATTAAGGATTTAAATACCAGTATCGAACCTTGTACCCATTTTTTCATCATAATGACACAATGTTGTTATGATATTGGCATGTACCAAAACTAGCAATATAAAAAACAATGGAGCTAGTGGTACCAACAAGTATCTTCCGTATGGTATGGTTGGTACACACTGCTAATGACCTTCACAGATGATGGCTGATATGTACTGATTTGGATGATTTTGGTGTGTCAGCAATTGTATTGGTGCCAATTTTGCATCGAAATGGTATGGTACCAAATGTACCACCTGATTCTGGTAGTTTGGGAATTCATTTTTAATAGCATCATATGGTCAAACGTAGCACAACTACAAGTAGTAGTACGCCCATGGCTGCTAACCTGTTATTTTCTGGATTTTCACTTAATTTATTTTTGCTTTCCTTATGTTTTGCTTGCTCGTTCTTACATCAATTTGTTGGTAGATGAGCCTCATGGTAGGAGACGTAGCACATCTCCTGGACCTATTATGGTCATGGATTTCACCTTCAGAAGATGATCAGAATATTTTGAGGTGTCATACATTTTGTTTTTAGTTATGTAACTGTTATTTTGGGCATTGCAATTATTTTTCCCTGACAATGCTCCAGTCTTGATTGAATATTACCCATTCAGGCCTCATGGTGATCCTCAAATGATCCGCTTTGGAGCACATGTTGTTCTCATTCTGAGATACCTACTTGAAGATGAAATGAAGGATTCTTTTAAAGAGAAGCTTATGACTGTTGGTGATCTCATTCTTCACATGTGAGTAGTGTATATTAGTTTAGTGTTCTAATTCGTCTTATGATATTATTCTTATTTAATGACTGTACTGATGTAAAGTGGTACAACACAAAACAAATCTTCCATGCACTAAAAGGAAAGCTATCAAAGAATTCTTTTTATAAGCGAAATTTCTATTTGACAAAGTTGTTCCTTTTTATTGTATATGCGGATGTGAAGAATGTTCATGACTTTGCTATGATGTCTTAGCTGGATGTATGTCAAAAACTGGGTGCCCTATCATCCTTGATTGGACCTCCCATGCAAAAACTGGACCTGCAAATAAATTTCAAGACTGATTAGCTGGTATTTTGGTAATTGCAGGAGTACAGTGCCTCTTTGTTACACTATGATAATATAAAGAACCACCACAAAGAAAAAAGAGAGGACATTCCTACTATAGTTAAAAAAACTCATGATTCTATATGACCCAGTTGTCAAATTCTTTTCAAATTGCAATCTCAATGGTACAAAACTTTTCTAATTCAACCTAGACCTAGAATAAAACCTTTAGATTTTGCCCTTAAAATAGTGCTAAAAAAATTACCACCAAAGATAACCCCGAAGCTACTCTATAAACCACCTTTCTTCAATCTTGGTTGCATCAAAACTTGAATTGCACCACTAATCAAATAACTCTAAATCAATAAAAAGTTATTAACTTGGGATCTGTTACCTAGTTTATGTTATCAAGTAGACAGGCTATTAATTTTTTTTATCTGTATGGAATGAAATATGGTTAAATATATGCATTTTTGTTAAGGTTTGCTCTCTTTTATGTTAGACATATTATTACATTCATGATTTGAGGTCCTGGCAGGACATACTTTAGGATGTTTGGATTGCTGTCCCAAGTGTCTAGACGGGACTGTTCCATCATTATCCTAGCATTCTGATTAGCAGATTGTGGGATACCTTTTGTCCCAAGCATTGCCACAGCAACACATCTCATTTCATAGAAAAATCCAAAAGGTCCTATCCCATGGGGTTTAAAACCTTGATAATATTAATGTCGATCCCAATATAATTGTCTTACTCATTTAAAACCAGCAGATTGCACCTGTAGGAATGTTATACGTTAATGTGTGTGTTCAAACATTTTATTTCCTTTCTGAATTGTATTGCAGAATTATATATTTTTAATCTGCTACTTGGTTGTATAATTCTTAATCTAACATGCCATCAAATAGCTTTTATCATATTTGTACAGGATTTAAAGACCTGATCCAGTGCTGTATTGATGGGGGATATGAGTATTATGATAGAAGGTTGTCCATGTACTGATATGCTGTATACTGTTTCGGGTTCTATTTTTTTTTTCCTTTTTAGTTCCCCCCTTTATTTATGGTCATCTAGGTTGTTGAGTCTTGTTTAGGGCTTGAGTAGGCCCATATTAGGGTTAAGCAAGTCTTTTGGGGCCCATGATTGGGTTTTTATTGTTCCAGTATTGGTACCAGTACCGTTCTTGTTTAATGGTTCTTCAAATTTTAACTAAGCTACTCTTTGAAAGCATATGCCATAAATTGATATGGATGGTAAATGTACAAAACTATTCAACTAATTCAAATGACAAGTAACATGACAATCATCTGAAACATTTTAAAGCTACAATTTTAGGCATAGGTTTGGATGCTCCTGAAGGCACCAAAAAATTGAGGCAATTCCAACAATAAGACAGAAGCATGTCCATCCCTATAATTAAAAGATGCTACCATAGAAAATTAACAGAATTACTTAAAAAAAAATACAATGTAAAGTTGAAAACACATGATATTGTAGGTTAATGCCCAACTTCCGGAATATTGAAATTTCATGCCAAATGTGGCATGATTTTCTCTTGTTTTCTTGCCATTTTTAGTGTCAAAGGTGACAGAGGAGGATGATCTTAATTTGGAAAGGATGGACTTGAAGGAGGTCAGATCTGATGTCTCTCTGCTAGATCTGAGCTCTGTTCATCTCTCTCTCTCTCTCTCTCTCTCTCTCTGCGTGTGTGCGCGCGCGCGCATGCGTGCGTGCCCTATTTGAACCATTGGCATGATTAAGGGAAATTTGCTTCCTTTTGACCATGTCTGGATTAGCACTGGGCAACACCAGCTGGTGCTGATCATGTTCTGCTTGGAACCAGTCAGTGCCATCCTGGTTAACTCCTTTTTAAGAGAATTGGGGCTCTCCTGGGACCTGGTTAGCTCTGATCTGGAATGTTGGTAAGGATTGAAAACAATGGGCAATGTGGTCCTCGATCCATGCATTTGATGCTGGACAGATGTTTTTTGTTGCTCCAAAGAAATACATTTTCCAAATTGGTGCTGCTCCTTTGCTCTAACTCTTGCCCTTGTGCCTACTTAGTGCAATTCTGAGATATTGGTATGTTATGATTTATGCAATTTCAGGTATGCAATGTTTTTATTTTCAAAGCAGCATGAGGAGTTGGTTGGAGTTTATGCCTCTCAGCTTGCACGCCACCTTTGCATTGATCTCTTCATTCATATGATGGAACTAAGGTTAAATAGCAGGTAAGATTGCCATTTTTTTATCCATGCAGTGTTTCTATTTACTCTGAATTGTCATCATTTGAGTGCAATTCTTTTGTTATCAATTGCTATTTACGCTTAATGAATTTTGTGATCCTAAATGCAGTCAAATACAATGATTTGGTTGATGTTCTGCAGTCTAAATATGCTGTCAAATTGATGTGATTAAGAAAGATGTATTCTGTTAATTATCAAGATATAATAATTAAATAGCTATTGTAGGGTTATCAATGGAGTGAGCTTTTTGTTTGCCTAGTTCATAGAAGTATGTTCCTGATGATCTGTGCTAGTTATGAAGGTGATCAAACATCATCAAGTTGACATGCATGGTCATGTCAAGATGCATTTGGAGGCTGTGACTCATGGTTTTTCCTTTGTATATGGATGTAATTTTTGTTGTTAATTTGTTGATTGTCCTTTTATTTCTGGTTATTTTTAGGTTTCGTTGGTTATTTTGAATGGTGTGTTGAGACCTAGAGACTTTCAATCTTATTTGATAGCTTGATGGTCCTGATTGCCTCTGCTTGCTGTTCAAAATACTGTTCACAGTAACTATTAACAGTACTGTTGCATAATAAGTTGTATCTTGGGGAGTCAAAAGTCCTGTTAATGTTTTCTTCTGCTTTATCTATGGAAACTGAGTTACTTGATCCATTTGGAATGCAAAATAATTGTATGGAAATTTAGAGGTTATTCTCTCATGGTGTGATGCCATAGTACAGGTGCAAGGCTTGCAACTAGGTGTGATTCCTAGGTTCCCACAGTGAGTCTGGTTCTATCCTTTTCTAGTCCTTTGCATTCTATCCTTTATTTTAGCTGCCTATAGCACCCCACCATATCTGATCAAACCTGGTTACCTTCTATTAGCTTTGAGCCCATTAGGCTCTCAGAAAGGTTTTTTCTGCATAGTCTGTTTTCTGCAGGCCTTATGCCAGCAGATTGTTGTTGAGTTGTGACATTATCTTTCCAACTAAAATCCTATATATCCTATCTGTGAATCACAGGAGGCATATAAATTATTTTTAGTCTGCAGGAATTACACTCTATTTACAATATTTGAAACATATCAGCTTTTTTTGTCGATCTTCGTATAATTCGTTGGCTTTCTAAACCAACCTTTCCCATTCTCTGTCAATGTAAATTCATAGTTGTCTTAATCTTCCTTGCAGAACCCTAGTTTGTCCTCTTACGTGGCCTGTGCTACAACTATATACTACTATGTTATAGAAGTGGAGTTTTGCAATTGAGAGACATTCATTTTATCTGGTCTGTTGCTTTTTCTCCCCAAGATGCCGTCCACTTACCATTAAGATATTGTAAAATATTTACCATGGAGCCCTTCCTTTTACGGTAACACATCAGTAAATTAGTTTTAGTAAGATGATGGCAGTAAATTTACTTTCTATGAATTAACAGATCCATATGTATAATTCTGCTTTCAATTTTAAACTTTTAAGAGAAGATTTATCTAGCCAACTTAGTTTTTCATATTTTTCATATTATTTTTTTCTATTATCTATTTTCCATCATGACTTGGACATTCAGGTTTGCTGGGAATCGTTGTTAGTGTTATTGATAGAACTTAAATTTTGTTGTTTTCAATTTTTTGATATATATATATATATATATAATGCTTTTAATAACTCCGCTAAGGCCGGTTCCAACCCCGGATAAAGGCGGGTTGCGTTAGGCAGTTGATAGCCAGTATAAAACTTCGTTAGATCCTTAAAACATGAATCTACTGAATCAAACTATGTGAAGGGTTAGAACGTCCTCGTTAAGAGATGCGTTGCATCTGTCTCCGAATGTTTGTCTTAAAAAGTATAAGGATGCAAAGAAAGAAGTTAAAAAAGCGGTTAATGTAAAAATAATATAATAGACTAGATACGAAAGAAGTGAAAAGACTATATTTAAACTAGCAAAACTAAGAGAAAAGAAAAAAAAGATCTTGACTATATTAAATGTATTAAGGATGAAGATGAAATAGTCTTAGTAAAAGAAGAAGAGATAAAAGAACGATGAAAAGTTATTTTAAAAAATATTAAATAAAAATAATTTAGTAAATTTAAGGATAAAAGGATATGATAATTTAGGAGTAACAAATAAGCATAATTTTTTCATAAATTTAGTATGCTTGAGGTTAAAAAGGCTTTGAGTAAAATGAAAAATACAAAGGCATTAGGAATAGATGTAATCCTACTGAGGTTTGGAAAGGCTTAGGAGAAATTGGAGTCATGTGGTTAACCAATATATTTAACAGGATTGTAGCAACTGAAGGAATGCCGGATGATTGGAGAAAAGCATATTAATACCCATATCAAAAATAAAGGAGATATTCAAAACTGTGCAAATTATAGAGGGATTAAGCTAATGAGTCATACAATGAAATTATAGGAGAGCAATAGTAAATCGAATAAGAGCTGAAACTTTGGTGTCAAATAATTAATTTGGATTTATGCCTGCAAGATCGATCATGAAAGCTATTTATTTATTAAAAAGTTGATGAGAGGTATAGAAAAATGAAAAAAAGGCCTTCATATGATCTTTATTGATTTATTGGGAAAAGGCTTAGATGAGTTGAGTTGAGTTGAGTATATGATCTTTTTTGATTTAGAGAATGCATATGATAGAGTATCTAGAGAAATATTATGGTGGGTTTTAGAGAAAAAAAGGAGTTGCCAAAAGGTACATAGAATTGATAAAAGATATGTATGATGTAACAATAACTATTGTTAAAACAACAATAGGAGAAACTAGTGAGTTTTCAATTACAGTAGGTTTACATCAAGGTTTTACCTTAAATTTGTATTTTTTTAATTCGTTATGGATGAATTAACCAAACATATTCAAAATGATATTCTATGGTGTATGTTATTTGCAGATGATATAGTGTTGATTGATGAAATTAAATCTGAAGTAAATGCTAAGTTAGAGATTTGGAGAGGCTTTAGAATCTAAAGGTTTTAAGATTAATAGAACTAAAATTAAATACATGAAATATAATTTTAGTGGGAGTAGAAATACAAATGAAGAAACAGTGAAGATTGTAAGCCAAGATCAAGAGTGAAAAATTAAGGTATTTGGGATCAATTATCTAGCAAGAAGATGAAATAGGTAAAGATGTGAATCATAGAGTTAAAGCAGGATGGATTAAGTAGAGGAGTGCTTCGGGAGGATTGTATGATCGATGCATCCCATTAAAATTGAAAGAAAAATTCTATAAAACCGCTATTAGGCTAGTTATGCTATATGGAACAGAGTGTTGGGTAATGTTGAAATAACATGTAAATAAATTAAGTATAACAGAAATGCGTATGTTAAGATGGATATGTGGTAAAACTTTAAAGATAGAATTAAAATAATATATAAGAGAAATGATAGTAGCAGCCTCAATTGAAGATAAAATGAGAGAAAATCGTTGCGGTGATTTGGATATATACAACGTAGACCTTTAGATGCTCCAGTTAGAAAGAGTGATTTTTTAACAATCCATAGTAAGGATAGAGGTAGAGGTAGACCTAAACTAACATGAACAGAAATAATTAAAAAAGATATAACTATTTGTAATTTGAATGTCGACTTGGTCCTACATAGAGCAGAGTGGAGGAAGCAGATTCATGTAGCCGACCCCATGTAGTTGGAAAAAGGCTTAGATGAGTTAAGTTGAGTTGTAGATATAATGCTTTTAATTCAAAAGCTGACTCATTATTTTTATTACAAATCACACAACCATGAGGAGAATAATGGATTGTTAATATGTCTACCTCATAAACGTGTATTGGCATCTATGCATGAATGCCTCCTTTATCATTCATTGCATTTGGATTTTAGAAATTTGCCATCCGTCATCCATATTTCTCTCTCCTTGTGCCAGACCAATCCAACATGGACTGTTTTATAGGACTTTTTTATAGATCTAATGTATTCTATAGATCTAGCGTATTATATATGAGACCAATGCATATCAAATTTGGCCTGAATTTTTTCATGATAAAATTTTTGCATTATGTTTACAATCTAATTTTCTTTTTCTGTGGTTGACTCTTGTTTCTATCAATATTTTCTTTTGACAGTCCTCTTCTTTTTTGGATAATAGTGTGCATGTTAAGTACAAGCTCTTCCTTTCAGCTATGGAGTACTTGCCTTTCTCTTCTAGTGATGACACTAAAGCAAGTTTTGAAGATATTATGGAAAGGTTTGTTCATATGCAAGATAGATTAAAAGCAGAGAAAATTTGTTGGATGATTTTGCGTGTGTTTGAGAATGATCTCTGCTGCAAGTGATTTGCATGTCAACATTGCTTAAACAGGGTTCTTACAAGGTCTAGGGAAACCAAAATCAGCAAATATGACGGGAAATCATCTGATGTCGCAGAGCAGCATCGATTGCAATCTCTTCAAAAGGCTATGGTTATTCAGTGGCTTTGCTTCACACCACCTTCTACTATAAGTGATTTTGAGATTATCAGTGCTAAGCTTCTCATGAGGGCATTGGTTCATGGGTAATCATCTTTCTGTTCTATCCTTTCATTCTTTGGCAACCTGCAGCAATATTGACTGATATCTTGTACATTATGTCATATGGTTTTAAATAGTTGAAAAGTTCTTCAGTGGATGTTGTTTGCTCAGTAATGAAGTTGATTTTTACTCATTATACTCCCTAACCCTGTTTTTCATTTTCTGTTATAACTTTTGTGGTATAGCAACACACTGTTCAGGGAGTTTGCTTTGATTTCTATGTGGAGAGTTCCCAAAATGCCAATAGGAGCACACATGTTACTCAGTTTCCTTGCAGAGCCTTTAAAACAACCGAAAGACACTCTTATTTCTTTTGAGAACCTTGATGTTTCAGGGAATCTACGCGAGTTTGAAGATTGGGTATGCTTCTCTTGTTTTGTTGCTATTGTTGCTATTCAAGCATAGATTCATTTTGTTGTTTCACATCGAACAGCAAGAATATTACTCATGTGATGCAACATATCGAAATTGGCTGAAAATTGAGCTGGAGAATGCAGCTGTTCCTCCTGCTGAGCTTTCTTCAGAGGAAAAAGAGCAAGCTATCACTACGGCAAGAGAAACCTTGAAGTCTTCATTCTTACTGTTACTTAGTAAGTTCCCACCTTATCATGCATCCACTGAATTGTGGTCTGGACAACATATTTGTCTCTCTGCTTCACAAATGGAAAGGAATCTCTACTCTGTCACTAGCTCAGAAAAATCCTCCCATATATTTTACACAATTCCATTGTCATCTAATCATGTAAGAATCAGATGCTATAGTAACCATGTAAGTGTATTTTAGGTGAATAGGTATTGAAAGGTACATGATTCTTTAATGGATCATTGTTATGATTATTTCTAGTTCTGGATTTCATATTTTGCTCTTCTATGGTTGTTCAGATTTGTGAATATTTCTCTTCTGATATCAGTCACTCCTCCTTCTTCTAACCAGTCTAGCTCCTATAACACCATTGTAATTAGAAGCTTCAGAAATGGGCCCTATTTTTCTTAGCAGTAATTATGAAGTTTAAGAAGTCTTTTACTGCCTTTGTTTTCCTTTGTTTTTTTTTTTTTCACCTTTGTGTGTGCGTATTTATTTATTTATTTATTTATTTTTTTTTTTTGGGGGGGGGGGGGGGTGTGTGTGTGTGTTGAGGGGAGCAATGTGACCGACAAAAGCAACCCAAAATAGATGTAGAATCCTTAATTTATAATTACTGATATGGGGCTTTCTTTATGAGTAAAATTTAAATTGGTTAAATATCTTATTAGCTTAGAAGATGAGGATTTAAGGCTTTAGGATTGTGGAAGTATTAGGTGGTGCAAACATAAAAGAATGATGGTGTTGCATGGGGTACGAGCACAAAGCACTGTAGCACAAATCAAGGCTGCTTATCCCTGGGCCTAGATGCACTGCTTAAGTACCTGCTAAGCACTCACTCCACAGATAGGGGCCTGCCTAAGCAGTTGGGACGTTAAGCTGGCGGATATAGGGAGACTGCCTAATCCTAGACAGTCACTGAGGCAGTCTAGGATGCTTCCTTTTAGAAATATGATTGCTTTCACCAATTTCTAGTATGGTGTATAATGCAATTTGTAATTCCTAGATTCACAGTTTGCTAATTCTTGATTCCTATCACTATAGAGTTACTATTTTGTCAACTCACTTCAATTATTGGAAAATAGATTGTAATAAAGTATAAATTAGAAAATAGAAAAAATAAATTAATTAGGACAAATAATTTCTGAAATTTTTAATTTTCAAATCTGAGAAAAATAAATATTTCAAAGTTATTTGGCAAATATGAAAGATCTTCTAAAATCCTTATTTTATGTAGATTTTGTCAAATGAACCTTTTGATTGAAATTCTCTTAATTTAATTCTAAATTTGATTGGCAAAGAAAAGCTGAGTTATAAACGACATTTGTTTGACATATTGAAAGTAAATCTCTTTTTGTGGCCTTACCAAAAGGATTTTATTAGCCTCCTTTTTTATTAGCCACAGAAGGAAGGACACAAACTGTCAAAATTTGATATATAGTGGAGTTAAGTGGACAGTATTTTGGCAAGAAAAGTAATGGACAGAGTTGATAGCATATATTCCTTTATTTTAAAACTCCCTTATATACTATTATATTGATGTCATTTATCATCCTACGGACATCTAGTTCCTCAAGAAAATGTGAAAATTGTGATCTTAATATAACCATTTTTTCCTTTCAGTTTCTCTCATTTTATTTCTATTTCTATAGTGAACTTTTATATATTTGAATTTTATTGAGGTTTTAATACACCTTACCTGGAGATCCACCTAAGCGGCTTTTTTCCTCCTGAACATTATGTAGTTCAATGGCCACTGCCATCATTATCTTTTAATGAAAGGTGACAATATTAAGAAAATGTTCTGAACCAACAGTAAATATCTCATCAAGTTTTGTTCGTATGAAAATATTTGTGCATGTCATATGTGCAAGATAAATATCAAAATAAGGAGATTTTATGGTTGTTAAGAGAGGAAGGTTTTCTAAAAGGTTCCACTCATGACACCTATAACATTGGCAATAAGTATGCAATTATTGTGACTGGTAATTTTCCTTTGGTCTGTGCATAAGCCAAAGTTGCATCACAAACTGAATGCTGATGTTCAGGTTGAGTTCTTCTTGTGAATGGGGACGTATTATCTTAAAGACAAGATGAGATGTTCTGAAGTTGAAGTTGTAATGTTTGACTTGGTAGTAGTAGTGCCTAAACATATTGTATTATACGCAATTTGATTAGAGATATAAATGGCATTGCCTCTGATGAGCATCATTTATCATAGTGGTTTTCATCAGGCTATTTCATTTTAACTATGAGTGGAAGATAATGGACCCAAAATAGGACCTTGGATGTCTGCATGGATTTTGTTTATCAGTTTTTGTTCTCATTCCACTTAGCTCCTTATGTATTAAAATGTATCAGATCTTACAGATATTATAGCTAAGAAAATTTGCTATGAAAGGGGATTTGATAAGGATAAACAGGACCAATTCTCTGATATCAAATAGGATGCACATTGAGGTTCAGAAACATTCAGATTTTAGTGTGCATGCATGTATGTGTGTGTGTGTGTGTGTATAATTTTTTGGAGGGGGGGGGGGGGGGGGGGGGGGGGAGGTGAGGTGCATTTCTTTTCTACAATAAAACATCGCAATGTGATAGTCACTTACTGGAAATATTGGACTTGAAATGACTTTGTCTTTGTGGTTCTTAATATCACTAGGTTCATTTATACACACACAATTTGCCACAGAGATGTGTTCCAAAGACAAGTCCTTTGTCTCAGATGAATATTTACCATGAGTTACACTTCCAGCTGTTCATTTTTGTTGTTCTACTTAAAGTTGAATCTTCAATCCCTCCTGGTACTAAATTCTTAAACAGTAAGCAATCGAAGGGCTTAAACTTGAGATGACCTTTCCTCCGTGTTCCTTAGAATGATTGGGTTTGTTTGTACAATCGCACAGTTTATAGAAAAATGTAATTCCAAGGCAAGTCCTTAGTCTCAGATGAATATATACAAGGAGTTACATTTTCCATATAGTCATTTAACTTGTGCTATGTAAAATTGAATCTTCAATCCAAATTACTACTGCGTTCTCAAACATGTCAAGTGGAAAAAATTTGTTACCCTAATGCCCATCCTGAACTCTCCTCACATCAGACATTTCCTGTGTGCACTTTGGATCAGTTGTTACGATCAAATGCACAAAATTGCCATTTGATTTGTTCATGATTTTAAGAAATTTTGTTTGAGGGCTTGTTATTCTGATAGTCCAGCGGAGTGGTTTAAGGGCTTGTTATTCTGAGAGTCCAACAGAGAAAAACTTTAAATGGAAAACACTTATGTAAGTATCCGTAGTAACAAAACTCAATCAAAAAATGATGTGTTTATGGCAGGCATGACTTAACCCTATGTTAGTTCCATTGACTGGTCATGACTCATTGTCATGAATAAATGTCATTCACAATCTTGCACAATTTTGAATTCACGTCAGTGCTTGGCAGAACAAAATTTTGGGTTAAAGCTTGCTACATGTAGATTAAGAGTAACAAATAAGCACAAGATGATTATAAAATGAGGCAAACATGAGTCCAGCAAAGATGTAGAACTGATAGCCAACTTTAAGGAGTGGCATGTGAAATTTAGTTAGATGATCTAGGTGGAAATATTAACAAGAAAACTGATGAAAATAGTCAGGGGATTTTAGGAAGCTCACTGTGATGGAATATCTATTGAAAACTGATGGTGTCTAAAGAATTAGATGGGTTTGGCTGGTGGTCTTTACATATGACTTGTCAAGTGGTTGCCATCTGTGCATTTCCCCATACCCCCCCACCTTGATCATGATGATTCAATGCTGTTCTTGTGTAAAGCTGAAAGCAAGTGAAACGACCAGTCAAACATCAAAGGGGTAAAGTAAAAGCAATGGAAAATACAATGAGTAATATTTTACCTTTTCTTCACGACATCGAGAATGTTTGAGGGTTGCCTTTTCATGATGGTTTATCCATATGGGTAGTGTATTAAATATTTATCTTATCCACATATGGAATTTGTGTTTGAAGTTGTTAGGATTAAAGATTTTTAAACATGCTCTGTTTTCTGTTCTTTTTCTTCTTCTTCCCTTTTTTTTTTTTTGGGAGGGGGTTGGGCCGGTGGGGAAGAGGTCCAAATGAATGCAGTATGTCTATACTCAAGTCTTACATGTGTGAAGAATGCGCTATTGTACTTCAGGTTTAACAATCTCTCTTTCTTAGGAGAAGGAAGTCTGTGGATGGATTCAGTTCAGAGTAGTTTATATGACTTGACAGAGCTTATATATCTTGAATTGCATGCTACTGCGATGCTGTGTCTACCTTCTGGTGAATGCATGTGTCCAGATGCAACCACATGTACTACTTTGACTAGTGCACTCTATTCTTCTGTCAGTGAACAAGATGTTTAAAACGAGAGTTGATGGTAATTTTGTCTTTACTTGATTCATATACCTTTCTGTTATTGTATTGTCAGAAGCTTGCATTTTTTAGTTGCGATTGCAGCCAATTACTCTGATTATATAGTAGCACCTACAGTTCCAAGTTGCTTAGTATTTTGTGTTCAATGAAATCATAGATTTTATAAGTTCATTTTACTATCAGGTACTGGTCTTACGATTTGATTTTTGAGGCTGGTAAATATGTAGCAAAAAGTTCCAAATATTCTGTTGAATGTGCAGCAGATTCTCTGTTAATTAGTCCGGACTCATAACATTAGACAGTTTCTAATAAAGGAGTTTCTCCATGTCCTTTGATCATGAATGAAATTTGAAATAGTTGTTGTATTTAATAGATCATGCTGGAGTTTTTAAAATATTTCACCTGCAAACTGTAGGTTGATATATAATTTTAACAGTGTCTGAGGTTTATGTAACTCATCTGCAAGAATGAATTCAAAATTCATGCTCAATGCGGAACAATTCCTCACAAACTTTCATAATTATTATACTCTAATGTTTAGAATCCTTTAGTTTCTACCCTCACAATCAATATCGTTGGAAGTTTATTAAATTGCTCAAGT
The DNA here is from genome assembly GCA_900491605.1 of Calamus simplicifolius. NCBI lineage: Eukaryota > Viridiplantae > Streptophyta > Magnoliopsida > Arecales > Arecaceae > Calamus > Calamus simplicifolius. The sequence continues at coordinate 1,422,700 of UESW01003841.1, read as the reverse complement.
TTCATTAGCTGGGTGTTGGGAACCTTTTCGTTCTTAGTAATACATGAGAGCAATATTTTTTGACAATGCTATTGCTTGAATATGTATATCATTTGATTCTGGACACATTATTAGAATGAAATAATTTCAGTTTCTGTATTTTAAAGATTTTCCATTAATTTTTTATGTATTTCTTGCTACTATGAGCCCTCACAGTTCCTTGCTGAAAGAGTGAAAATTTCTCTGGTTCACTGTTTTTGTTCATCTGGCCTTTTTTAATCAATTACCATGAAGTTGATTCTCTTTTCTCGTGAATGCCATGACTTATAAATGGACAGGTCAGTGTCTCCGTTTCTTCAAAAGATAACTACTGTATCGAAGTGGCAGTTCGCTGCTTAGCAGTGAGTGGTGATGGGTTAGGACCTCATGAAGCGAATGATGGAGGTCTTCTTGCTACTGTTGTGGCAGCTGGCTTTAAAGGTATTATTGTGACACTGTCAGCTTAGGGTTTATTGATTCTTTTTTTTTTTGTGTTACATTGGTATTGAACCTTTGAACCAGGGGAACTTAATCGGTTTCAAGGCGGAGTCACAATGGAAATATCACGGCTGGATGCTTGGTATTCAGATGAGGATGGTACACTGAGAGGTCCAGCCAATTATGTTGTCAGAGGTCTCTGTCGTAGGTGCTGCCTGCCAGAACTCATTCTTCGATGCATGCAGGTGAGCTTAATTGATAAAGCAAGTTTGTAAATTTAGCTTAGAATTTTGCTCTTAGTGTTATGCTTTAAAGATAAAATCCATTGCATGTGGCTGGCCTTGCTTGAAATTGGGTTTGGTGCTTTGGTAGGTATCCGTTTCTCTTGCAGAATCAGGCGATTCAGATGACTATCGCAATGAACTAATTGAATTAGTTGCATCTTCCCAATCAGGAATGTTGAATTTATTTAGTCAGCAACAGTTACAGGTATGCAGGTCATAGATATGAATTTCTGGACATATACCAAATTATTGTGCACATCTTTGATACCAGTTTTACTTTTCCTTTGTCATCTTTTCCTTAATTGGACAAAAAAAATCTGTGCTTGCTCCAAAAAATAACTGGGTGAAAATGCCTTTCCTTCAGGAATTTTTATTGTTTGAAAGGGAATGTTCATTGTATAAAATGGAGTTCGAGGAAGAGCTATCCATGGTTGATTCTTGACTAGTACCACCAAGGTTCCTTTAGGTAACACACAGGGCTTTCCTTAGCATGTTTTCCTTTCGTTATGTTGAACTTTTACATAGATTCCTGTGGATTTAGTGGACTCACTTGTTTTGTGTTTGTTTATGGAGGTTTATGTTTTGTAATTCTTTTTTGTCTTCATCCTTGCATGTATTATGTGATACCCTTTTTTATATGATACAAAGTGCATAGTTTTTTGCACCAAATTTGGGTAACTACTTTGTTTCCTTTTCCTAGGCCTTTTCCCCATTGAATGAATGATAATTTAATGTATGCACTATGCAGTAGCAGTTGGAGTCTTGCTAAAAATTTTTCAATGTACTAGCTGCCCCTAATTGACAAAAAAAAAAAAAAATGCTAAAGTGTTTTATGCCGGTTTGAACTGCTGGACTAAATTAAGACATTATAAGTGCTGACAATCAATTGAAGAGAATGCCAAATATATTCTATGCTTCGGTTAGCAGGTATGTGCCATTGCTAAAACATGTATCAACATTACTATGAACAAGATTGGTACGACATTGATATTAGTATTATTCATGTTCATTTTAAATCTTATGTAAATGAAAGTCAGAAAAGAATAACATCCATAATTATTTAATGATATGTAGATAGGAATCATATATATGAAGTATACTCAACTCATCTAAGCCTTTTCCCAGCTATATGGGGTCGGCTATATGAATCTACTTCCTTCACTCTGCTCTATTTAGGACTAAGTTGACACTCAAATTACAAATAGTATATCTCTCTTAATTATTACTGTCTATATTAGTTTAGGTCTACCTTTACCTCTATCATTACCATGGACTGTTAAAATATCACTCTTTTTAACTGGAACATCTAAAGGTCTTTGTTGTATATGTTCAAACCACCGTAATCGATTTTCTCTCATTTTATCTTTAATTGGGGTTACTCCTATTATTTCTCGTATATGCTTATTTTTAATTTTATCTTTTAAAGTTTTACCATATATCCATCTTAACATGCGTATTTCTGTTACACTTAATTTATTCACATGTTGTTTCAGTATTGTCCAACACTGTTTCATATAGCATTATCGTCTGCAAATAACATACATCATGGGATATCATCTTTAATATGTTTGGTTAATTCATCCATATCCAGTGCAAAAAGATATGGACTTATAGCAGATCCTTGATGTAACCTGCAGTAATTAAAAACTCACTAGTTTCATTTATTGTTATTTTAACAATAGTAGGAGCAATAGGAGGAGAAACAATAGTAGGATATATATGAAGTATCTTTTTGTTTTTTTTTGGAGCAAATTTGGATCAGTGGATGCAGTTCAGGTATTCACAATATCTTTGTTGCAAACAAATAGACAAGTAAATAAAAAGGGATTGTGAGGACCTATGCGGGTGCATGCTTAGTCTTACATCAGTTGTTTGTTTCAGTGCATCCCTTTGGAAAAGTAAATCCAAACAATACCTTTTGATTGTCCTTTTTGGTGGGGCTTTAGGTTGTTATAAATGATATTTAAGGTGATTTGGGTCATGATTCATATATGACTAAGGGACACTGCAGTTTTGAGGCTGACACTGGTAGATTATGATGGTTGTGATTGGATGCAGCTGGACATGGATCCTTAGCTTGACGGGGATCCCAGGGTTTTAACAATGAGTGTGTGTGAGGACCCGTGTGGTCATGTTTTGTTCTACATTTGTTATGTGTTGGATAGATTTTGAATACTTATATAGGGCTATACAATTCAAACAATATCTTTTGGCTAGCCTTTTTAGGTGAGGTCTTGAATAGTTATAAATTTTAACTTTTGTTAACAGTGCGGTGTAGGTAGTTGAAGGTTGGGATGGAAAATTAATTTAACCCAAATAAGAAGATATTCACCCTAGTGATTGAGGGTTTTAAGCACCCCAAACTACACTTCCCTTGAGAATGAAAAAGGACTTGGCACCTAATACTGCATAAACCCTATGGTCTTCTAGATAGCTCCATCCAATACAACAAAGCAAAATTACATACCCTCATCATGGGAAGTCCTTGTATTGCACCCCCTTTTATATATGGGAAGTCCCATGTGAGCATATGTCTAGTCGTATGTCGGTTGTGTACTAGGTAAATCTTGGATACTTATATATAGGGCTAGGAAGGAACCCATACAATACCTTTTAGGTAACCTTTTTGGGTGAGGCCCTAGTTTGTTACCAATGATTGTCGAGTCATCCCGAACTGGTTAGTTCGAACTGAACTGTACCATCTAGAAGCCAAGTTGGTTTAGCTATTAAAAATGTTTCGTGTTAACGGGTTGGATGGGTGGGTTTGTGTTTGACCTGTTTAATATTGAACAAAGGCGTTTTCACCCGTTCAAGTTTCGCTTGATGTCTTTCTTATGAAACCCTAAATGCTTTACTCTTCACCTACCCACCGTTGTTTGTCACTAGTCGTCGATCATTCATCCTTGGTTGCCTGTCACTTGTTGTCTGTCGCCCGTCCCTTGCTCGAGTAGTTGTCCCAAGGGGGAAAAGCAAGAACCGGCTGAATCAGCAATGTTGCCTGCATAATCATCCCTTGTTTGGGTAGTTGTACTAGTAAGTTTCTCTTTTTCTTTTTACCCTCCATCTCCTCTCTCCTTTCTCTCTTTATTTTGTAGCATTGGTTCGCTGCAGTTCTATATAGTGCATACCCATACCATATCGAATCGGTCACTGGTTAGCATGTGCCATTGGTGTAGTTTGATGGATCTTGGTTGTTACAAATGGAATCAAAGCAAATTTGGCTCATGGCTCGTGTATGACTAAAAGTTATTGTAGTATGAGCTTCTTTGAGGCTAACTATAGGTCAATCTGGTGTTTTGTGATTGGACGACTGGATTTGAACTCTTAGCTTAGCGAGGATGCAAGGATTCAAATGAGGAGATGTGAGGACCCATGTTGGCATGCGTTTAATTTTACATTGGTGGTATAGTAGGGAGATCTTGGGTACCTATACAACGCCATGGAACCCAAACAATATTTTCTATCTAGCCTTTATGGGTAGGGTCTCGAGTTGTTGCACATAGTATTAGAGTGAACCTAGCTCCTAGCTTGTGTGTAACTAGGAAGCACTGTAGCATGGGCCTTTTGAAGGCCAACCAGGGGCTAATTGTAGCGTTTGTAATTGGATGTGACTGAATTTGAACCCTTAACTTGATGAGGTTGTTAGGTTTTTAATGGTGAGTCTATGGTGACCCATGTAGGCATGTGTATGTGGAGATTCGTATGGCGTGTGTTAAGTCCCAAATCAGTTATGTATTGGAATAATCTTAGATACTTGTTTAGGGCCATGAAACCCAAATAATATCTTATAGCTTCCATAATTGTGTCATGCCCTGGGTTATTACAGAGATAAATTACTAAAAAGTAATATAAATGTCAGCCTTTAAAATAAATTATATAGAAGTATTGTGAAATAACCATGTCCATTGATTCTTGTCCCAAATATTAGGTAGGTTAATTTATTCTCATTTGCTAATAATTCCTATGAGGGCTACCTGTGGTGTTATTGCAAAAATATAAATCTAGAATTAATAGTTTGCCATGCTTTTCACAAATTGCTGTCTACCTGACATCGACCACTACCCATTTCATTGGGGCCCTGGATCAACATTGCCAGTGTCAGTTAAAGCCATATGCATCATTAATAGTAGAAAAGTGTCACATTTAGAACAGGAACATATATGTATCAATATTTGAATTTGTATCTAGACATCAAGAATATTTGTATTCAGATAACATATCAACATCTTTATGTGTAACTGTAGTAAAGAAGTGTTGCAATTTATACATGTATCCCCATGTTTGTATCTTAAGATATATTTGCCTATTGACATTGATGGACAATTCAAGATACAGAATTAGATGTGATTAGGTTATATCTGAACTAAGGTTTGCTGTACCAGAAATTGGTACGGTTTGGTATAGGGTGCTCAGAATTGCATTGGTCAGGTGGGACAGGGGGCTCCCAAGCCAGAATTGCTCCAAATCAAGCCGGTTCTGGTCCAGTTCAGTTTTCCTCAAGCCATGCGGTTCTAGATGGTTCGTCATACCATGATCTGAATTGCTTTTCAATAGGTTGAAATAGACCTCCTTAATTATGCTTGTGTGGAGAGTTTATCACATATAGATGTCCTTCCAAGTTTTTAGGAATCAAGTGAAAAAATGACCTTCCAGGATATATCCTTCCAGGTTTCTCATCATCATTGTAGATACTTCTTGTTGTCAGTACATGTTCCTAATGTGTTGCAAAATTATCAAAATATATTGCAATTTATCATATAAAATATCTCGGTGGCATATATGTATTTATGTGCTTGTGTGCATGCAAACAAATTAATTAGTAAATCAATTATCTGTGCTTCAAAATTATCAATAATTGCTTATTTTCTTGGATAATTCAAGACTTGATTTTAGTGGAGCTTGCAGATAACTATGGTGATTTAAGTCAGTTTTATGGTTCCTTGAGCCTGTCATTTCATAATCTGGAAGTTATTAAAAATTGCTTTGTTCATCATCCAACTGCTTTCTGCTGCAGGAAAATATAGTTTGATTTCAACTATATAAAGGTGATGGACAAAGTGTCTTTTCATTACTTGACTTTAGTTGTTAGGTTTTCATGTTGATGTTGGATAAAACCATTAACACGTGTCAATAGGGGTTGGGGTTATAGCCAAATCATCCTAAATTGGGCGATTTGGGCTGAAGTGAACTAACTGAACTGGTCCGGTATTAGGAGTTTGGCCTTCTAGTTTGGTAAGGAGAGCAAACGGGTCTCGAACCACCATTGTATCGGTCAGTGTTTTAAGTCTCGGTGGGATGGGGCTGAGGCGGCCAAGATGTCTCATTCCAGAGAGATTTTGGAACTGATCTTGACCATTCTATCCCATCCTGTTTCGGCCATAATTTTAAATCGATCTAATTTATCATAAAGATATATCTTTGAACTTTTTAAAATATTTAAAAATTAAATAAAACACTAAAGATTCATAAATTATTTTTTAAAAGAAAAATGTATCTTAAGCAAGTATTGGGATACCTAACCGGGTTAGGGATCGAGATGGGACGGAACTCGAGGTATCTTGTTTCATAGAAAAACCGAAACACCTCTATCCCATGAGATTTAAAACCTTTGGTACCAGTGTACTGAACTATACGGAACCACCTTGTACCGAATTGAATCGCTTGGTTCGGTCTGGTATGGTGGTAGACGTGGTTGGGACCTCTCGTCCCATTTTATCGATATGCCATTAGTTTGGTACGATATGTGCTGTATTGGCTTAATACAGTGGAATTTGATAGGGGCTATTAAAAAAATATTCATTTTGGCATGGGGGGATTGGGAGCACTATAAAGCATTTTTTTTTCTTTCCATCTAATTTGCCTTCTTTACATCAATGTACTTTATACACCCAAAGTTATTTGGTTTGATCATGCTTAATTGAAATAAAACAATATTCACTAGGTTTCAGAGTCATCTTGTTTTCTACGGTACTAACCCACATCCAAGGCTGCAAATGGGTTGGTTTTGATTCGACCTAATTCGACCCGATCTGATTTGGCCCGATCTAATCTGTATTTAAAGACCCATGGGTTTGGCCGAGTCTGAAAATTGGCTCAATCTAAATTTTGGATCTGGATCTTATATTTTGACTCAACCCAATCTAAACCTAATTTATACTGATCCATAAATCGTAGTTATATAAATCTTGTTCTCCTTAACTTCAATTATCTTTATAATTTCATTGAATGAACTCTAATTTAAACTAATTCTCCTTTTCATCTTAACAACTAGATCTCCTCTCATATTTTTTCTCTAATTATATCTAAATATTTATGTTTTATTATTTATTTTGATGGATTCTTATTTATAATGTCTTTAAATGTATTAGTAAATATTTTGAATATCAAAATTTTAAACACAAGTCATTTACTTGAATAGAATTGACAGTTTTTGAATGAAAAATTAAGTTTAAGTTAGATTCTTTTTAGTCTCATTTAATTTTTTTAATGGACCTATGTTTGATTATTAATTACTAGACTTTAGCAATAATAGTTGGATGCTTGATTCAAATGTAATATTTTGGATTGCACTTGAATAGACTTGAATGACCTATTGGGTCTAAAATTTCTTTTATAGACCCGCTCCAACTTGTCCTTCTCAACAAATAGATTGGGTCTGAATATAAATCAGATCAGATCGGGATCAAACATGACCCAACCCAAACCGTTTGCAGCCCTACCCACATCTGGCACTAGTGTATGACTGCTCAAACTCCTGCAATGAGATTTGCTAATATATTCTTAAATTTACGTCTATCATGTGCATGTGCATAAAATTTGCTAATATATTCTTAGAGATGATCAATGCATGCATGTGCATAAAATTTACGTCATGTCATGTGCATGTTGGTAGAACTAGTAGTTAGCCCATAAAAGACCTTATCTTATTAGAAGTACTTGACCTAACCAACAAAGAAACTCCATGCAAGTTTCAAGTCCACCAATGTTTCTTGACATTCTTAGGGCCTGTTTGGATCCCTTACAACTCAATCCACCTACACGTTTAGTTGCTGGCATGACCCAGCTCCATTGTTTGGAGGGCTGCAAGTTGACCCAAACTGCTGGTCGAGCCACTGATGAACTGCATCTTAAGTGCAAAATCCTGCAGTCGTTTTTGCTGCAGGTTGAGCTGCAGGTGCTCTAGTCACGGCCCGATGCCTTGGGACACCCTCCTGACTTGTCTCACTCCCTATCCTTCTTTCCTTGAGTTGTGAATTCTTTCCCTGACCATGGGGTTAATAATCTGGATAACCCCATCTCCACATCTCATGTCACCCTTTCCTCCAAGAGAAAGTCATACTAGAGATGACCTCAATGCCCCCATTTCCATGCTGGAGATGAACTTGCAATCATTGTTTCCATGCTAGAGATGATCTTAGTGACATGGCTAGTTTGACGATGGAAGACATGGCAGCAATGCCTCTCTGGTCTGGACCCTTCCAAGTGCAATAGGCAGCTGTGAGATCCATTGATTGGTTATCTCAATGAGATCCTAATATTCTCCCCTCACATCAATTTGGTTTACGACTTCTTGATGCTAGGGTTTGTTATGGTTATGTGAGAGGGTTCTGCAGTGTTTCTGGGGTGGAGAATCTGTGCTATGGAAAATGTTTATGGGAACAGAAATGAAAAAAATATCATTTTTCCCCTTTTCCATTTCTTGATGTAATTGTTCCTCTCCATAGCTTGTTTATAAAAAAATATGTTGATATTGACTTTCACAACTTTGTGAAATGTTGACTAGAATAGGGTGTTATTAGTGTTATTAAAAAAGAAATTCTAGTTTTTCTTTTCTTTATGATCAGTTTGGGAAAATCTCTTGAATAATTATTTGTCTAAATTTTAAAAATTTGCTTTGGAAATAATCTGTAGGAGTAATAGATGTTATTATGTTTCCAACTTTTTTACAAAATAATTTCGAATTTGCAAAAGGAAAATTGATTATATAATGCTGGTGGAAGAAAGCCATCTTTTCTTGCAGGCTAATTTATTTTTGTTGCGTGCAAGTGAATCCAACTTGATAATGGAGTATGTGTGTTGATGGGCAAGGGAGAGAGGAGGAGATGTGTATGTTTATACATATACTGATATTTTGTAGTTGCATTTAACTAGATAGTTTCTTTGAACTTAACAACACATCCAACTGGACCCTTCCAAGAAGAGCAAATTCGGCCACAACCAACTAAATATGTGCAAGTTTAGCTGCATGCAACTTGAGCTACACTGCATGCTTGGTTGTAGGCTTTGGTGTTTCTAATTGCAACCCATGTTTGGTAAAATTGTTCATATAGCCCAGTAGTAGGTTTGAGGTAGCAAAAAAAAAAAAAGTATGACATCAGATTCCCTTGGGTCTTAGTTTAATTTAAGTATTTATTTCTAAATACATAAGGTTATAGCACAGCTGGATGAGCCGTGAAAGTCCTAGAATCAGTCCAGTATTGAAATAAACTGAATTGGCAGTGTACCATGGGTTTGGTTCGATTCGGTATTTTTTGCAATTTTTTATTTTCATTGGTTTTCAATTTTTTCTCTTTTCACTTTTCTCTTTTCTTTCCATTTACTTAAGATTTTTTATAAAAATAATGGAATGCCTTCCATATGAATTTAATAAAAATATTAGAAGAATTAAATTTCTTAAGAATTAAAAGTCAACTTTTCCTCTTAGAAACAAATTCGAATAATTTCAGAAAATCATGGTTTAGTAAATATCAGTTAGGATACTTCTATTCTGCATAAAAATTGCAGAAAATCAATTTAACTTAGAAATACTAGGAAAAGTTAACTTAAAATTCAGTGTTTAATGCTTTGATCAATATTTAATTAAACTTATAGGTTTTCAAGACTTAGAATCAGAATAACAATGGACCTTACATTGATCTATATCGATATGATGCATAGCTCATTAAAACAATAAAATTAAACTTGCCATAAAATCTAAGGCTAAAAGATATTTTTTAAGGTCTAGACTATGACATGTCACTAGACCGGCTTAACTTAGCCATACACAAAAAATGATAAATAATAGAAAATTAAAGAGAAAAAGAAGCAATAAAGCATAGTAGCAAAATTTTCAATTTACCTTTGGAATAAGTACATGGGAATATGTGAGGATCACTTTTTGTTCTTTTTATTTCATATATCAGGAAGATCCTAAACAAGGGCTTTTCACTCATCTCTGATTGTCTTTCTTAAAAAAAAAAATTAAGTCAATTTATTTAAAAAAAGAAAAAAATAAAAGATTAGTCCCTCTAATCTAGTGACGGGACATAGTCTACATCCTAAGAAATTTTAGGATTTTATAATAAGTTTAATTTTATTATTTTGATGAGTTGTGGATTAGTGCAAGGTTTACTGTTATTGTGATCCTTGTTAAGTCTGCAAACCTTATAAGTTTTACTAAGTGTTGATAAAATCTTTATAAATAATTTTTTAGATAATTTTTTTGGGTATTTGTTTTCTCATCATTTCTAAGTTAAATTGATTTTCTAAGATTTTTATTCGTAGTGGAACTACCGTAATTTGATATTTGCTCAACCATAATTTTCTGAAATTCTCTAAATTTATTGTTGAAAGAAAGAGTTGACTTTTTATTCTTAAGGAATTTATTTTTTTGATATTTTTGTTAAAATTTGAATGGGATATTCTTTTATTTTTATGAGAAATTTTAAGTAATTGGAAATGAAAGTTATTTTGGAATTTTTTTTGTTGAATAACATTTACTTAAATGATTTCGAATGAAAATAAGAGAGGAGTGATGATGTAAACTCATATGACATCCAGGATAGCCCTTCATTTAAAATCAGATCAAACCGATCTGATTCAGTCGATTTGTGATTCGGCACGGTTCACGTTGATTCGACACCCTTAGAGGCTCATACTGAACCAACAGGCCAAAACGCACCAATTTTCATTGGGTTTGGGCTGAACTGATTGGTTCGATATAATGTCTTACCCTGTTAGAGTATTGGACAAGTAATAGCTGCTGGAAAAAAAAAGACTCACTAGTGACTGCTCGTGTTTATAAACCTCATTTGCAATGGTTTCAAAGGCCGCTTCTGGATTATGTTTCCTATGGTGTTTGTGTGAAACAGAAGTGCCAGTCAAATATTACTAATTGGAAAAGAGTTTATCATGTGTGATGAGGTTTGGATACCCTGCAAGTAATCTGAATCTCAGTCACTCATCCTAGAATGCACAGCTCTTCTTGCAAGCCGATCTTTTGTAGCTCTGACTGGACTGCCTGACATAGCTTGCCGGCGGTCAGTTCACTGGAGTACATGTTTAAGGTTATTTCTGTTGCTTTAGGAAACATTTTGGTATCCTTCTTATCATCAGAAAATTTTCTTTGTAGATCATGTATCTTTGTAAAAGGCACATGCATTGGAAAAAGTATGAATTGTTGTTTCTTCTATATCTTTCTGTCATGATGTAAAGACAGTTACTGACCCTAAAAATCATGATTTACATTTACATCACAATCTTGAAAACATTGTATTGTTACTTTATTAACCTAAACTTGCAAGGCAATTTCTGATTGAATTCAACTTCATTAGGACATACGAAGTGCATTTTTTTCACATCTCTGAATTGTCAATTAACATTTTCAGGAGATGCATTAAATCCAATTTTAAATGTTGTTTTAGGTTCTGCCAACAGGCTGGAGGCTGCTGTTAATGTTAATCGGTGAGAGGACCAACATTATGTGAACAACTGAGACTTCTGTACCTGGAGACTTGGAGATACTGTTGTCCTTTTCCATCTGCCAAGCAAGATGCTTCAAATAGTCTTTGTTTCTCCAAACATTGATACGTTTCATCAACAGCGATATCGTGCAGTCCTACGAGGACAATGATTATTAAGTGCTGTTGTTAATATGTGCTTCCAATGATCCTCCAGTATTTCTTTGTAGCCATTAGAAACTATGTTAACTAGATGCAGGAAAGCGACTTCAAACAAGATCCTCGACATGACACTAGACCGTCTGGTACCTAATTTCTTATCGACTAATATTATTCAATATCTGTTCTTTTTGAGGATCCAAGGCCTATTGTCAGTGACTAGTCCCCAATGCCTACCAATTACTAATTTGTTTGCATGCCTAAGCAAAATCAGTAAGTACCATGTGTAATTTCATGCACCACTATGTACAGTTATGTGCTTTGTGATGTATAACATGGTGGTATGGTAGCTGTCGTGAACCTTGGATCAAGCATATATGCCCTAAGTCCCAGCCTTTTATTTGTTTGGTGATCCATAACAAACGTTTTTCGTTGTTTTAAGGCACCCATCTGGACCAATTCTCTCTTAAAGCATTTTTTTGAGAGAATCAAAGCAGTGTATATTCTGAAAAACGGGTGAATTATAGGTTTCCTTTTTTTCCCCCTATTTTGAGAGAATTTAATGAAGCCTAAATTAATAAACAGTTTTGCCAACTAAGAACATAACAAGTTCATATTTAGTCCAATGTCTAAATGTATATAATATCAAACGGACGACTTTGGTAGGATGTGTCCAAAATATAAAATAAAATATGCGTTGTAAGTGTTTCGAGTGGAAGAAGCCATTCTCTATAGTTACTTATTTCTATTTTCTGAAAAAAAGATGGCGTTGTTGTTGTTTGTTTATTTGTTTATTTATTTATTTATTTTTACTTTTTGAAAAAAAAGATGACGTTGAGGTTTATTAAATTTAAAAATAAGAAGGAAAAGTCTTTGTATACAGCATGCATCAGGCACGATAATTTGTTTGGATTCTGACGGGCAAATCATCGCTTGCAGGGACGGTGTACTAACATTTTTTTCAAACAAGAATGGCAGGAGCTAATATAAATCACTAAAGTGGTAGCAAGCTGTGGTTAGGTTATCATCCATCCACTGCACGCTTCTGACCTCAAGATATTAGCCTTCGTTGTCCAGAAAGAGCGGGAAAAAAATGATGCCACGTGTCTGAAAAAAAAGAAGTAAAGGGTCAAAATAATCCCTGCAATACTTGGTCATGGCACTAGTGTGATAAATGGTTGTATTGACAAGGGGCTTCAATGCTGGTCAAATGCTTATCCATCATGGAAAGATGATGTCAGTTTGAAATGCAGGCAATGTCGGCTGCAGAAGGAGAAAGGAGACGAAGTTTACAACATTCCAAAGGTGCAATCCATGATGGCATTAATTTTTTTATTTAAATTGAATATTATTATTAAAATAATTGAAAATAAATTGATAAAGAAGGTTAATCCAGGGCTTACGCTGGTTACCTTACCATCAAGCCTTTCAAAGAAATACCTCAAGGCTTGAGGCTTTATGAGGCAAGAGTGATGGTAAAAGCTTGCAGCTAATATCTATTGGTTACTGTGGTAAAGGATCCGATGGAAAGCAAGATATGGATTATTCTACAACTTGCTACGGCTAGCTTTCATAACTCTACAAATGCCATACCTTAAATAATAGCCTCCACCTTTTAGAACAATGGATTTTGTTTCCTCATAGAGAGAGAGAGAGGGTTTTTATTTGATTGCTGTCTTTATGATGCAATTCTAGTTCATGCAAAATTAGTTCCATGGCACTACAAGAAAACAGGTAGATTGCGACGCTATTTAGCGATCATATTGCAATGCCAAATAACAAAAAGATGATGAAAATAAAATAAATGAAGTAAATAAGTTAGCGATACGGCGGCCGTCTCCCAAACCTCCCCTTTCCCGATCTTTGAGCCTCTTCTCGCCCGAGATCTCGATCCGAAAGCGGAAAGTCCTCGACGCCTCCGGTCCCAGCCTCCAACCTCGAGGGACGAAGGACGGGCGGCTGTCAGCCACGAGCCAGCACCTCGCCTCCTCAAACCTCGTCCTCTCTGTCCCATGTTCACTTTCTCTCTATTTCTCTCCCCCTCTCCCCCCCCTTTCCCTCTTTGCTCTTCGGCAGTCCGGCTGGCTGCGGCAGCCTGCCTTCCTTCTTGTTTTTCTTTCTATGTTCTCTTTCTCTTCTCTTTACCGCGGTTGATGATTTCTCTTATGAACGAGATCTGATGGGAGGCCAAGTAAGATAGAATCAAAGGACGGTCGGTGCCTTTAGCTTTGACTATAAGTCAGTGAGTCCTGGAGATTAGGTGGGTTTCCATTAACCCCCTTGGGTAGAGAAAGATGGGATGCGGCCAGTTTCCTGGCGTGCAAACCGACCCACCCTAGAAAATCGAGGGAGCACGATAGGGTAGGGGGTATTCTCCCACCCACCTGACTCCTTTTCTTAATTTAAAAAATTCTTAGCCCTGCCGCAGCCTAGATGCATGGAGGAGGAAAAGGATTCCTCGAGGGCAGCTAAAATACAGATTATCTAAATTTTAAACAAGAGGGTTCTGGGCTGGCTGATACCAAGGCAAAGCGGGATTCCATGCAGCCTCGCATCGCATGTTAGCTGTGATTTATGACTCTGTTGTCAATTTTAGTCTTTTTCAACTTCTTCCCAATTCAGATACGTATGCTCTACCCATATTAACACTACAATTACAAGACTAAAGCTTTGGGCTTTTTTTAAAAGACTAAAGTTTTGGGCTTTTTAATAGATCTTGACGGCAAGGAACGCCACTCAGTTGCTAGGGAACTATCGAACCTAAACTTACTAGAATTAGGGGTGCAACTTAGGTCGGGTTCAATCCAGATCTGGCCTGCTAAACTCGATTTACAGCGGTGAAAAGACCCAGATTTAACCCGATCCGATTTGCAATTGACTCGGGTTTAGGTTGTGGTCAACCCAAACCCAAGGGTTATCCAAATAGGGGTAGTTTATCGGTACCAGATTTTTAGGAGCGTTGAGGGCGCTAGTCGGATCGGACGAGATGACCAACTTGAGGGCAAGAAGGGCAAGGCCTCAGTCGCAGGCGAGAAAAAGAAGAGCAAACATAAAGGCGGACCATCCGTACATTTCGTTTCACTTTTCGCATCCTCCTCTTTTTGTTTATGGGTACCTTCTCCTCTTCTTTGTTTCAGTTAAGACTTTTTTTTTTAATACAATGTTAAAGCCCCGAGTCGAGCTTATGCGTTTGGCAATGGATTTTATTTTTCCGTCTCTGGAATCCATAATTCGATGTTTATTTACTTTGAAAAAAACATTTTTTTTTTTTTTCATCAACCCGAATTCCAACCCAATACTCAACTCGAACCTGATTTTTAAAAATAGGGTTAGAGTTGAGGTTTTACAAATAGGGTTAGGGTTAGGGTTAGGGTTGATATTTTACAAATAGGATTATGATTAGAGTTGAGAAAAACTCAAGTTTCATGAGCCGGAGTTGCACCCCCTAACTAGAATTGCCTCTACCTGAATAAATTGGATTGGAATTTAATCCTGAGACTAGATTTCAGGATTTATCTCAGTTTTACTTATTATTTAAAAAAGCGTGAGCCAAGCATGAGCTCATTCCGTGCGGCTTGGAGCCGTTGAGTCAGGCACCAAATCTCTACCATGGATCAAATTCAGTTAGACTCTTAACCTGCTAGGAATGCACTTGTTAACTTCAAGGGCAAAAGTCTGACAACAAGGTCACGTCATTTACGTTGAATCGAAGGACAATCGTGTGGGTGATTGTACATAGCAAGACTAAATTGATCATCCCTCTTATCATTGAATTCAGTTCATGAATCCATAAAATAAAAATATAAAAAATATGGAATGACTTTGAAATTCATGTAAATCTTAAGATAAAAAAGATGATTCGATCTTCTAATTGACTACATTTGAATGTAGTTATCTAAGGATGAAAAAGATATTCAAATTTTGAACTTTATTATATTTGAATATAGCTAAATCTAAATCTAAATATAAATCTGATTACTTCTCATGTCCTTGCATGAGTTCACATAGTTTATAAATTTTAAACTTTATTATATTCAAATATACCTAAGCCTATCCTTCTTTTCTCCTATATATATATATTGTTGCCGCCGGGATCCGTCCTCCGACTCGGACGCGGTCGATCTCCAAAGGGGGGCGGACCTGCACAAAAAGTCCTCGCGCGAGAGGCGTTGGGGGTGGCCCTCCGCGGAAGACCCTCCGACGCTCAAGTCAGTGGAGAAGAAATCGGCGATCAACTAGATAGTGGGGAGGTGGATCTCTCCGGGAGGCCTCTCCAGGGGCGGCCAATCGGGAGCTCTAGAGGGCAAGAGCACCGACGAGCTACCGAAGAGAGCAGGAGAGTGAGAATGGGGGTGTGAGCGCGTGCGTAAGCATATGCGTACCTGAGGGAATCTGCGAGTGTGATATTTATAGGCTATCACCTGTGTCTTGAGCGCCTTTTGGAAGGTTCAGAGGTTGTTAGGATACGGAGGTGGATCGAATCAGGCCGTTATGGGGCCGTTGGAATCCATATCCTGTCTGTTAGGGGATCGACGGCTAGGAGAGCTCCTTAATGGCTTGAGATCTAGTTGAGTAGACCTGGGGTAGTTATGATAGGTTCTAGGCCACGTCTCGACATGATTCTTTGTCTAGGATGTCGTTATGGTAAGCCTGGGATCTCCCGCGACAGGTTCCGCGGAGGTAGGTATTGGATTGTGGATCGCTTGATGAAGCCGGGACATGAAGACTCGGGGGAAACGAGCTGTGGAAGCCCGGAAGGGCCGAGCTACGGAAGCCCGGAAGGGCCGAGCTACGGAAGCCCGGAGAGGCCGAGTTACGGAAGCCCGGAAGGGCCGAGCTATGGAAGCCCGGAGAGGCCGAGCTACGGAAGCCCGGAAGGGCCGAGCTATGGAAGCCCGGAGGGCCGAGCTACGGAAGCCCGGAAAGGCCGAGCTATGAAAGCCCAGAGAGGCCGAGCTACGGAAGCCCGGAAGGGCCGAGCTATGGAAGCCCGGAGAGGCCGAGCTACGGAAGCTCGGGAACGACGAAGGGAGGAGGTCGGCCTTAGCCGCCTCGTACGGATGTTGATGCAATGACGATTTACCCCCCAACACATGCCCTCCACTCCCTAGTTCGAAGCGTAGGTTCGGGCATAGGGAGTATAAGTCCAAGTGGCACGTCTCGGATGGGACGTCTTGGTTGAGACAGCCCGTGCAATGATGCCCTAATTAATGCGACAGGGTCATCATGCCTTCGGGGGTAAGGCTCCTCCAAGAGTGACGGTTGGGGTTACGCCACGTCGCGAATCCCGATCGATCGGGCGTTTGTCGAGGCGGTTCCGGACACCTCAGGCGAGACGCCCCGTCTTCTCAAGGTGGCTTCCTTAGCAGGGAAGCAAAGCGATAGCCGTACTATATATATATATATGCATGTTCGCAGCATCCTCTCGTCTTGTTTTTTGAAGAGTTTGGCCTTTCATCCTTCTCGACACTCGTCGCTTCACCTGGTGTTTTTCTCAATCGAGATGGCGATGAGTCCCAACGATGTGGTTTCAGAGATCGTCGCTGAGGATTTGGGAGGATTCATCAGTGGTATGGCATGCCCTCAGATGTCGTTCTGCGGGCACCGGAATCTGGAGATAGGGTCTCTCGGGATCTGGAGTCTGGGGTCTTCGTTTATGAAGATAGCTTGAAGGCAGGCCTTCATTTTCCACTCCATCCCTTGATGAAGGAAATCATGACCCATTATAACATCTACCCGGCGATGGTGGCCCCAAACAGTTGGCGGAGCATCATTGGATTTATCTCAATGTGCCACCAAATTCAGATTGTCGCCACTCTTCCCCTTTTCCGCGCCTGCTACCATCTGATACCTGGGAGGAAATCAGAGTGGCCCTACATTGGACCCCGGAGGTCCTTCAACATTATTGTGGATAAGCCGTCCTCTATCAAGGGATGGAAGAGCCGGTTCGTTATCGCAGAGGGGAACATTGGTTCCGACTTCCCTCGGAAATGTGGGAATTTTGTTAGGGATGCGGAAATGCATCCAGTTTTGTCAGCACAGGAGGAGAGGGATTTGGACGTCCTTCGCAATGGCCAAGTGTTTTCGGCCAATGACCTGCTATCGGAGGTGGCCCTCTTCGCAGCCGGGCTCAGCCCCTTGGACCCGCAAGGTGAATCCCTTCTTTTACCCTTTCTTGCTGTGTGTTTTCTCGATGAATGTGTTTGGATCTGAGCATATGTGTTCCGTTCTGATAGCCAAAAGGTCGGCGTTATCGAGCCTCTCCAAGAGGAAGAGAGGAAAGCGCCTAGGGGAGAGCAGTGGCGCGGATAGTGGTAGGCCCGAGAAAAGGGCTCATACCTCCGCAAGAAGCCCGCCGGACGCCGGAGCGGTCACGACAGGAGCGCCGGGGCGAAGGAGGATCTGGGGGGGACAGCCGTGATCCCTTGTCCTCCCGTACTGGAAATAACGGACAGCTCGGATGAGGCTCCGTTGGCTCGTCCGGTAGCGTCCCCTGCGAAAGAGGAGCTGGCGATAGATTCAGCGGAAGCGGTCGTTTCAGGGGGGCCTTCCGCCTCCGCAGGACCATTAGCGACTCCAGCGAAGGAGCCAGCGAGGAAGGTCGCTAGTGGAGAGGTTCAGGAGGAGTCCGAGAGTAGTGACGTCGGATCGCCCTTGACGGGTCAAGAAGCGGGCCAGACCGAGGCCTCGGGGGAGCCTGTGGAGGAGATGCAGGTGGTGGTGACTGGGAAAGATGGGCCGGAGGAAGGGGCACAGCAAGGTGGAAGTCCCGCAATGGGGTCTCCTTCGAAAAAGATTCTGGGGAGGCTGGCGCTTGGGCTGGCCGAATTATCTGAAGAAGTCCAAGCGAGGGCTTTGATAGAAGAGGCTGGGAGGTTGAAAGCCTCTCAGACGGAGGTCGCCTAGGTTGGTCCCTCGGGCGGGGATGGTCAACCCATTAGCTCGAGCGCTGGCGTTGAGGAGGCATTTTCCGCCATGATGAGGTCGGCTTTGTACCCGGGCGTGGATCCTTCGGCGGACAGATTCACGAACTTGGAACTGGTTGATGCCGCGTTTGGGCAGCAGGGAGTGGCCGAAAGTATCCACCTTCTCCCTGATATCGACAATCCGACCCTCATGAAGATGATGCGGTCCTACGCTTCTCGGGTGAGTTACTGCTTTTGCGTGGTGGACGTTTCGTGCAATGACCCGATCGTGGGTTTTTATTCATCTTTTGTCTTGCAGAGTGTTCTGCTTTCTCGGGCGATGTGCTGGCGTCTGAGTTTGGCGACGGGGGCCAGTGTTCAAGCCAGGAGAGATAACGCCGAACTTCAGTCGCGCATAAAGGTGTCCGAGAAGTTCGAGGAACTTTGGACAGTAGCAACAGAGGTTTGGAGGAGATGAAGGCGGCATATCAGGCCGCTGTAGCTGAAGCGTCCAAGCAGAGAGATAGAGCGGAGGAGTTGCAGGGACTCCTAGCGAAAAACAATGATGCATGCTTGGAACTGGCCAGAATTGAGTCGAAACACTCCGAGGAGGTGAAGGCGATGCGGCGAGAACATAGTGAGAGTTTGGGTCGGCTGGGGAGGGAAGCTACCGACGAGAGGAAGCGCTTGACTAGAATGCTCGATGAAATGGAGGAGCGACTGAAGCGACGCGATGGCGAAATTGCCCACTTGAGGGAGGGCGCTAAATGGCACCAAGGGGTGATAGCTCGGGTGAACAACGAGCTATCCCAAGCCCGGGAGGAGGCCGAAGCCAAACAGTCAAGGATTAATACTCTGCAGGAGAGAGTTGAGCTGATCGAGGCTGACCGGACAAGAGCCAGGGGTGAGGCTGAGGAGCTGACCAATAGGTTGGCCAGATGAGAGGAGGAGGTACAATCTCATTCCCTCTTTTTAGCTTCTTCTGTTGACCTCTTGTGATTCCGACTAATTCTGGTTTTTTCAGATGGCGAAGTTAGGGTTGGAGAATTGGGCTCTCCAAGGCGAGCTCGTGTCCAGCCGCAATAAGAGCTCAGAACTCGAGACGCGGGCTAGCGAGTTTGAGGAGCAAAATGTCATTTTGCGGGCTCACGTTGCAGAGGCTGAGAAGCAGGCTGCTGAGGCTAAGGTGTAGCTCGCTATACTCAAGGGGAAGCAGGATGCTATCGGCGTTGATGCCTTCCAACTTGGAATGGAAGAATGTAAAGACAGATATCTAGTGAGCACCCGGAATGGGATCTCTCTTTCCTGGATACTGAAGCTCTTGATGATGGCGAGTCTGAAGGAGAAGAGGAAGACGAATACGTCGACGTCTCCAATGCCGATCCTGGTGCCGCCCCGGGTCCCAGCGAAGCCGCAGCTTTTGAGGGACGGTCGCAAACTGCCGCTGAAGGGGTAAAGGTATTAGAGAAGGGCGAGTCTAGTCACGCCTCTACGGATGTAACCGAGGGCTCCTCCAAAACCGACGTGGTTCCCGGCCCTTAGGAGCCACTCCTGTATTTTGCTTTTTAAAAGTCTGTCTGATGTCTCTTAATAAAAGAATCTTCCATTTTCGTTTAAGTGCTTTTCTTGTATGGCCCCGTGGCCACCCAGTTTTGCCTTAATTGCGAGCGACTTATGGCTCGTTGATATTTTTGGTCATCTTTATTCCGAGATTAGAGAAATGCATTGGCTTGGCCCAAGGTGGGGGGTATCCTTGATTGTCGAACCGATAGACGATCTGATCCGATTTGTGTCTTAATTAAGACTCGAGAGACGAAGCCGGCCGGTTAAGACCGATTGTTAGGGTAGGTCGGCTCCAGGTCAACAGACGGAATAGGTCGGCTAGGGCCGACGAGCAAGATAGGTCGGCTGGGGCCGACGAGCAAAGTGGGTCGGCTGGGGCCGACGAGCAAAATAGGTCGGCTAGGGCCGACGAGCTAGGGCCGACGAGCAGAGTAGGCTGGGGCCGACGAGCAAAGTGGGTCGGCTAGGGCCGACAAGCAGAGTAGGTCGGCTGGGGCCGACATACGAGGGCGGTTGCTGAAGTATTTTTCGCTTCCTTCAGTCATTCCATTTTTCGCAGAATGGAAGAATAGTTTACGTAGCCTTTGTGCTCATTTTGTTTTGGAGACGTCTGATTTTATCGCACAAGTTCTTCAAGCGATTGACTTCGTTGAGAAGTAGCCGACGGACAATCGGTTTTCGCGCTTTTGGTCATCCTGCCAGCACCCTGCCGTTTTGCAGGCGAATCAGTTTTTATTTCACCAAGATTGATGATACGACGCTGTGGGGAACATAAAGCTACACTAGAGCTTTCCGGAAGGTGTTCTTTTCCCATGTGGGTTGTTTTGACGTACGGCGAACGCAGCCGTTTACTATTGGAGGGTGTTATTTTCGTAGGATGATATTCTGAACCTGCCAGTTTCTGTAACGCCAGTGGACGATTCTCCGCATTTAATGATCACGATTCGGGATCAAGAGGAAATCATCGCATGCGTCTCGGTTTAGGTGATGGGCTCGGCGCGCAATAGGACGTTGCGTCTATCCTGAGGGGCCACGTGGAGGCACGGGCCAGATGTTTGGATCTCGGGGCTTACAGCTTGGGTAGCTTTTTCCAGTTCATTTCTGCCTATAAAAAGGGGAAAAAGGGGGTCATGTTTGGTTATCCCCAAAGTTTCTTTCCCATTAGAGCTTCCACCATGCTTATTTCTCTGCTGTTGCGAGTGGGAGGACCGAGCTTTCCTCTTATAAGCCCCTTGCCACCGGATAGCTGGGGCGACGAAGGAGCTGCCGAAGAATGGCTCACCCTTAGGGGATGAGTCCCGGAGATCATATGGAGAGCGCACAAAGAGGGCGCAGAGATCACACGGAGAGCGCACACAAACTCTTCCAGTGTGACCTTTGTGGTTCTCCTTCGGGGACGCACGGTAGGAAGTGCACGCGGACCTCCCATGACTCGCTTGAACTTCTCCTCCTTCCCCGATTTGGATTCCTGGGCTCGGCCGCCTGGGAAATCTTTTACCACATGGGGAGGGGGTGAAGGTGTGCCGCCCGCCGACACCTTGTCCTTGAGACTTGGCAAGGCGTGGCGGTACATACTCGGTTTGGGAGAGCGTTCCGACGCCACGGTCCTCTGGCTTCCTACCTGCTCACCGAGGGGTCCCTCGGTTGGGTGGTCTGGGATGGCCATCCAGATATCTCGGTTGGGTCACCGAGATATCGTTATTAACTAAAGCTGGCCGCAACGATTGGTCCATGTCGCCTGGCTATTATCAGCTCGAGCTGACTGGATGCAGCTTATCTGGTTCGGCGGTCGGATGTCGGAGCATCACAGTTGCCTAAGTCTGCTTTGGAGCAGTTGCCCGAGTTTTGTACTTGTCTTTATTTTATGCATTTCAATGCTCTTGTAACGCCTCTGAGGCATTTGTAACCGATCTTGATTGGCAATAAATAAAGAGAGTTCTGTTTTGTTCCTCAATCTCTATCTTTTCTGTACCGAGTTTGCTGTTGTTGTTGTTCGTGAGGTACGAAGGCGTCTCGCTCATCCTTAGACGAGGATCCCACGCTATCCGAATTAATGGAGGTTCGCAAGCGATGGTTTAGGGATCATTCGATGAAATACGCCCCGAAGCTTGGTACTTTGTGCTTCGTCCTTATCGGTGCTCGAATGCTCGCGGGTCGGCTTTGCCGAAGTTCAGAGAATCTGTACTTTTTCCCATCATGGTTCAGGGAACTTGTTGCTCGGCCCAGCCGAGGTTTGGAGAGTTTTTACTTGGCCCGGCCAAGGTTCGGAGAACTTGTCGCTCAGCCCAGCCGAGGTTCGGAGATTTGTTTACTTGGTCCTGCCAAGGTTCGGAGAGGTTCGGAGATTTGTTTACTTGGTCCTGCCAAGGTTCGAAGATTTTGTCGCTCGGCCCAGCCGAGGTTCAGAGATTTGTTTACTTGGTCCTGCCAAGGTTCGGAGATTCGGGCTCGAGGAAACAACTCAGTTGTCACTGTGAGCCATAGTGTCAGGCCCATGCGGCGCTTGGTGAGGGGCGCCAGGGCGGAACGAGCGGTATATTGTCACGCTTCTTTATTTATGACGTTATCCTTCCCGAGGGGACAAGTCATTGGCCGGACGCTGGATTTCTTCCCTCTGTGCTTCCCGAAAAAGGGGCCAGCTTTAGGAGGCTTGGGGAAGCGCTGAGAGCATTTATTGCGGGGGCCGGCAAATCGGAAAATATCCTGCTTAGGGGAATTCCCGATCAGTCTGTTCGCGCTTACCGATCTCACTCGGGATGGTGCATGACACTTCGGATTCTGCGGGCATTAAAATGACGACACGTGGCAAGCTCTTATAGGTCGGTAGCTAAGGTGCGACCGATTGAGGTACCTGCCCGGCAGGTATAAATACGATCGAGGGGTATAGGTCTTAGCCATCCCTCGGTTTAAGTCTTGAAATAATATTAGATCATGGCTTCTCAAAGGCGATCCTCTGGAGAGTTACGTGCATCACTCAATGGTTTGCTACACTTGGAGAGGGGGCGTCCCACCATCACTGTCGATGGGTTGGGTCTGGCGTCGACCCTTGCTGGCCAATAGCAGCTCGTAAGGGTTGTGGAGGAATATATGGACGTATCGACCAAGGAGGCGGAGGCCCTGCGCCGGGTGGTAGACCGAAAGAGGGAGGAGATCGCATCACTTCGCCAGCAGGTGGCCGACCTCACGGAGCGCCTGGAGGACCTGCTGGCATCTGGGAGCGACTCCGAACCCTAATTTAGGGTTTCCTTTACTTTTTTCTGCTTTCTGTTTTTGCTTTTTCTGCCTCTTTTTGTAATCCCTTTTTCTGATTAATGAAAAATGGATTTGTTTGGGTAACCCTCTTTTTTCAAGAGTTTTAGCTTTAAACATGCCATTCGCGTAATAGTTTGGGAGTCGGTGTGGCTCCACTGGTTCACGCATTGAATCATGGCCCTGTTTGGGATGGGCACTTTGTTCGACAGGTTATAGGGGTGTCGCCCAAAAGCTTTAGCAGCGAAGAGGGGGAACTCCCCGGTTTTGGCTCGGGGTCCGTGGTCGGTTTTGTGGGGCTTTACTGAACCCTTTAGGGGTTTGCCGGAGGCACCTTCTTTGTGCGCGTTAATAGTTTTTCGCGTAGCGTGCCTTTTTCAGATCGACCGGGTTCTGGGGACTACCTAGGAGTCCTTCGGTTTTAATCGGAGGTCGCACACTTCGGCTTTTTGCTGGGATTTTAGCCCGAATAATTTTTGCTTGGCCCTGCCGAGGTTCGGAGGATTTGTTGCTCGGCCCGGCCGAGGTTCAGAGATTTTTTTTTACTTGGCCCTGCCAAGGTTCGGAGGATTTGTTGCTCGGCCCGGCCGAGGTTCGGAGATTTTTTTTTACTTGGCCCTGCCAAGGTTCGGAGAACTTGTTGCTCGGCCCGGCCGAGGTTCGGAGATTTTTTACTTGGCCCTGCCAAGGTTCGGAGAACTTGTTGCTCGGCCCAGCCGAGGTTCGAAGATTTTTTACTTGGCCCTGCCAAGGTTCGGAGAATTTGTTGCTCGGCCCAGCCGAGGTTCGGAGATTTTTACTTGGCCCTGCCAAGGTTCGGAGAATTTGTTGCTCGGCCCAGCCGAGGTTCGGAGAATTTTTACTGGCCTGCCAAGGTTCGAGAATTTGTTGCTCGGCCCAGCCGAGGTTCGGAGATTTTTACTTGGCCCTACCAAGGTTCGGAGAATTTGTTGCTCGGCCCAGCCGAGGTTCGGAGAATTTTTACTTGGCCCTACCAAGGTTCGAGAATTTGTTGCTCGGCCCAGCCGAGGTTCGGAGAATTTTTACTTGGCCCTGCCAAGGTTCGGAGAATTTGTTGCTCGGCCCAGCCGAGGTTCGGAGAATTTTTACTTGGCCCTGCCAAGGTTCGGAGAATTCCTGTTCAGATAACTCGGTTGTACCGAGGATTAGTAAGCAGCATCTGTTTCTTTTTGTAATTTTTGGCAATGCAGGGCATAATGATTCACGTTGCAAATTGCGAAGAAATATGTAGTGGGAATGTATAATGAGGCATATGAAGATGAATTCAGAGAGGACATACCCTATTGATAATATTTACAGAGATTGTCGAGTTCCACATTCGGGGAATGATTTTCCATCCAAATCTTGCAGCTTGTAGGTTCCCGGTCCAATAATCTCCGCTACCTGGTACAGGCCTTCCCAGTTTGGTGCCAGCTTTCCTTGTTCCAGCGGTTTGGAAACAGAGGCCTTTCGGAGGACAAGATCGCCAGGCTGGAAGGCTTTTCCTTTGACTCTGGAGGCATGGTACCGGGCCACCCTTTGTTGATAAGTAGCCGCTCTGATCCGGGCATTCTCTCTGATCTCCTCTACCAGGTCAAGGTCGGTGCGGAGTTGTTCGTTGCTAGCTTCCTCCGAGTAACTTTCCACCCGTAATGATGGGAGGCCTATTTCCACAGGGATAACGGCCTCTGTGCCGAAAGCCATTCGGAATGGGGTTTCACCTGTCGGGATTCTCGGGTGGTGCGGTAGGCCCATAAGACATGATGTAGCTCCTCCGCCCACCTGCCTTGGGCTCTGGAGAGGCGAGCTTTGATTTCCTGGAGGAGGGTTCTGTTGGTCACTTCGGCCGCTCCGTTGGCTTGTGGATGCCCGACCGAAGTGAGGTGGTGACGGATTCCATGCTCCTCACAGAATTGGCAAAACTTAGAGTTGTCAAACTGCTTACCGTTGTCGGTGATTAGGGTATGCGGGAGGCCGAATCGACAGATGATGGACCTCCATACAAAATCTCTAGCCCGCACCTTGGTGATTTGTGCAACTGCTTCCGCTTCGACCCATTTGGTGAAGTAGTCGATGGCGACGAATAGGAATTTCCACTGCCCCATGGCAAGCGGGAATGGGCCGAGGATGTCCATCCCCTATTTGGCAAAGGGCCAAGCAGAGGATATGGAAACTAGCTCGATGGAAGGGAGCCTTTGGATGCTTGAGTGCCTCTGGCAGGGGTCGCAGGTTCGGACTAGATCGTCTGCGTCTTTTTGCATGGTCGGCCAGTAGTAGCCTTGTCGCAGCACTTTGTGGCATAGGGACTGGCTTCCCAGATGGTTGGCGCAAATCCCTTCATGTACCTCGCGCAGAGCATAATCCGCTTTGGACGGGCAAAGGCATCTGAGTAGCAGCATGGAAAAAGACCGTTTGTAAAGCTGGTTGTCAATCAACACGTAGTGGATGGCATGCAGCTTCAGCTTTCTAGCCTCTCTTCGGTCGGACGGAAGCGACCCTTCTCTAAGATATTTGAGATAGGGTCGAACCAGGATGGTTTGGCCTCAACTTGCATTACTCGGTCGGCTTCCGCGATGCTGGGCTTTTCCAGAGTTTCCAGGTGGAACTTTTGCTCGGCATCCATTGACTCCGCGGTTGCCAATCGGGAGAGTAGGTCGGTGCGGGCATTCTCGGATCTGGGAATCTGAATGATTTCAAATTCAGCGAAATGGGGAAGTAGGCTCCACACCTCCTGGAGATATCGAATCATGTTCGGCTCCCGGGCTTCAAACTCTCCCCGTACATGCCGGCTACCAGCTGAGAGTCGGTGAAGGCGTTAAGCTTCTCCACCTTCAGATTACGGGCGATTCAGAGACCGGCTAACAGGGCTTCGTACTCGGCCTCGTTGTTGGAGGCCGGGAAGGAGAATCGGATGCCATATTCAAAGGTTATCCCCTCCGGACTGGTAAGAACTAGACCCGCACTAGAGTGATGGGCATTAGATGACCCGTCGACGTGGAGAAGCCACGGGGCTCCAGATTTTGGCTCTTCAAGGGAGTCTGGGGCAGAACCGTCCTCCGGGATGGTACACTCGAGGAGGAAGTCGGCTAGCACCTGGGCTTTGATGGCTGGACGAGGCTAAAAATGTATGTCATTCTCACTTAGCTCGACAGACCATTTGGTCATTCTCCCCGATGTCTCGGGACGGTGGACTACCGCCCTGATGGGTTGGCCAGTCAGGACCGTCACGGAATGTGCTTGAAAGTACGGCCGCAGCTTCCGGACTGAAGTGATTAAGGTCAGCACCATCTTTTCAATCATGCTGTACCTTGTCTTTGCATCGTGGAGCAGCCTGCTGACATAGTAGATCGGCTTTTGGACTTTGCCTTCTTCTTTGACTAGCACCGAACAAACCGCACCCTCCGAAACAGCCAGATACAAGAACAGGGTCTCGCCAGGGTCAGACTGCTGAGGAGTGGAGGCGAGCCAAGGTACTTCTTGAGATCTTGAAATGACCTTTGGCATTCAGGAGTCCACTGGAAGTTTTTAGCCGATCGGAGAGTTTTGAAGAAGGGGAGGCATCTCTCGGTCGACTGTGCCACAAAACGGTTAAGGGCTGCTATCCTCCCGGTTAGGCGTTGGACCTCTTTAACAGATGCTGGGGGCGCCATTTGTTGGAGAGCTTGAATCTTCTGGGGGTTAGCCTCGATACCCCGCTGGAAGACCATGAAGTCGAAAAATTTCCCAGAGTTGACACCGAAGGCACATTTGGTCGGGTTGAGTCTCATCCCATATTTGCGCAGTGTTGCAAAGCTCTCTGAGAGGTCCTCGACTTGCCGTGGCACTTCCTTGCTTTTGACTAGCATGTCGTCCACGTACACCTCCATGTTCCGGCCGATTTGCTCCTTAAATACCTTGTTAACCAACCTCTGGTAGGTTGCACCTGCATTTTTAAGACCAAAAGGCATAACACAGTAACAGTAAGTACCTCGGTCGGTTATGAAGGCGGTCTTTTCTTCATCCTCAGGGGCCATTCGGATCTGATTATATCCCGAATAGGCATACATGAATGACAGCATCTGGTGGCCTGAGGTGGCATCCACGAGCTGGTCGATCCGAGGAAGGGGGAAGCTGTCCTTCGGGCAGGCTTTGTTAAGGTCGGTGAAGTCGATGCAGATTCTCCACTTGCTGTTTGACTCTTTCACCATGACGACGTTTGACAGCCAGCTCGGTAATTTACTTCTCGGATGAAATTGGCCTTAATGAGTTTGTCTACCTCTTCTTCAATGGCCTTTTGCCGTTCTGGGGCGAAGCTCCTCTTCTTCTGCTTAACGGGCCTGTGCATCTCGTCCACATTGAGATGATGGACGAGAACCTCGGGGCTGATCCCTAGCATGTCGGAGGCGGACCAGGCGAAGATGTCAGCGTTGCTTCGGAGGAACATGATCAATCTATGCCGAGGCTCTCCTTTGAGCAGCGACCCAATTTTTATGGTTCGATCGGGTCGAGCTTCGTCCAATGGTACCTCCTCCAATTTCTCTGCCGGTTCTCCCCACTGTTCGGCGAAGTCCTCGCGAGCGTCTAGCCCATCAACTTCCGGCATTCTAGACTGAAGGCTCGTAACAAAGCACTGCCGAGCCATGGCTTGACTTCCCCGAACCACTCCAACTCCTCGCTCGGTGGGAAACTTCATGGATAGATGCGGGATGGAGACAACTGCCTTGAGGGACATTAGACCGGGCCTGCCGAATATGGCGTTGTATGGGGATATGAGGTCGGTTACTAGGAAATCTGTCTGTACAATGGTCACAAGGGGCCAGGTTCCCGCGCGGACCGTCAGGGTGACGACCCCTTCCGGGACGACGATGTCGCCTATGAATCCCATCAAGGTAAAATCTACGGCTTGAAGGTTTTCCATGAGTAATTTCATCCTGGCAAACACACCGAGGTACAAAACATTTACCGAGCTTCCACTATCAATGAGGATTCGGCTTACATTATAGTTATTCAAATTAAGGGATACAACTAGTGCGTCATCATGGGGGAGCTGTATCCCTAGAAGATCATCGTCGGAGAAGGAGAGTTTGCCCGTCCTTGCCTTCTTTGGCGCCGATCCTCCACTGTCGCCCCTGGGGCTCGACCCATCGGCCTCTTCGATCATATTGATGCAGCCAATCACGGGCAGATTCGGTGGAGGAGAAGGTTGTTGAAGCTCGGGCTGGCGGTCACCTCCTTGTGGTGGCTCGGGTGCTCTCCTGAACTGATTCAGTCGTCCCCGCTGGATCAGCCTCTCAATCTCATTCTTCAGCTGTCAGCATTCTTCAGTGTCGTGACCGTGCTCCCGATGGTAGCGGCAGTATTTGGTGGGATCTCTTCGGGTTGGGTTCCCTCGGAGAGGCACTGGCCGGGGGAGCTGACGCTCTATTTCCATGAGGATTTGCGCCCGGGGCACGGTCAGCGGAGTGTAGTGATCAAATCGCCTGGGAGGACTCCGGGAGTGATTCGTTGGTGGCAGCGGAGGGACTCTTTGGCGGCGAGGCGGACTTGGTCGACGGGCGGGACGGTGCCTGTCGGGGACTTTAGGCTCCTTCTTTGCCTGCTCGGCGCGGGTGACTCTCCGCGATTCTTCGACCCTAGCATACTTGTCCGCCAGGGCCATCATATCAGAGAGACATGGGGGGTAGCTGACTTCCATAGCCAGGTAGAAGTCGCTCTCCTTCGAGACTCCCCCCACCAGGGTGGACATAGCCACCTCATGATTAAGGTGGTCCACCTCTAACATGGCCTTATTAAAACACCAAGGTAATTCCTCAAGGACTCCCCCTCTCTCTGCTTGACTTCGGAGAGGGAGTCAAATCTTCGTCGGTGGCGGCGGCTACTGACGAATTGGCCAATAAAAAGGCGGCTCAGCTCGTCGAATGAATCGATAGAACCTGGCTTCAAAGCATTGAACCAGGTTCGGGCGGATCCTCTGAGGGTGGAAGGGAAAGCGCGGCAGAGGACCACATCAGATGCTCCGTGGAACATCATTATTGACCGGAAGCTGCTGAGATGGTCGTCCGGGTCAGTGGAGCCGTGGTAGGGTTCGACGGCTGGTAGCTTAACGTGGGAGGGAATCACTTCCTCCATGATCCCCTTAGAGAAAGGGATGCCCTGCTCCACTTTGGGCTAGGGCGGATGGGCCTGCTTGGCGGCGTCCAGCTCCTGACGCATCTTCTGGATCTGACGATGGATCTCCTCTTCGCCGGTCAGAGGAGGAGATGGGCGTGAGGATCGCAAGGATGGTGTTGAATCATGGTGAGATGTCACCGGGGAGAGGGATCGGGCTCACCGAGATCTGGGAGGATCCCTATCATAACCGCCTCGTGGGACTGGTTTGTCCCCTCTGGGCCGGTGTGGGGGATCCGCGGGTTCATGCGGATCGGAGGAGGAGGCTGCCGGCGAAGAAGGAATCGCCGCCTCCTTCTGAAAGTGCGAAGCAGGAGGAGCTGCAAGGCGCTCTTGAACCAGATGGGTAAGGGCCTGGACTTGTTGGACCAGTGTAGCAAACTGGTCCTGGGTCACCGGGATGGCAGGCGGTGACGGGGTTTCGACCGGTGGAGGCTGCAGCGCTACACCGCCCGTCGGATCAGGCCTTTGGGAAGCGACCTGATCTTTGGCTTCAGAGGTTGCTCTTCTCCGGTTGGCCATTAAAGAGGTTCTTCTCGGATTCAGATCCTTATCTCCTTTCTTCAAGTTTTGATGGGACTTGAGGCCCTTCCTCTAGCGCCAATCTGTTGCCGCCGGGATCCGTCCTCCGACTC
This sequence comes from Calamus simplicifolius, assembly GCA_900491605.1. NCBI lineage: Eukaryota > Viridiplantae > Streptophyta > Magnoliopsida > Arecales > Arecaceae > Calamus > Calamus simplicifolius. Next base: position 1,392,584 of record UESW01003841.1, on the reverse strand, counting down.
GGGCGCGGTCGATCTCCAAAGGGGGGCGGACCTGCACAAAAAGTCCTCACGCGAGAGGCATTTGGGGGTGGCCCTCCGCGAAGACCCTCCGATGCTCAAGTCAGTGGAGAAGAAATCGGTGATCAACCAGATAGTGGGGAGGTGGATCTCTCCGGGAGGCCTCTCCGGGGGTGGCCAATCGAGAGCTCTAGAGGGCAAGAGCACCGACGAGCTGCCGGAGAGAGTAGGAGAGTGAGAATGGGGGTGTGAGCGCGTGCGTAAGCGTATGCGTACCTGAAAAATCTGCGAGTGTGATATTTATAGGCTGTCACCTGTGTCTTGAGCACCTTCTGGAAGGTTCAGAGGTTGTTAGGATACGGAGGTGGATCGAATCAAGCCGTTGTGGGGCCGTTGGAATCCATATCCTGTCTGTTAGGGAATCGACGGCCAGGAGAGCTCCTTGATGGCTTGAGATCTGGTTGAGTAGACCTGGGGTAGTTATGATAGGTTCTAGGCCACGTCTCGACATGATTCCTTGTTTAGGATGTCGTTATGGTAAGCCTGGGCTCTCCCGCGTCAGGTTCCGTGGAGGTAGGTATTGGATTGTGGATCGCTTGATGAAGCCGGGACATGGAGACTCGGGGGAAACGAGCTGTGGAAGCCCGGAAGGGCCGAGCTACGGAAGCCTGGGAAGGCCGAGCTACGGAAGCCCGGAAGGCGAGCTACGGAAGCCCGGAGGGCCGAGCTACGGAAGCCCGGAAGGGCCGAGCTATGGAAGCCCGGAGAGGCCGAGCTACGGAAGCCCGGAAGGGCCGAGCTACGGAAGCCCGGAAGGGCCGAGCTATGGAAGCCCGGAGAGGCCGAGCTATGGAAGCCCGAAAGGGCCAAGCTATGGAAGCCCGAGAGGCCGAGCTACGGAAGCTCGGGAAAGACGAAGGGAGGAGGTCGGCCTTAGCCATCTCGCATGGATATTGATGCAATGATGATTTACCCCAACATATATATATATATATATATATGCCCGCGCAGGTGCATAATAAGATTCTCAACCCTCGTCTAAGCCTAAATGGATCAGTGGGAAAACAACCCCAAAAACAAGCCTTGTATGCGTTTTCACAAGACTTGCAAATTTAACCCTCATATAGGGTGAATGGAATGCAACTCTTACTCATGATTCCTCTAGAAGGATATAGCAAGTTCTGAGCCAGGACCCAATCAGTGAGTTGAAAATCATCTCGGTGCCATTTTATCATATTTGGAAGATGCATTCGAATAAAAAAATTAAACAAAAAGGGAGATGCATGCCAAGGGTAACATCAAGCTTTGAGCTACAGACTCACCATGCCACCAACCAATAAGAAGATGCATCCAAACCAAGAAATATATAAGAATGGAAGGTGCATACCAAGACGAGTACCAAGGTTTAATTTGAATTGAGTCTCTTTAGACTTTTTAGGGCGCCAACCAATAAGATTACCCCAGATGTCTAACATGCCCGTGATAAACTCGGACACAAGATTTGAGTAGCCAGAGAAACAGATTACCCTACCTTGGTGTGAGAAGGAACGTCACGTTTCCAAAGTACATGGGTGGCTGTCAAAGATGCTGGCTATCTGCGTGTTGGTCCGAAGTTTCTTCTGACAGAGGCCATCACATTGTGCCTCCGCAAGTGGAAGCTTTATTACAAGGTCATGACGTTTCAACTGAACAAGAGGCTCTATAAGCCAAAATGAAAATTGGCTGTGCTTCATATGTTTTGGCTTTTCTTGACTGAGAGAAGGGAGTTGGGAATGTGCTGTGTACCTGACCAATGCTTCATTTCGAAAAATATCAGTTCCCAACTTGGAATTTGCCAGGTGGAGACCTGTAGTAGATGGAAGGTCAGATAGAGCCAATTAAGGATGCATAACAAAATAACTATAAGGTCTCCTATGCGCATTATGTCCCGAAAGAATATAAACTAAACGTACGGTTGCATTTCGTAAAGCTTCTGACTCAATTTTGTTTTTTTAAATGAATACAATTTCCTATATCAAAGATGATCTTTCCCCTTCATCTAGACTTTTTATCAAGCCTAGAGGAATTTTAAGAGTTGTTTCTACGGGCCCATGGGTTTCTGAATTTGCTTTGGATGGAAATAATTATATACCAAATTTTAGATTGTGAGCTTCAGGTTGATATCTATTACTTTAAGCTAAGCTCCAATGATGAGAAAACATTGGACGAGGAAAATAACCACTCTATAAGTAGATGGGAACCTGATATTAAACAGAGAAATTGGATATACCTCAAGTTTCCTAAATAGGTGACAAGTTTCCCTAACAAATTTTTTTTTTTAAAAAGTCCATGCATAACATACTTGCATGATGCCCAAACAAACAAGTGCATGCGAACGAAGTCACTGACCAAATCATGGTTCAGACCATGCGCAGCAACAAGCTGAAAACATATTATTGCAACGAAAGGAGAACTTCTCTCCCCTTCCGCACCTTAAATTATTGATACAAATTTTGCCACATAAACCATCCTACATCAAATATTACGCAGAAGAATCATCTTTGGTCTGCGTTGGAAGGTACCCGATGCCATTTCGAGTGCTGGGAAACACCGTGAAGACAAAGCTTGATATACCACCTACCACCACAGGCAAGGCCATGATCAGCTTCTTCTTAGTTGACTCGAAAGAAGGATAGAAGCATGAGACAGTGTTTGAATCCAAGAGAGCGACGACTGCAAACACAATCAGCGCAACAGACGCATGGACAAAATCCAGAAAGCCTAATTTGTGCTTGGAGAGGTTCTTCTTGCTAGAATCTGAGTCTGAGAAGGACTGCAGTCCATTCTTCGTCGCTACTCCATAGTGAATCTTGCCGTTGCTTCCAGTGTAACTATCAGTGAAGGAAGCAAAGAAACAAGAGGCCACATATGATTAGGAGGGCGCCTGTTAGATACTTATTCACAGTGTGGCAGCTGCCTTTGTTGGTGAGGAGAGGATTGAGGAATTCGAAGAGGAAGACAGTTCCACTAGGGAGGAGCTTGATAAGGTTACCGAGCCCTTGGAAGGTCTTGTCTCCCACGGTCGTCTTTGTTGTGGTTTTAGAAGAACTGGTTGAGGACTGGTTCTCTCCTGCCATGGTTTTTGTTCTTGAAGTGGGATTAGAAATAAGAGTTATCCTGGTGTCTCTATTTATAGGGAGGCTGAGTAAAGTTGTGGCTAGGGATGGGATAAAAGTATCTTTCAGTCTATAACAAGTGTTCTCCATTGGCCTAGCGAACTAAAGGTCAATGCATGCAAATGTTGAAGATTAGTTAGTTAGTGATTGATTTGAATGTTAGTTGTTGTCTTAGTCTGCTTGTTATGTATGTTTGAATAATCAGACCTACTACTATCGTTCAATTCTTGGAAACATCAAGGAACAAAAGCTCTTGAAAATGACTGAACAATTATAGACTTTCGTAACATAATTTCTCTTGGTTGTTAAACTCAAACTTCTGGTGATTTCTGAATGATCTCGCGACACATTTTAGCTTTTTTATTTAGTTGAACTGATGTGCCCAAGTACGTATCCAATATGGCTATTCTGAGCTGATATATAATAAAAGATAGCCTAACAATCAAGACTAATATATGAACCTGAAGATGTTGGCATGGCATGTATATACTCAAGTTGAGCATAAAAGAGAGGATTTCTGTTTTTAATTTTACATTCGTATCGAGCTTGTCTATATTCATGTAAACTTTCATGCTGTGGTGAAAAACTTTTTCAAGTTTATTCCTGCAAAGGGTTGCTCTTGATGAGTGTTCCTATGATATACATTAAGAAGAATGACCTCATTAATTATCTCATGAAAAACTAGTTAGTTCACTGCAACAAATGTAGGCTTTGCCTACGATTTTTGCTCTTATGAATTTAAAATCGTAGGAAAAAGAAATCTTTCCTTATAATTTTTTAAAAATCATAGACAAAGATTCCGTAGTGAAAGAATTTTTAATATAAAAATATTTTTTTTATTTTTTTATTATGGAAATACTTTTCCTACAATAAAGCCCGAAATCGTAGAAAAAGGCCTCCTAAAAAAAACCTTTGCCTACAATTTTAGTGAAAATCGTAGGGATTCCAGAATATGCTCAATCCTATCCTTTCGCTCAGGCCAAATAGTAGGTGGACACATAGGGATAGGCTCACTCTCAAAGAAGTGGTTAGGTCCGAATGCCTCATTAGGTCTCATCACTGGCTTCCTATACTCTACTAAGTCTAAAACATTAAAAGTATAGCTAATGCCTAACTTAGGAGGTAACTCCAGCATATAGGCATTGGTTTCCACTTTCTTCATCACCCTAAAAGGACCAGCTCTACGAGCATGTAACTTTCTAACGGTTTCTGAAGGAAACCGCTCAGGCCTTAACCTAACTATGACATAATCTCCTTCTATAAACTCTTGGACTCATTTTTGGAAACTAGCTAACCGTTTATATATTTCATTACTTAAATTTGTGATGCATATCAATTTGAAAAATAAACTAGAGTTTTATTTATATCCAAAAACGTGGTTTTAACTTCTAGGCCATTGGAATTATTACACATGGATTTATTTGGAACGACTAGAACCACAAGTCTAGGCGGCAAGCGTTATGGTTTTTTAATTATCAATGATTTCTCTCGATTTACTTGGGTTTTATTCTTATCAAGTAAAGATGAAGCTTTTTTTGCATTTCAAAAATTATTAAAAAAAGATTATAAAAGAAAAAGGAGTTTCAGTTTTATCTATTCGAAGCGATCATGGAAAGGAATTTAAAAATTATCTTTTTGAAAGTTTTTGTAATAAGCATGTCATAAATCATAATTTTTTTTTTGCATATAGAACACCTCAACAAAATTGGGTGGTAAAAAGAAAAAATAGAACTTTGAAAAAATGGCTCATACCATCTTGTGTGAAAGTAATCTTCCAAAATACTTTTGGACATAAGTAATCAACACAGCATACTACATTTTAAAAAGAGCTTTGATATGACCTATTTTGAAAAGACCCCATATGAGCTTTGGAAAAAAAGAAAATCCACCATTGCATATTTTCATATTTTTGGATGTCATTGTTTTATTTTGAACAATGAAAATTCTAATCTTGATAACCTTGACGCAAAATCTGATGAAGATATTTTTTTCTTGATTATTGATCCTCTAGTAGAGCATATAGAGTTTTCAATAAAAATACCTTAGTAGTTGAAGAAATTATTCATGTTGCATTTGATGAAACTAATGATCTTTCATTAAGGAAGAGAAAGGTAGTTGATGATGTCAGTGAAATTGAAAATCGAGTAAAGAAAGTCACTTTGAAAGGAAAGGAGGACTTAATAGTCCAAGTCGATCAAGAGGAGATAAATGACACTATCAATCATGAAGAGCCTCAAGGTAATCATGACTTAGAAAAAGAATAGAGGTATGTACATAATCATCCTAAGGAATTTATTATTGGTGATCCTTCATATGATGTTAGAACTAGATTTTTATTTAGAGATGCATATAATAACCTAGCATTTGTTTCTCAGGTTGAACCTAAATGCTATAATAATGCTAAGAATGATGTAGATTGGATCAATGCTATGCATGAAGAATTAAATCAATTTGAAAGAAATAATGTATGATTTTAGTAGATAGACCTCATGACCATTCAATTATTGAAACTAAATGGGTATTTAGAATTAAATTGGATGAGCATAGTAATATAGTCAAAAATAAAGCAAGACTAGTAGCTAAAGGATATAATCTGGAGGAAGGGATTGATTTTGATGAAACTTATGCTTTTGTTGATAGAATAGAAGCTATTAGATTACTTCTTGCCTTTGCATGCTTTATAAATTTTAAATTATATCAAATGGATATTAAGAGTGCTTTTCTTAATGGATATATTGTTGAACAAGTATTTATTGAATAATCATCAGGATTTGAGAATCACTTGTTTTCAAACCATGTTTTCAAATTGAATAAAGCTTTGTATGGTTTGAAACAAGCTCCTCGAACATGGTATAATAGGTTGAGCAAATTCTTGATTAGCAATAAATTTATTAGAGAAAATGTTGATACAACTTTATTTATGAAAAAGAAAATGATGATATACTTATTGTTCAAATTTATGTGGATGATATCATTTCGGTGTTACTAATGAATCGTTGTGTCAAGACTTTGCTAAGCTTATGCAGAAAGAGTTTGAGATGAGCATGATGAAGAATTAAATTACTTTCTTGGACTACAGATCAAGCAAAGTAATTAATGAAGGGATCTTCATTTTCCAAAGCAAGTATGTCAAAGAGATATTAAAGAAATTTGGCATGGAGACTTCCAAATGTATCGGTACTCCTATGAGTTCTTCTTGTAGATTAGATTTTGAAAGTACTAATAAAATATTGATATTAAATTGTATAGAAGCATGATAGGATTTTTGCTATACCTTATTGCTAGTAGGCTGGATAGATTGTTCAATGTTTGCATGTGTGCTAGATACCAAGCTAACCCTAAAGAATCATATTTATTATCTATTAAAAGAATTTTTAAATATTTGAATGGCACAACAAACTTAGGAATATGGTATGATAGACAATCTAGCATTGACTTAATAGGTTACATAGATTCAGATTTTGCAGAATGTAAACTAGATAGAAAATCTACTAGCGAAACTTGCCAATTTCTAGGTGTTGACTTATTCTCATGGTTTAGCTAGAAACAAATTTTAGTGGCACTGTCCACAGCTGAGGTTGAGTACATTGCAGCTGAAAGTTATTGTGCTCAAATATTATGGATTAAGCAACAACCAAAAGATTATGACATTAAACTTAAAGACATTCTAATAAAATATAATAATACTAGTGCTATCAATTTAACTAAGAATCCTATTCAATACTTTAGAGCAAAATATATAGAGATTAGACACCACTTTATTAGAGCTCATGTTAATAATGGTGATGTTGTGCTTGAGCATGTATGTATTGATATGCAACTTGCAGATATTTTTATAAAACCTCTTGATGAGTAAAAGTTTTATGAAATTAGAAGGGAGTTTGGTATGCTTGACCCTTCAATCTAGTGATTTGTTATGATTTTTTGATTTTTATACTCTCTTATGCTTATGATCTTTGCAAGCAACTTATCTCATATGAAACCTCATTGATTAATTTTTATGATCATCGTTTTTGAGAATTTTTGTAGATCAATTCTGAATTATTTTCCACTGATTTTTGAGTGCCCAAATTTATCATTACATTCTGACCCTTGAATTATAGGAATCCATCATTGAAACCCCTATTAGTTGACCAATTGGCCAACCGACTTTGGCCATTGGACGTCCACTTTTGGAAGTGGACGGCCAATAGCTAAAGTTGGACGTCCAACTTATGAGTTGGACGACCAATTCAAGTGTTGGATGACCAACACTTGATGTTGGATGGCCGGTTGGATTCCTAGCTAAAACATTTCATTCATTCATTTCAGCTCTTCCCAAACCTTCAAATTTCTTCCAAACTTCAAAACTCCATTTCTTATCTATATTGAATCATGGCACGTAAAATGGAATTTGCTCGCGGTACTTCTTCTTCTCGAGGCAATGGAGAAGGTTCCCCCTCTAGTCCTTCCATTTTTTAATCCATGATAAGGAGATCTGTATATTTTGGTAGAATAGTTGACTTTAATTTCCTAGCCAATGAAAATTTCCAGATTGGTAGATGGTTGATAAACCAAGGTTAGGAATATTTGCTTAAGACAAATGCTCCAATTTATCCTGATCTTGTTAAAATATTCTTCCATAATATTAGTTTAGTGGTGGTAGTATATCTTCTATTGTTAAAGGTGTTAAAATTGAAATTAATGAAGATACATTAGGAGCCATTTTGCATGCCTCTGCTAAAGGTTTAATTGAGGATTCACCTGAGAGTAAGATCTATAGAATGGAGATTATACTTGATACTGTGGATGCTTCCCAAATTTATAAAATTTTTGCAAAAGATTTAAATATAGAAATGAGGTTGATACAACATATAATTTTTCAATGTCTTACTCCTAAAAGTGGTAGCTTTGATTATGTAAATGATAGAGACTTAAGTATCATGTATCATGTAGTTATCCAAATTCCCATGAACCTACCTAATGTGATGTTCAGTGTTATGAAAGAAGCAATTGGTAGACCTAGAGCAGCCCTACCCTATGGCCTTCTTCTCATCCAATATGTTTTTACACACTTTGGAATTAAGTTAAAAGTGAGAATGTCTGTAATCTTAGCCATACAGATTTTTACAATGAGCATACCCTGAGTCGTATGGGCATTTCTAAGATAGATGGCCTTTGGACAAGAAACCAAGGGAAGGTGCAAGACCCTTCTGCACCTATCCAGGGGGAGGGACCTTCTATACCTTATGATTTTTCTGCTAGACCTCAGGCTTTTGCTTCTTCATCTCATGGTTATGCTGCTCCATCTCCAAATTACCCTTATTTGTTTGAATTAAATGACCTTATGAATATTGACCTCAATCCATCTGTTGATGATAATCCTTCTGTTGATAACAATCCATCAATTGATCCAAATCCATCTGTTGATGATAATCCTCTGTTGATAACAATCCATCAATTGATCTAAATCCATCTTATGTTCTACCACCTTTCCATACTTCTAACCAACCAAATCATCCCTTCACTGTCAAGATGGACCCTGATGATATGAACACCTTGGTTAGAAGAATTTCAAATGTTGTTTCTCTCATACGCTTCAGGGACAGTTCTTCTCAATCTAGTGATACTTCTTTGGTTCCCCATATCTCATCCATGTATGCTTCCCTTGCAAATATTAGAATGAACTTGAATGATTTGTAGCATAATGTTAATATGCTTAAGGGAAAGGCTTTTCATTATGGAGAGATGGTGGATATTGAAAAAATATTCAGTGAAATTTCTCGGCTGCAGAATGATATGAATTCATTATTGGAGAGTGATGGTGTGACAAGTTCTAAACTGGCTTCCTTTCGTGTCAAGACAGAGACAGCTCAGTCTACTCTCTCCTATCTTGCCAATATTGTTCAGTAATGCCATAGCATATCTATGGAAATCCATGGTTTTATGAAGCAGCTTACTCCATCGGAAGATCCACAACGTTGATGTACTCCACATTTATCTTCATCTTGCCCTGCGGTATGAGGTCGCACCCGTGGATGTTCCTCCTCTCGACCTGAAGGTATTGATTAATTGTGTGTTTGAACCTTCTATGAACTGTATCTTATTTATGACTTTTATGATGGACTGTATAATTTTAAATGCTATTTTTTTTTTTGGCTTGTATAATATCTATGCATGGTGTGTATGAGTGTAAAACTATTATGTATTTGATTTTTGTGTCATATTCTTGATGTATGAAATTATCATGCTTATCTTTATGTTGTTCTTACTTGATTTTATTTATCCCATTCCTTGAAGGAAAGACATACAGTGAAATATGCATATCCTTTCACCTTCTTTTTTATTAATGACAAACAGGAAAAGAAATGGAATGCATACATTTTGATTTCACGATTTGAAATATATAATTCTCAAATTTTGCTTGAAAAAATGGAATTGCACAGACCATTGATTTTATTTTCAGGGAGAAATGGAACACATACATTCTGATTTCATGATTTGAAATACATATTTTTTAAATTTTGCTTGGAAAAATGGAATTGCATATACCTTTGATTTTATCTTTGGAGAGAAATGGAACTGCATACATTCCAATCTTTTGTTTTGGAACACCAGATTTTTGTTTTTTTGAAAAAATGAAACCATTTCTTATCCTTGAGATCATTTTGAAAAATATATATTTTAAAAAAAATTTAATATTTTAAAACCTAAGGGGAGTTATGCAATCTATCTTTTGAATATCATACTTTATGTGTTCTTAAAATTTAGAGTTTCAGCATGATATGCTAGATTTTAGCATGCCTTGTTTTATACTTCAAAGTTTCAAGGAATGTTATGATTGAAATTTCTTATCTCTTGTTATATGCTTAATTATTTTGTCATCATCAAAAAGGAAAAGATTGTTGACCTAATATTGATTTTGATGAACATAAAATAATTAAATATGGTACTAATCATATTATTGTTGAGACTAAGTGATTTAAGGATATTCATCCTGAAAGAAGGTGTTTGCTTTAGTTTAAGGTAAATTTCAAATCAAATGAAAGGTAATATAGGTAATGTGTCAATTTAAATTGATTTCAAAGGAGTTTGAGATACGATATGATTTTCTTTTAAAAGGCTTGTATTTCATGAGTGTTTAATGGATTTCATGCATGCATTTATTTTTTCAAATTGACTGGACTCTATATTTGAATGATCTTCTTGCCAAATGACTTTCTAAAAATTATTGTTTCATTGTATTTGCATTGTTTTAAATTAGATTTAACTATCTTACAAAGCTTTTTATGCAAACTAAACAACCAAATCATTTCCCTTGAATTACAAAGATTTTTCCAACTTCACTGTGCCATAAATCTATTTCCCTCTATTTTTCTTTCTTGGAGTGGGACGTGTGCTAGGGTTAACTCCTTGGAGTCAGATGCCCAATTGGGTGTCCAACTTTTGATTGGTTGCCCAATTGGGCATCCAACGTGCTGGTTACTTTGGATTAGACGCCCAGTTGGGCATCCAACTCAAAGTTAAATGCCCAACTGGGCATCCAAATGAATCCTATTTTCCATTAGATGACCAGCATTTTGGACTAGGCGACCAACTTTTAGTTGGTTGGCCAATCGGCCATCCAATGCCTGATGTGAAATTGGTTTTTAGCTAGTTGAAATTGGACGATCAACAGAGTTGAGCTCTCGGCCTTTTCTTTTGATTTTTTTTTGAATCTAGCACTGGGTGACCAATTGGTCGACCACTGTTGCTGCCTGAAACCAAAATAGAAAGCAAGTTATTTTTGGTCAACCAATGGCTTTGGAAAATTTTCTTAACAACTATTTTTTCAACATTTCAAAAAATTCTATTTCCGTTTTTCCATCTCACAATGGCCTGTAGTGGTTATTTTTTTTTCTATTATGTATAAATACCTCTTTGTATAGTGATTCAAAAGTTGTGGAAAAAGAGAAAAATAGTAAAAAGAGAGAGAAAAAGAGCAAGAAAAAATCATTGAAAAAGATTCTTATTGTTGGAAGAAATAGTTGGAGAGCCACATTGATTACTTGTGAAGCAACTTAAAGAGCATTCATTATCCAATTTTGGTGTGGTGTTAAAGCTCTAACAATCACTCTTAAAGAGCATTCAAAGCTTCTATGAAGGCTTTATTCATTGCTACTACATGCTTAAAGGAAGAAGCCACCTTAAGTAGTGTTCTTCAAAAAAGTTTTAACGTATATTTTTGAATATCTGCTCGTCTTTAGGAGCTCTTTGTATAAACTTAACATTCTTGTATTTTGAGATTGTGTTTCATAGTTTTGAAACGTGTGAGGATAGAGGTCTACTCATGTGTTTGCTTGTAAAGCTTGTATGTGTCCATAAACAAGCTTGCTAGCCAAGTAGGCTAGTAGTGTTAGTGAAATTTTCAAGGGATTCTTGGGAAGTGGATGTAAGTGCTAAGTTTGGAATCAATATAAACTTGCTATGTTTGATTGTGATTCTTTCTGTGATTAATTGCATATTATCTTCACCACATCACACTAGATTTATCTATGAAAAATTTTTAAGTGCACATAATTGCTAGTTAATTAAATTTTTAAAGAACCAAATTTATCCTTCCTTTTGGGTTGCTATATTTGGGCAACAAACCAACACAACATAGGCGCACGTGTTGGCTCATTAGTCTGTCCCAACTAATCTTTTGTAGTTCTTTTAAATATTTTGTTATATCAGCACAATAGGCCAAGGAATTTTATTTGACTTTCCAAATTATTTTTTTAAATTAAATAAAATAAATTAAATATACGTACCTTCATTTCTGAATGAGCAGGTGCTTACCATCGTAGTCGCACAATCCCGCTATTATGTTGCTCGGCAATATTCATTTTTCATATTTTGTTTGGTAAAATTCAGGCCCCAGGTTATCAAGCCCAACATGTCAATCTATAAAGCAATTTGTTTAATATTTTTTATTATAAAATTATTTTTTGAGAAATAAAATAAAATATATTTTTGGGGCTTCTGCTTGTATGATTCGTCAAGGTCACTCTTTCTGTTATTTGACCCCCGGGATTGTGACCAGTTGCATCATCTTTCATTTTTTATCGTCTACTCTTCTATTTATTTGAAAAAGAGTCTTCATTTTCAACTTTCACATGCTTTTGCATCTAATTCTTCGCATCATATTAGTATCCTTTAGGCAGATCAACATCTTCATTATTTTAGGCTTCAATTGGCTCCTCTTATAGTCAGTTATCTAGCTTGTTGCATTGAAGGTAAATTTCAATCTTCTTTTGGATACTGGAGGGGCTAGAGGAATACAAGTCATGGCGGCAAATAAAGGATAATTATTTTAATGTGTTCACACTGAGGTCGAAATATTAAAGTTATCTAATTCTTTCTAAGTTAAAAATTTTATAAAATTATAACATAAATAAAAAGATAATTCATTAGATGATGAAGTCATATATTTTATTTTTTAATAAAAATATTTTATAATTTATCAGTACTGTTGTCCCCACTAGTAGTACCTAGAGCTGATCCTAAAGTAGAGAACCTTTTACCTTTATTATATCTTTAGTCATATAATATATACATTTCATTAAATAAATAAATAATTACATCTTTAATTTTACCAATGTCATGTATCATATTAGTATAAATTCCTACTCATATTGTTAATACAGTATCCAATTTAAATGTAGGATCCATAATTAAGGCTAAACAATTAAAATATAAAATTGCTAACCAATATGTACTAAATTTTTATTCCATTGTTAAACAATATTATCAAAACCTTCTACATTCTTATAAGTTCCAAAATTGTTGGAAATATTATATATTTATTCCAAAATAGTTGGAACTATTATAGATTTATTGCTAAACTTTGGGGGAAATGTGATAATAAGTACCAAATAAAATTTTTTTGGCTTCATAAAATCATTCTAAAAATTGCATAATAATATTCTAATTAAGTAGCATAGTGAAAATTTAATAGAGGTTCACAGGAAGTAATAATAATAAAAATTAGTAAAAATATCTTTGTGTTTAAAATATGACTGTAATATTGAATATGTAGAATTAATCTATGCTTTACTTGCTTAGTAGATGAATTCAACAGATACTAAAAGGACTAAATAATAAGGGACTAGAATGTCTCTTGCCAAGATAAATTCAGACTTAATTGAAATCAAACCAATGTAAGATATTCTTAATTTGTGCCTTTGGGTATACACAGTTATAGATTATGTCCATTGTTAATGTCTATGTGGATCCATCACAGCCACATGGGAAACTTTTTGAAACAAGTTTCTCAATATACCAGATGCCAATTTTCATGCCACTATTATAGGAAAAAAATTATAAATATAACATCACGTGACACCAACGCACATAACTTCCTTCTTTAAGTTAAGCAATAGTTTTTGTTGGCAAAATTGTGGTGGATTGATCATGTTTGACATAATATGTTGCAAATTCTTGTAACGGACTTCGTCCACGCCCGGTAACACCTATCGTTGGGTCTGTGCTCATAAGGTTGCCGATGGTCGAAAGGCCGATCATATGATAGAGGAGGCAGCAACAGAATTCAGTGACAATATTACAATATCATCAGAATGACTTCCAAACAAGAATGTTTGAGAACAAGCCAAGATGCTATTAATTAGCATAATAAAAAATAATTTGCTGTTGATTGCCATATACCTACCTATATACCATGTGGGATGGACCCATTACACCTAATACCATCTGCAACTCTTGGCTATGATTTCAAGAGAACAAAGTAAAAAAGAATATAGCATGGCCAGTAAAGCAAAGTTTTTTTGTCAGATTTCTGCTTAGGGAAGCAGAATTATCCTTGTGGAAGGTGATGATGCCAAGTCACTTTCTTCAAGTACCAGGGAAACAGACGTCCTCTTCGTCGGACTCCTGCAAGAAAAGTCCTCGAAGACCGGATGCTCCAGTGGGGACCCTCCGACGCTCAAGTCAGTCACTTGGGAACAGATGAGAAATGTCTAGCCGAAGGGAACTAAACAGTTCGGGCTTAACTAGTGGAAAAGAGCTAGAAAAATCAGAGTTCCTCCCTACTTACGGCATGGGCATATGCTTTATACATGTTCGAAGATCCCCCTTCTGTTCCCGATGATTGCTGATTTCAAGGAGCCCAGTTCGATAACGAACAAAATATGAGGCTGACAATGATAGATCGTACTGTCACCGTACATGCTGGACGTGTCTCGCATCATTGGTCAGCACGGCCTCACAGGTGTCTTGCATCTGGGGCTATATCTGGTGCGCGCCACCGCTGGATATGACCGCGCACAGTAGTGGGCAGGTGGTGGACCGTACGCTGCAACGGGGTATGGTCACGCACAGTGACAGACACACAACGGATCATACGCCGTTATGAGGCATGGTCACACCCTGCTACAGATGTGCGGCGGATTATGTGGGCATGCCAGGTGGCCCAGAGCGGGTCGGATCGTGTGCCGGGGGTCGAAGTACTATTCATGTGGCCCGAGACCGAGAAGGGGTCTCGGGGGTTGAGATACTGTTCATATGGCCCGAGATCGAGAGGGGGTCTCGGGGGTTGAGATACTGTTCATGTGGCCCGAGACCGAGAGGGGGTCTCGGGGGGCTGAGACGCTGTTCATGTGGCCCGAGACCGAGAGGGGTCTCAGGGGTTGAGATACTGTTCATGTGGCCCGAGACCGAGAGGGGGTCTCGGGGGCTGAGACGCTGTTCATGTGGCCCGAGACCGAGAGGGGGCCTCGGGGGTTGAGATGCTGTTCATGTGGCCCGAGACCGAGAGGCGGTCTCGGGGGTTGAGATACCGTTCATGTGGCCCAAGACTGAGGGGGGTCTCGGGGGCTGAGACGCTGTTCATGTGGCCCGAGACCGAGAGGGGGTCTCGGGGGCCAAGATACTGTTCATGTGGCTCGAGACCGAGAGGGGGTCTCGGGGGTTGAGATACTGTTCATGTGGCCCGAGACCGAGAGGGGGTCTCGAGGGCTGAGACGCTGTTCATGTGGCCCGAGACCGAGATGGGGTCTCAAGGGTTGAGATACTGTTCATGTGGCCCGAGACCGAGAGGGGGTCTCGGGGCTGAGACGCTGTTCATGTGGCCCGAGACCGAGAGGGGATCTCGGGGGTTGAGACGCTGTTCATGTGGCCCGAGACCGAGAGGGGATCTCGGGGGTTGAGATGTTGTTCATGTGGCCCGAGACCGAGAGGGGTCTCGGGGGTTGAGATACTGTTCATGTGGCCCGAGACCGAAAGGGGGTCTCGGGGGTTGAGATACTGTTCATGTGGCCCGAGACCGAGACGGGGTCTCTGGGGCTGAGACGTTGTTCATGTCGCCCGAGACCGAGAGGGGGTCTCGGGGGTTGAGATACTGTTCATGTGGCCTGAGACTGAGAGAGGGTCTCGGGGGTTGAGATACTGTTCATGTGGCCCGAGACCGAGAGGGGTTCTCGGGGGCTGAGATGCTGTTCATGTGGCCCGAGATCGAGAGGGGGTCTCGGGGGTGTTGAGAGAGCCTCCGTCAGTCGCCGTTATCGTTGTCGTTTATTCCGATGGAGTTGGATCAGCCATATCAGATGCCCCCTCACCCCTGAGACGGAGTGGGCCCACCCCAGTAAGGTGAAAGGGGTGTCACCCCCCAAGTGGCTGATCCCTGCCCATCGCGAACTGCCTCCGGACACGTGCCTATGGGCATTGCGATGATTTTATGCAGGCGACATGGGGATGTGAAAAGGCGGCCAATACTGTCTATCCAATTTGCGGCGATCATCCTCGAAGCAGGATTGATCCATCGAAGTCCGTGAGGAAAGTCATGCCATCATTACCCATCATAGCGGCAACGTCAGCGGCGTCCCAACATTGGCCAGAAGCAAATCGTATCTCGTGCTCAGCGGTTTCCGAGGCAGTCCATCCTATTGCGAGAGTCCACGTAGTGGACAAGGCACATCATGACAATTTGAAACTGAATAAAACCCAGGTGGAGGGTCGAAAGCAGCCATTATGTTCCTGCTATCGTCTTCTTCCTCAGCTTCCTTGATTTTCTGCTCCCTGGTCCCCCCTGTAACCTGAGAGCATGCGCACATCACTTTCCTTCCTAGGTCAGCTCTTTGCTCCTTCTAGGTTCCTCTGTTCCTTCTTCTTGCCATGAGTTCCCAGTCCTGGTCTACGGAGGATGATTTAGAGGATCGTTCTTCGTCTGAGAGGCCTCGAGCTTCTCCTTCTTCTCTCCCTTCTCCTTCTCCTCCCCTCGAGTGGTCCTCTGATCCGAAGGACCGCGTCCCTCTGGCCCAATGGTGGGTTGCCATGGAGGCTCCCGCAGGGAGGTGTCTAGTGGCAGCTGGTAGGGCTACATCGAGGGGCCACCAGGCGGGGGCCAGTGCCTCCTCGAGAGTGGGGACGGAATCCCCAGAAGGGGCCGCCTCCTCGGTAATAGGCCAGGATCTAGCAAACATCCGGGCCCGTTACCAAATCCCTCGGGAGATCGGGCTTTATCTTCCAACTCCCGATGATAGAGTAATCTCCTCTTGACCTGGTCGAGTGGCCATCTATGAAATTTCTCTGAGGGTGGGTCTCCGTCTACCCCTCCCCCTTTTTTCGCAAGCCTCCTCGACTACTACTCCCTGACCCCTTCACAGTTGGTCCCAAACTCCCTTAGGGTCGTTAGCGCCTTCGTTATCCTCTGCCACCATCTCCAAGTTACACCTCGGGTCTCTCTCTTTCGTTTATTCTACATTCTCCGGTCTCAAAAGGGTTGGTGGCTATTTCAGCCCCGACCTGTCCGAGTCTTGAAACTCCTTCTTCCCTCCTCCATCAAGGGATTGAAATCCTGGTTCTTCTTTGCAAATCTTGACCAAGTTAAGGCTCGGTGGGGGGACCCCAACCTCCGAGGTAACGCGAATTCCATTGTCCACCCCGGAGATAAGGAAGCATTGGGGTGGCTGTTGGCTACTGACATCCCTCGGTACAACGTGCTCTTGATGGAAGAGAACCTCCAATTGGCGGGTATCATTTCCCACAGCGTTAAGTCTCCTTTACACTTAGTCAAAGTCTTCCTGTTTGGTCATTTTGTTTTTGTTTTTGTTTTTGTTGTTTTTTTTTTACCGACCTTGACCGAAGTTGTACAGCCATGAAGGTCCCGACCCAGAAACTCTTGAGGGCCGTCGCCAAGAAGAGGGCCCGGGAAGGACCGAGTGAAGACCGGCGAGCACCGGCTCCAAAATGCCCGATGGTGCAGGTGCCCGAGCCACTGGCACTACAAGAGCCCTCGGTCGCTCCGGAGATTGACCTCACAGCCAACACCCCGCTAGAAAGGATGGTGACCAAGGGGGCACCAATGGAGGAGCTGGCTGTGGAGGAGCCGACGGTAACAGAGGAGCCTACGGTAGCAGAGGAGCCTGCGGTTGTGGAGGAGCTCTTTGCTCCCAGTGGACCGACCCTCCCCGAGACAACCAGGAGTTGGGGCAAGGGGCCGTCAGGGGCAGCAAGCCCACCCCTGAGCAGACGCCAATGAGCAGCCCGTGCGCTGAGTCTGGTAACGCCAAGGCAGCCGAAGGGAATGGAGCCAGACCAGGGCCGCCTCGGGACTCCATTCTGAACGATGGGCATTGGGTAGAGAGGGTCCTCTCGCCAGTCTTCGTGCCCGAGATCTTGAAAGAGCTTAGCCATTTGAAGGCGGCTACGTTCTACCGAGAGTCCTACGCGGCCCTCGTCAGAGTAAGTTGTCCTGCAACCCTTCGCCTCTATATTTTCTTTTTCTTTTCTTCTTCTTCTCTCTCTCTTTTTTTTTGACATGAAACCTACACACAGCTTGCGAACTCCCTAAGGGCTACAAGGGAGGTCATTCACGGAGGAAAGACCCTTCTGCGGTAGGCCCAAAAGGAGGCCGAGGAAGCTTGTAATTGCACGGAGGTGGCCGAGGGGGCCCTGGAGTCGGTCAGAACCACTCGGGCCAATGAGATAAGGGCTGCTGAGAGCCGAGCAGAGGCTGAGGCCAACCGCTTGTGGGCGGCACTTCGCCAGATGACAGACACCGAAAATGCCATTGCAGCAAGAGATCTGCACATCTTTGAATTGACCTCGGCCATCCAAACAATTGAGAGTCGGGCGACCGAGGCCGAGGAGAGAGCAAGGTCGGCCGAGGAGAGGGTAAGGTCGAAGGAGGAGAGGGCAAGGGCGGCGGAGGAGAGGGCAAGGGTGGCGGAGGAGAGGGCTGATAAAGCTACAGAGGAGGCAAGTCATGCCCAGGAGGCCGAGAGGGCAGCGGCGGCAGCTCTCGCTGCAGAGGAAGGAGTTCGAGTCGCCTAGGTGGAAGCAGCCGTCGCGGCCAGGACCGCCAGGGTCATAGAAGAATTCAAAGCGTCCGAGCGCTTTACAGATGAACTGGTGGAAGCTTCGGCGGGGGCATTTTTTCAAGGATTTCAGCATGGGAAAGAGAAAGTCGCTCGGGACTAGAGCGTCTCTCGGAGTTGGCCTCATCCGATGACGAGCCCGCACTGGCTGAACCGTGAGCCTCCACTTGTATTTTATTTTTGCAAGTCTGTTGAGAAATTATTGAAACATAATTGCCCCAACTTTATTGATTTTGATGATTTCCAAAAGCCATGAGTACCTAAAAGAAAACAATGTGTTTATTTATCAAAAACCTTGAGCTTATTCAAATTGAAAAGAATGAACTATCAAATGAGTTTTGAATCTATTAGAAAATGAAGTTTCAAGTTCTATGCTTACAAGGATTTCAAAAAGGAATTTTTATACATTATAATTCAATCGATGAATTCTTGGAACATGTCTTGAATCCATGACAAACGTCATATTTAATGTATTCAAGTCAAATTTATATTTTAAATTTAATTGGGATAAGTTTTAAAGTCAATCAGAATATTTTTCTGATTTTTGTATTGGTCCCAAGCCGACTCAAGGGTTTCCGAGTCGACTCCCCAATTTGCCTGATTTTCTCGAGTCGACCCTTGGCTTTTCAAGAGTCGACCCCTGAATTCTCGCGAGCCGACTCCTGTCTGTACGAGCTGACTCCGCTCAAACAACAGAACCCATGTTTTTTGAGCACTTCTCGAGTCGACTCCCCATTTTCCTTGAGTCGACTCCCGACTTTCAGGAGCCGACACTTTAGTTTTCGCGAGTCGACCCTTCAATGTTTTAAAATGTTTCTATTTTTGGTAATCGACTTCGAGCCGACTCCCTCAGAGCTCGAGTCGACTCCGCAAAATCTGGGCGCAATTTTTAACGATGACACATCAGCCCCAACGGTAAGATTTTTAAATAACGGCTATTTTTCCCTGTCTCTAACGGATATATTTTTGCAGATTCTATAAATAGAGGAGCTCTTTTCAAATCAAAACAACCCAGAAAAAATCAAAAGAGAGAAAAGAGTATCGTTTGAAAAGAGGGAAAAACAGAGCATATTGAAAAAATCATTTAGCTCAAAGGAGAGTGATTCAAAAGGAGAGAAATCCAAGAGAAAGATTCGTTTGCTCCTTTCCATCAATCTACAAGAGCCAAAAGAAAATCCACAAGCATTTCAAAGGTCAAATCGGAGGATTTTCAAAAGAGGAAAAAGCTTCATCTCAACTCCAAAGTCTTCAACGGTCAAGAATCTTGCTGAGGCGTGATTCAACACTTCTAGAGGAGTTAAAGAGAAGAAGGGAGAAAGCCCAAGCATCTACCATCAGCAATATTATCAGGCTTTTCTAACCCTATAATATTTTGTACTTCATTTGTATATTTGCTCAAGGGGAGCACATTATTGTTCAAACACTCTATTCTATTTGTTTGCTGTTTCAATCAGTGGATTGAATCAGTGGAGGTTGGTATACCTCGTTACAAGCCGGAGTGCTTGTGTTGGGTTAGTTGTGAGCCCGTGAAAAAAACGTGTAGGGTTTTGTGCTGGTAAGCCCGAGTTAAAACCAGCTGGGTTCGTTGTGCACCCGGTAAAACAACAAGTTTGAGTTGTGAGCTTGGAAAACAACTCAGCTGTAATCTAGAGAGATTATAGTGTGGACCCAAGTAAATCTTGGGAGTGGACGTAGGTGCTGGTTGCGCCGAACCACTATAAAATTATCTTGTGTTTGCCGTGCCATATTTTCTCTATCTCTATCTCTTTATATTTGCTTGTGCATTGCTTATTAGTTAGCCTCTCACTTGCACATCTTGCTAACTAATCAATTAAAGTTAAAAAGTCTTAAATTTTTAAGAACCCAATTCACCCCCCCCTCTTGGGTTGCCATCTGGGCCAACAATTGGTATCAGAGCAAGTGCTCATTTAGAATTTGATCTCACGATCAAGGGCTAAAGATCCATATGGCAACACAAATTGGTTCAAGTTTTGCTGAAGGTCATTCTACGAATCGACCTCCGCTATTTAATGGAACCAACTATTCATATTGGAAAGCTAGAATGAGAATATTCATTCAAGCTTCGGACTATGAATTGTGGGGAGTAATAATGAATGGACCTAGTACACCCACACACCTTATTGATGGCACTATTGTTCCTAAACCCGAAAGGGATTGGAATGATAATGATAGAAGGATGGCACAACTAAATGCTAAGGCCATTAATATTTTATATTGTTCCTTAGACTCAAATGAATTCAACCGAATCTCAACTTGTAATTCCGCAAAAGAAATTTGGGATAGGTTGGAAATTACTCATGAAGGAACAAACCAAGTAAAAGAATCAAAGATAAATATTTTGGTTCACAAATATGAATTATTTACTATGGAACAATCTGAAACCATTGCATGCATGTACACTAGATTCACTGACATTATAAATGGTTTGAAAAGTCTTGGTAAGACATATACTAACTCTGAACTTGTTCGGAAAATTCTTAGGTCTCTACCAAGATCATGGGAAGCAATGATGACTGCAATTCAAGAAGCTAAGGACCTCAATACTTTACCCTTAGAGGAGCTTCTAGGATCCCTAATGACCCACGAGTTAACAATGAAGCAGCATGTTGAGGAGGAAACAAAAAGAAGGAAAACTCTTGCCCTCAAGACTGCAGAAATGGAAGAGAGCAGCAGTGAAAGTAATGATGAAGATGATGAGGAAACTGCTCTCTTGGCCAAAAAATTCAGAAGTTTATGAGAAAAAGGCCATTCATAAAAAGAAATTTGAAGCAAGATTTGAAGGAGAAAAGGATAAGAAAAAGGACAAGGAGAAAGAAAAGGAAAAAGAGCCCTTAGTATGTTATGAGTGCAAAAAGCCAGGGCACTTTAAGTATGATTGTCCTTTGCTGAAAAAGGCTTACAAGAAAAAGAAGAAAGCATACATGGCAACATGGTCTGATGAATCTTCCTCGTCGGAAGAAGATGAGCAAAAGGAAGTTGCCAATATATGTTTCATGGCCAACGACGACGACAACGACAATGAGGTAAGTTCTGAAAACTCAAATAATGATTTTACATTTGATGAAATGTTTGAGGCATTTAATGAACTTATGATTGATTTTAAATCCTTAAAGAAAAAGTATAAGTTTTTGAAAAATGACAATATTAGTTTAGCTAAAAGTAAAAATGAATTAGCTTTAGAAGTTAAGAACTTAACTAATGAAAAAGAAGAACTTAGGAAAGAAAGAGATAATCTTAATCAAGAAAAAGATTTATTAAAATCTGAAACTAAAAACTCAACTAAAGATTTAAAAGATCAAATAGAAACTTTAGCTTTAGATAAAGAACAGCAAGCTAAAGAAATTGACTCTCTTAAGAAAGATGTTAAAAAATATAAAGACATTGTTGAGAAATTCACATTAAGTTCAACTAAACTTAACATGATCCTAGATAGTCAAAAAGCTATTTTTGACAAAGCTGGTTTAGGATATAACACATTAAGAAAACAGAAATCTCTAAAGAATATTTTTATAAAAGCCAACCAAAGTAATATAACTTGTTTCAAATGTAATGAAAAAGGTCATAAATCATTTGAATGCAAAACGTTAAAAAATAACAACAAGTTAAATGTTAAAGCTAAGAAAATATGGGTTCCGAAAGGAACAATTTTTATTGCTGCTAACCATGAAGGACCCAAGAAAGCTTGGGTACCTAAGCATAAAGTTTGATTATATTGCAGGAATGTCTTGTAGCCAAAAGATCAAAGAAAAAGTGGTACCTTGATAGTGGCTGCTCAAGACATATGACGGGTGACAAAGATAAATTCATCACCCTAGGAGAAAAGAAAGGTGGAGTTGTTACGTTTGGCGATAACGGTAAAGGTCAAATCATGGGCCTTGGTAAAGTCCGTATAACTCCATCTACATTTATTGATAATGTACTTTATGTTGATGGTTTGAAGCATAATCTAATAAGTATAAGTTAATTATGTGATAAAAACTTTAATGTTTCATTTAAATCTTCTATATGCACTGTAACTAATTCTATTGATGATAGCATTGTATTTACTGGTTATAGACATGGCAATGTTTACTTGGTTGATTTAGAAAAATTATCCTTAAGTGATCATTGCTTAATTGCTAACAATGCTAACATAAATGAAATTAGTTGGTTGTGGCATCGTAGATTAGGTCATGCAAGCACACACCTTATTTCAAAACTAATTAAAATGGATTTAGTTAAAGGATTACCTAAATTAGATTTTGAAAATAATAAAATATGTGATGCATGTCAATTTGGAAAACAAACTAGAAGTTCTTTTAAATCTAAAAACATTGTTTCAACTTCTAGGGCTTTAGAGCTACTTCACATGGATCTTTTCGGACCAACTAGAACCACAAGTCTAGGAGAAAGAAATATGATCTAGTGATTGTAGATGATTATTCTAGATATACTTGGGTAATGTTTTTAGCTCACAAAGATGAGACTTTCTCGATATTCCTGAAATTCTTCAAGAAAGTCACAAATGAGAAAAACACTACTATAGTATCTCTAAGAAATGATCATGGAACAGAATTTAAAAATCACCTATTTGAAAGTTTTTGTACTGAAAATGGAATTAATCATAATTTTTTAGCCCCTAGGACTCCACAACAAAACGGTGTAGTTGAAAGAAAAAATAGGACTCTAGAAGACATGGCCCGTACCATGCTATGTGAAAGCAACTTACCAAAGTATTTTTGGGCGGAAGCAATTAACACAGCATGTTACATCTTAAACAGAGCTTTAATAAGACCAATATTAAAGAAAACACCTTATGAATTATGGAATGAAAGAAAACCAAATATAAAATACTTTCATGCATTTGGATGTAAATGTTTCATTCATAATAATGGTAAAAACAACTTAGGAAAATTTGATGCTAAATCTGATGAAGGAATCTTTTTAGGATATTCAACAACTAGTAAGGCTTATAGAATCTTTAACAAGAAAACCTTAGTAGTTGAAGAATCCATTCATGTAGTTTTTGATGAATCTTTAGCAACTGGATCTGAAAAGATTGATGATGAGGAAGATACAAACATAATTGAAAAAGATCTTGAAAAACTTAATATTGAAGTATCTTCTGATCATGAGCAAGAAGCTAAAGATGATGATTCACATAAGGACGATGATGTCAATATTGATCATAATGATGTAGATCTTCCAAGAGACTGGAGATATGCTCATAGTCATCCTAAGGAATTGATTATTGGTGATCCATCTCAAGGAATAAGGACTAGATCATACATGAGAAATATTAGTAATCATCTTGCATTTGTATCACAAATTGAACCTAAAACTATAGAAGAAGCTGAAAAAGATAATAATTGGATGTTAGCTATGCAAGAAGAACTAAATCAATTTACAAGAAATAATGTTTGGACCTTAGTTGAAAGACCTAAAAAATCATTCAGTAATAGGATCAAAAAGGATTTATAGAAATAAACTAGATGAAAATGGCATTGTAATTAGAAACAAAGCTAGATTGGTTGCTAAAGGATATAATCAAGAGGAAGGTATTGATTTTGATGAAACCTTTGCACCTGTAGCTAGATTAGAAGCCATTAGGCTATTACTTGCATTTGCATGTCATATGAATATTAACTTATTTCAAATGGATGTAAAAAGTGCATTTTTAAATGGATTTATTAATAAAGAAGTTTATGTAGAACAACCACCAGGTTTTGAAGATCACGAGTTTTCAAATCACGTTTTTAAATTGCACAAAGCTTTATATGGTTTGAAACAAGCACCTAGAGCTTGGTATGATAGGTTAAGTAAATTCTTAATAGAAAATGATTTTACAAGAGGGAATGTTGATAAAACTTTGTTTTTGAAAAGAAAAAGTAAAGATTTACTTGTAGTACAAATATACGTAGATGACATTATTTTTGGTGCTACTAACGATTCTCTTGTCAAGAATTTGCAAAGTTAATGCAGGGAGAATTCGAGATGAGCATGATGGGAGAACTCAATTTCTTCCTTGGACTCCAAATCAAACAAAGCAAAGAGGGAATCTTTATCAACCAAACCAAATACACAAGAGAACTACTCAAAAAGTTTGGTATGGAATCAATGAAACCCCTCGGAACTCCAATGAGTCCCTCATGCAAGCTGGACAAAGATGAAGAAGGTAAAAAGGTTGATCAAAAGTATTATCGAGGTATTATCGGATCCCTTCTTTATTTAACAGCAAGTAGACCAGATATCATGTTTTCAGTATGTTTATGTGCTAGATTTCAATCTGAACCTAAAGAATCACATTTAATAGCTGTTAAAAGAATTTTAAGATATCTAAATGGAACTAAAAATGTAGGTTTATGGTATTCTAGAGACTCTACATTAAACCTAATTGCATATTCAGATTCTGATTATGCTGGATGTAAATTAGATAGAAAAAGCACAAGTGGTGCATGCCAATTCTTAGGTAGTAACTTAATCACATGGTTTAGCAAAAAGCAAAATTCAGTTGCATTATCAACTACTGAAGCTGAATATGTAGCAGCTGGAAGTTGCTGTGCGCAAATCCTATGGATTAAGCGACAACTTGAAGACTATGGTATCACACTTAATAAAACTCCCATAAGATGTGATAACACTAGCGCAATCAACTTAACTAAAAATCCGATTCAACACTCAAGAACTAAACACATAGAAATTAGATATCATTTTATAAGGGAACATGTAGCTAATGATGAAATCTGTTTAGATTATGTAAACACTGAAGAACAATTAGCTGACATATTCACTAAACCTTTAAATGAAGAAAGATTTTGTTATCTTAGAGGAGAGTTAGGAATTTGTAATCCTTTTGAATAAATTTTGAAACCTCTAAGAAATATATCTAGAATTCTTTCAAACTCTCAAAATCTTAAGGAAATCTTATCTAGAACTCATATCAATTTGATCTCTCAAAGTCCATGATTTTTAATCATACTCAAAGATCAAATTTCGGACTTAATTCGGATTCTCTGAATCTTAATCTAATTTTACTCTGAAATTGTCTGGGAGCCGACTCGAGAGTTTCGGAGTCGACTCGAGTTTCTACTGAAACTCAGGAGTCGACCCCTCCTCTGAGCGAGTTGACTCGAGATCGTGTCCGTGCTCTGTGACTAGTCGGGAGCCGACTCCACACTTTGCGCGAGTCGACTCGACGTGGTCCCAGTCGATTTATTTAGGGCACGAGTCGACCCGACGGACATTTCATTCTTCCAAAATCTTCCAAATCCTCTCCAAAACCTTCCCAAAACCCTCCAAACCTCAAATAACCTCTGATTAACCAATCCTTCAAGATCAATGGCACCTAAAACCCGAGGAGCAAGCTCGAGTGGCGCCGGTTTGAAGAGAAAGAGGACCGTTCGACGACCCGTCCGCGAGCCATCCACGGATTCTTCCTCCACCCCTTCTGCTAGTGATCCTTCTGCTCCAGCTCCTACCCCTCAGGTAGATCTTCTAGCCAGTAGGATTGTAACCACAGGAAGAAAGGTTGATTTCGAATTGTTTGAGAATGAAGGATTCATCATTGGTAGACAACTAATCGAGATGGGATTTGAGTATATTTGTTCATTGGACTGTCCTACCTACCCTGCTTTTGTCAAAGAGTTTTACAAGAATTTATCCAGAGGAGATGATGGCTTGGGAAGCAAGGTTAGAGGCATTGGTTTGAACATTACATCCTCTATTCTATCTAGATTATTGAAGTTACCCTTGTCTGGACCTTCTACATTTGCCCCTGAAGATAGATCTCCAGCCCTCACTAGGCTACTGAACCGAAATTTTGAAGGATTTGAGGAAGTCTTTGCTAGTCAACTGCCTTTAGAATTAAGACTTCTCCACAACATTTGCAGCAGGATTTTGTTTCCCAAGACCGGCAGGTTCGACTATGTTTCTGAGCGAGATATTTTTGTTATGGATGCTGTTGTGTCTGGGAAGCCCATCAACCTACCTAGGATGATAATTTGGTATATTGCAGATTGTAGCGGGAAAAAGAAATCTAGCTTACCCTATGGCATGGTTTTAACTCAGTTATTTCGAAGCCAAGGGATTGTTTTTGATGATTGTGAGCCAAAGAAGGAACTGAGACATACAGATTATTATACTTTGGCTACATACATCGCATGGGGTTTGTTAAGAAAAATGGAAGTTGGAAGAGAAAGAATGTTACTGAGGACAGAGATAGAGCTTTAGAGGCCCCGGACCTTCTATGAGACATTCATCACCGGAGCCTCCTCAGTGCTCATCTGTTCCAGAGTCTGTTCCTGCTCCTGCTTGGATCCTACCCCTGCTCCTACTGTTGCTCCTGCTCAGTCTTCTATAGTTTCATCTAGCAGCTTTTCTGATACACAGTTAGATCAGCTTCGGTCATTATTTAAGTCTGAAATAGTCGAGCATGAAAACAGATTGAAAGAAGAATTTAATGAAAAGTATATGAATTTAAAAGAAGCCTTATATTCTCTCAGTGATCGGGTTGCATCGATCGAGTCTACTCTCAGTTCATCTACCGGTCCTTAAGTGAAGACTTAAAGAATATCTTTGGAGAACTTAAAGACATCTGCGGTGACTCGGAGACATACTCCAATGCAACGCCGAGCTTCAAGAAAAAATTTCATCTGCTTGTACCTTTGTTGACAATAAGCTTAAAGACTATGTTAGACTTCAGTGTGAAGGGATGAAGCAGATTATTGATCACCTAAATAGAATTACTAGAAGAAATTTTTAAGTTTTTATGTAATCTCTTTTTTATGTAATCTTTTTTGATGTAATCTCTTTTTGATGTACCTTTGTTGATGTAAGCAAGTTTACATTTTCATGTACTTTCATTTTAAAGCAATGAAAAGTTTGATGCATTACTTATGTCTATTTCAATTGTAAGTATTCTTGAATTCTTTGAATGATTATCTTCAATTGATAAGTTAAATAGAAAAAGATAAAGAATGTTATTGATATTAAACCTCCTAACCTTTTTGTTGATTACAAAAAAGGGGGAGAGTTTTTATTCAATCGTATATGCCTTGCCTTCAATTCAATCAAAGTTTAAATTTGAAAGAGGAAGAGCATAAGGGGAAGAGATAAATTGAATTTCATAAAGTAAATGCTTAAATTAAATTTCATAAAGAAAATGCTTAAGTGTCTGATTTTGAAAAATTTTGAATGATTTATAAAATTAAGGTTCATAGGGGGAGCTACCTCATTGAGGGGGAGCCTTTCCATGAACACAATAGTTGATTTTGGAATCACAAATTTTTTCAATGTTATAATGCATATACTCAATGTTTTTGTCATCATCAAAAAGGGGAGATTGTTGAGAAATTATTGAAACATAATTGCCCCAACTTTATTGATTTTGATGATTTCCAAAAGCCATGAGTACCTAAAAGAAAACAATGTTTATTTATCAAAAACCTTGAGCTTATTCAAATTGAAAAGAATGAACTATCAAATGAGTTTTGAATCTATTAGAAAATGAAGTTTCAAGTTCTATGCTTAAAAGGATTTCAAAAAGGAATTTTTATACATTATAATTCAATCGATGAATTCTTGGAACATGTCTTGAATCCATGACAAACATCATATTTAATGTATTCAAGTCAAATTTATATTTTAAATTTAATTGGGACAAGTTTTAAAGTCAATCAGAACATTTTTCTGATTTTTGTATCGGTCCCGAGCCGACTCAAGGGTTTCGAGTCGACTCCCCAATTTGCCTGATTTTCTCGAGTCGACCCTTGGCTTTTCAAGAGTCGACCCCTGAATTCTCGCGAGCCGACTCCTGTCTGTGCGAGCCGACTCCGCTCAAACAACAGAACCCATATTTTTTGAGCACTTCTCGAGTCGACTCCCCATTTTCCTTGAGTCGACTCCCGACTTTCAGGAGCCGACACTTTAGTTTTCGCGAGTCAACCCTTCAATGTTTTAAAATGTTTCTATTTTTAGTAATCGACTTCGAGCCGACTCCCTCAGAGCTCGAGTCGACTCCGCGAAATCTGGGCGCGATTTTTAACGATGACACATCAGCCCCAACGGTAAGATTTTTAAATAACGGCTATTTTTCCCTGTCTCTAACGGATATATTTTTGCAGATTCTATAAATAGAGGAGCTCTTTTCAAATCAAAACAACCCAGAAAAAATCAAAAAGAGAGAAAAGAGCATCGTTTGAAAAGAGGGAAAAATAGAGCATATTGAAAAAATCATTTAGCTCAAAGGAGAGTGATTCAAAAGGAGAGAAATCCAAGAGAAAGATTCGTCTGCTCCTTTCCATCAATCCACAAGAGCCAAAAGAAAATCCACAAGCATTTCAAAGGTCAAATCGGAGGATTTTCAAAAGAGGAAAAAGCTTCATCTCAACTCCAAAGTCTTCAACGGTCAAGAATCTTGCTGAGGCATGATTCAACACTTCTAGAGGAGTTAAGAGAGAAAGGGAGAAAGCCCAAGCATCTACCATCAGCAATATTATCAGGCTTTTCTAACCCTATAATATTTTGTACTTCATTTGTATATTTGCTCAAGGGGAGCACATTATTGTTCAAAACTCTATTCTATTTGTTTGCTGTTTCAATCAGTGGATTGAATCAGTGGAGGTTGGTATACCTCGTTACAAGCCGGAGTGCTTGTGTTGGGTTAGTTGTGAGCCCGTGAAAAACAACGTGTAGGGTTTTGTGCTGGTAAGCCCGAGTTAAAACCAGCTGGGTTCGTTGTGCACCCGGTAAAACAACAAGTTTGAGTTGTGAGCTTGGAAAACAACTCGGCTGTAATCTAGAGAGATTATAGTGTGGACCCAAGTGAATCTTGGAAGTGGACGTAGGTGCTGGTTGCGCCGAACCACTATAAAATTATCTTGTGTTTGCCGTGCCATATTTTCTCTATCTCTATCTCTTTATATTTGCTTGTGCATTGCTTATTAGTTAGCCTCTCACTTGCACATCTTGCTAACTAATCAATTAAAGTTAAAAAGTCTTTTTTAAGAACCCAATTCACCCCCCCCTCTTGGGTTGCCATCTGGGCCAACAAAGTCCGACTAGGTCGGTGCTTTTGTAATCACTTTAAATTAATGAAATATCACTTTCCCTCAAGATGAATTGTCTTTGTCCATCTGCAACCTCTACCCCAAATTCATTGGTAAATGACGTGCGACCTCTCGGGGCTTCATCAGCACCGAGGGGTAACCTTTAATTCATTCGTGAATCACTTTGACTTGGCCAGATAGGACCGAACCTTAGGGCCAGGAAGGACGGGCTTCCTAGGGTTGAGGCATTGGACTCAGGAGGTCGAGGCTGACGGGCTCCTAAGGACTGATGACGCACTGCTTTGCCGAAGGTATGCCGGGATTTGTGCCTGGCTGGCCCAGGGCTTTAAGTGCCAATAGGGGTCGGGCTTTGTGCCTGGCTGGCCCAGGGCTTTAAGTACCGATGGGGTCAGGCTTTGTGTCTGGATGGTCAAGGGCTTTAAGTGCCAACGGGGGTCGGGCTTTGTGCCTGGCTAGCCCAGGGCTTTAAGTGCCAATGGGGGTTGGGCTTTGTGCCTGGCTGGCCCAGGGCTTTAAGTGCCGATGGGAGTCGGGCTTTGTGCCTGGATGGTCCAGGGCTTTAAGTGCCGACGGGGGTCGGGCTTTGTGCCTGGATGGCCTAGGGCTTTAAGTGCCGATGGGGGTCGGGCTTTGTGCCTGGCTGGCCCAGGGCTTTAAGTGCCGACGGGGGTCGGGCTTTGGTTGTTGAGAGCTGATGGTACATCGCTCTACCAGTGGTACACTGGGCTTTGTGCCTGGCTAGCCCAGGGCTTTTGTGCCGACCGGGGTCGGGCTTAAGCTGCTGAGAGCCGATGGTACATCATTTTGCCAGTGGTACACTAGGCTTTGTGCCTGGCTGGCCCTGGGCTTTTATGCCGATCGGGGTCGGGCTTAAGCTGCTGAGAGCCAATGGTACATCGCTCTGCCAGTGGTACACTTGGCTTTGTGCCTGGCTGGCCCAGGGCTTTTGTGCCGACCCGAGTCAGGCTTAAGCTGCTGAGAGCCTATGGTACATCGCTCTGCCAGTGGTACACAGGGCTTTGTGCCTGGCTGGCCCAGGGATTTTGTGCCGACCGGGGTTGGACTTAAGCTGTTGAGAGCCGATGGTACATCGCTCTGCCAGTGGTACACTGGGCTTTGTGCTTGGCTGGCCCAGGGCTTTTGTGCCGACCGGGGTTGGGCTTAAGCTGCTGAGAGCCAATGGTACATGCTCTGCCAATGGTACACTGGGCTTTGTGCCTGGCTGGCCCAGGGCTTTTGTGCTGACCGGGGTCAGGTTTAAGCTGTTGAGAGCCGATGGTACATTGCTCTGCCAGTGGTACACTAGGCTTTGTGCCTGGCTGGCCCAGGGCTTTTGTGCCGACCGAGTCGGGCTTAAGCTACTGAGAGCTGATGGTACATCGCTCTGCCAGTGGTACACTGGGCTTTGTGCCTGGCTGGCCCAGGGCTTTTGTGCCGACCGAGGTCAGACTTAAGCTGCTGAGAGCCGATGGTACATTGCTCTGCCAGTGGTACACTGGGCTTTGTGCCTGGCTAGCCCAGGGCTTTTGTGCTGACTGGGGTCGGGCTTAAGCTGCTGAGAGCCGATGGTACATCGCTTGCCAGTGGTACACTAGGCTTTGTGCCTGGCTGGCCCAGGGCTTTTGTGCTGACCGAGGTCGGGCTTAAGATGCTGAGAGCCGATGGTACATCGCTCTGCCAGTGGTACACTGGGCTTTGTGCGTGGCTAGCCCAGGGCTTTTGTGCTAACCGGGGTCGGGCTTAAGTTACTAAGAGCCGATGGTACATCGCTCTACCAGTGGTACACTGGGCTTTGTGCCTGGTTGGCCTAGGGCATTTATGCCGACCTGGGTTGGGTTTAAGCTACTGAGAGCCGATGGTACCTCGCTCTGCCAGTGGTACACTAGGCTTTGTGCCTGGCTGGCCCAGGGCTTTTGTGCCGACCGAGGTCGGGCTTAAGCTGCTGAGAGCCGATGGTACATCGCTCTGCCAGTGGTACACTGGGCTTTGTGCCTGGCTGGCCCAGGGCTTTTGTGCCGACCGGGGTCGGGCTTAAGCTACTGAGAGCTGATGGTACATCGCTCTGCTAGTGGTACACTGGGCTTTGTGCCTGGCTGGCCCATGGCTTTTGTGGAAAAACTGAGAGACTAGAATTTAAGTTCATTAATGAGAAGTGAAGGGTGAAAACCCACAAGGATACAAGCATGGTATTTAATGCCAAAAGGAAATGTACTACTGATAGTACTAACGGAGGTTGTCGGCGTTCCACGTCTGGAGAAGCGGCCTCCCATCCAGCTCTTCAATCTTGTATGCCTTGTGACGGAGTGTCTTGGCGATCCGGTAAGGCCCCTCCCAATTCGGAGCTAGCTTGCCTCCTTCCGTCGGCTTTGGGACTTCAGCTCGTCGAAGGACCAGGTCTCCCGGCAAGAAAGTTTTGGGACGCACACGGGCATTGTAGTACTTGGCAACTCATTGTCGGTAGACCACCATCTGCAGCCGCGCTCGGTTTCGCACCTCCTCCACCAGGTCGAGGTTGGCCCGCAGTCGGTCCAAGTTGTCTTCCTTGTTATATGACTCCATCCGAGGACTTGGGGAGCCTATCTCCACTAGGATGACAGCTTCGGACCCAAAGACTAGGCTGAACGGAGTCTCTCCGGTTGGGGCTCGTGGCGTTGTATGGTAGGCCCATAGCACATTGTGGAGCTCCTCAACCCACCGCCCCTTGCAATCATCCAGTTAGGCTCTTAGTCCTTGGAGAATGATGTGATTGGTCACCTTAGCCGCTCCATTGGTCTGGGGGTGTCCGACGAAGTGAATCTCTGGTGGATGCCAAGTTCGGTGCAGAACCCTTGGAAGGGCGCGTTATCAAACTGCCGGCCGTTGTCGGTGACTAGAGTATGGGGTAGCTCGAACCGGCATATGATAGACTTCCAAAAGAAGGATCTCACCTTGCTTTCAGTGATTTTAGCAAGGGCTTCAGCTTCAATCCACTTGGTGAAGTGATCGACGGCCACTAGGAGGAGCTTGCACTGTCCGGAGGCTGGGGGGAATGGTCCCAAGATATCCTTACCCCATTGGGCGAAGGGCCAAGGTGCCACCAAGGGGGTCAGCTGAGACGTCGGTTGTCGCTGAATATTGGCATGGTGCTGGCAGCTATCACACTTCTTAACAAGCTCGGCCGCGTCATCCTTTATGGTCAGCCAGTAGTACCCCTATCGTAGGGCCTTGTAAGCTAGGGCTCTGCCCCCTAAATGACTCCCGCAGATGCCTTCATGGATTTCCTACAAGATGTATTCTGCTTCTGCTGGCCCTACGCACTTGAGGACCGGGTATGAAAATGACCTTCGATAGAGCCCTCTGTCCATTATCAGAAACCTTGGGGCCCGCTGCTTGAGCAGTCTAGCCTCTACAGGGTCCTCAGGGAGGGTGCCGTCGGTCAAATATCGTGCATAGGCATCCATCCAAGAGGGCCCTTGCACAACCGGCAATGCCTCTTCCGCAGCTTCAATGCTTGGGGTCTGCAAGTGCTCCACATACATTCTTCCCAGTGTCCTATTGGCGAGGTGGCCAAACAAGACAGCGCATCGGCCCTGGCATTCTCTGCCCAGGAAATGTAGCTGACACGAAAGTAAGAGAACCGAGAGGCTTGGAACTGCACCTTACTCAGGTAACGGGACATGGTTGGGTCTCTGGCTTTGTATTCTCTAGCAACTTGTCCAGAAATAAGCTGAGAGTCCGTGAAGGCCCTCAGACGCCCTGCACCGAGCTCCTTAGCCAGCCTCATTCCCGTCAATAGGGCCTCATATTCTGCTTGGTTATTAGTGGCCGGGAACTAAAACCGAAGGGCATACTCCACCACCTCCCCCTCGGGGCTCGCAAGGATGAGCCTAGCTCCGCTTCCCTGAGAATTTTCTGCTCCATCCACGTGCAAGATCCAGTCTTCCTTTTCTACCTCCTTGGCTGAGGAGGATCCCCTACGTTCCTTTGGACGTGATTCCTCTGTACGTTCCTCAGTCCAAGTACACTCGACCAAGAAATCAGCTAGCACCTGAGACTTCATGGCTGACCTTGGCCGAATAGATAGGTCAAACTCACTTAGTTTGATGGCCCATTTGGCCAGCCGACCGGAGGTGTCAGGATGGGACAAGATGGTCCGAAGAGGTTGGTCCATGAGCACCATGATGGAATGAGCCTGAAAGTAGGCTCGGAAGCGTTGGGCAGAGACCACCAGGGAAAAAATGATCTTCTCGGTTCTAGTGTATCTTGTCTCAGCATCATGAAGTACCTTGCTGGTGTAGTAGACCGGCCTCTGCACCCCGTCAGCATCCATGCGCACGATCACAGAACTAACGGCCTCTGGGGAGGCTGCGAGGTACAGAAGAGCTCATCCCCGCCCTCTGGCTTGGACAACAACAGGGGAGTGGATAGAAATCGCTTCAACTCTTCAAAGGCATCCTGACACTCCTTTGTCCACTTGAAGCTGCTGACCTTGTGCAGCGCCTTAAAGAAGGGCAGTCACCTTTCTGCCGATCTCGACATGAAGTGAGTGACTCAAGGCCGCCACCCTCCTGGTTAGGTGTTGCACCTCCTTCTTATTAGCTGGGGGCCTCATATCTAAGATAGCCCGGATCTTGTCAGGATTGGCTTCAATCCCCAGCTGAGTTACCATAAAGCCCAGGAACTTGCCTGTCACCACCCCAAAGGCACACTTGTGGGGATTCAGCCTCATTTGGTACCGATGCAGGTTGTTGAAGGTTTCTGCAAGGTCGGTGACGTGATCAGCAGCATTGGTGCTCTTGGTCAACATATCATCCACGTACACCTCCATGTTACGCCCGATCTGGTCCTCAAAGACCTTATTCATCAACCTCTGATAGGTAGCTCCAGCATTCTTCAACCCAAAAGGCATTACCTTGTAACAATAAAGCCCTTTTTCAGTGACAAAGGAGGTGGCTTCTTCATCAGCCGGGTTCATCTTGATCTGGTTGTACCCCGAAAAGGCATCCATGAAGCTAAGAGTTTCGTGCTCAGACATGGCATCCACTAGCTGGTTGATCCGGGATAGTGGGAAGCTATCTTTGGGGCATGCCTTATTGAGATCGGGGAAGTCCACGCACATCCTTCAGCTCCCACTAGCCTTGTGAACCATCACGACATTCGCTAGCCAGTCAGGGTAGTGTACCTCACGGATATGACTGGCTGCCAATAGCTTTTGCACCTCCTCATCCACGGCTTTTTGCCTATCAGGGGCAAAGCTCCTCTTCTTCTGCCTAATGGGTTGGCACTCCGGCCTGATGTTGAGCTGGTGGGTGATTACTTCCTTCGGAATGCCTGGCATGTCGGATGCCGACCAGGCAAAGACATCTGCATTAGCCCGTAGGAAAGTGAGGAGCTGGTCGCGGTTCTCCTCTGGGAGTAGGGCTCCAATCTGGATTATCTTCGTTGGGTCCTCTCCGAGAGGGAAAGAAAGTAGGCACTCGGCCGGCTTCCCTCTTCTCTCCAGGTCCCAGGGGTCCAGTGTTTCTGATGCAGGTGCAGGTGCCACCTCCTGCGAACTAGGAGCCGTATGATAGCAAAGTGGGAGCAGGTTCTGCTCCCCCCACATCTCCCCGACTCCCTCCCTGGTAGAAAACCTTACGAGGAGTCATTTAGTGGATATGACAGTGTCCAAAAGATTGAGCCCAGGTCTTCCGAGGATTACGTTATAGGCGAGGGGCACTCGGACCACCAGGAAATTCATGAGGACGGTGCTTTGGTGCAGGATCATGCCAGCCGTGACAGGAAGAGTGACCTCCCCCTCGACTTTCACAGAGTCCCCAGTGAACCCCATCAGGGGCGTGGCAACGGGCCAGAGCAGGTCAAGCGATAGGTTCATGCAAACAAAAGCATCATAATTCAAAACATCCACCGAGCTTCCGCTATCAACCAAAATTTTTTTTACAGGATGCCTAGCGATCGTCATGGACACGATGACGCTATCATCATTTTTATTCACCACCCCCTCTAAGTCCTCCTTAAAGAAAGGAATTACAGGATCTAACTCCCCCCCCTCTCAGCCTCTTGGGCGGGCCACCTGCCCCCTAGGAAATCATCGCCACCGTCTTCTCAGTTGGAGTGTTGTCGATCATCGGTGGCAGAGGTGCTAACGGGCCAGGAGTATCCGTGTTGTTCTTCCGAACGAACTTCCCCAGATGACCACGCTGGATAAGATCCTCTATCACCTTCTTCAGCTGGCGATAGTCGTCGATGTCATGGCCATGGTCCCGGTGGTATCGGCAGTAGAGGTTCTTGTTGTGGGGGATCTTTGGGTTCATTGAAGGTGGGCGCTGAAGATAGGACTCACCCTCAATCTCGAGCAGGATGTGCGATATAGGGGCGAGTAGTGGAGTGTAGGGTCCATCTCTCTATGTAGGAGCTCGGGGATGATTGTCTGATCGGCAGGGAGGTTCAGGTCTCCGGGGTCAAACTTCAACAGGCTTAAGGTGGGCCGGCTTCTTGAGGGCACTCCCACTTGCCTCACATCAGGAGGAATCAGCCTCGTCAGCGCGGATATACTTCTGGGTCCGGGTCAAAAGTTTGGTGTAAGAACCGAGCGGCTTCTTATCCAGGGAGTACGTGAAGCGGGACGGATGGAGCCCTTGCTTCAGGGCCAAAGTGGCCACTGAATCTTCAAGATTGTAAACCTCTAGGGCAGCCTCCTTGAACCGAGCAACATAATCCTGCAAAGACTCGCCGCTCTTCTATTGGACAGCAAAGAGGCTGTCAACTACTCTTGGGATCTTCCGGCAGGTGTCAAAATGGGCCAAAAAGGCTCTTTCCAACTGACGGAAGGAATAGATACTCCACGGCGGTAGGCAAGAGTACCAGGCTTGGGCAGCCTTCTTCAGGGTGGCAGGGAAGGTGATGCACATGAGCGAATTGGTGGCCCCTTGGACCTGCATGAGTACCTTGTAGCTTTCTAGGTGGTCTAGGAGATTTGTTGTCCCATCATAAGGATCCAGCTGGGGGAGGCAGAACCGGGTGGAGATGGGCTCTTTTATGATGCGGTGGGACAGCGGAGGCCGACTGTCATAATTTGTCTCAGGCAGGTGGGTGATCCGGCGGCTGAGTTTCTCTAACCGCTGGTTATACTCATCAAGTCGACGCTCGGCCCGACGGGCTATCCGGCCATCAAAAGAACCTTCTCTTGAGGATTTTGAAGACGAGAGGAGGTAATGGCGATGTCTGCGAGGGCACTCCGCCTTCCTCCCACATCGCCGCTTAGGAGAAACACTGGCGTGGCAAAAAGGTGATCAGGGTCTCTTAGAGGCCTCTCAGCGATAAGGCTTGGGCAAAGCGTGACGGTGGCGAGCTTCCAGTACCGGTGACCTCCTTCGAAAAGAATGTTGGCTGGGTTGCACCATTGTAGAAGCAAAAAAAAGGGAAGAATTGTAGTAAAAACAAAGAGAGGTGTCAAATATATTCATGATGTTCTTTTGGTGCTTGATTTGGAGCAAAACTTATTAAGTGTTAGATAGCTTATCAAGAATGGTTACCATTTTCTTTTCCAAGAGAATTAATAGCTATAGACTTTTGACAAAAAGAATAAAAATCAAGCGATAGCAGGAGTGAAAATGGCAAAAAACAGAAATTTTCCCATTGAATTTCACTGTAATGCCTTAAAGTGTCAAGTTGCTGAAAATTCTTGGCTATGGCACAAATGGTTTTGTCACTTCAATTTTCATGGGTTGAAGCTACTTAAGTGGAAAGACATGGCGGATATGGGCTACCTCAAATTCAGACCAAGATGTATCCATGCAGTAGTTGTATCTTGGGCAAATAACAAAAGAGCTGATTTCCCAAAAGGAAGATTTTAGAGAGCCAATACATCATTGGAGCTCATACATAGATATTTATGGAGAAACGAAGACTCCATCATTAAGCCAACACATATACTTTCTTATATTTGTTGATAGTTATTCTTGCATGGAATGAGTTTGTTTCTTGAAGGAAAAATCAAAAACCTTGTAAGTTTTCAAGAGATTTAAAATATTTGTTGAAAAGCAAATATAAAGACAATTTTAAGTGATAAAGGAGGTGAATATACCTCATAAGAATTTAAAATTTTTTGTAAAGACGAAGGAATTTGGATGCAATTGATAGTAGGATACACTCCATAATAGAATGGAATCATAGAAAAGAAGAAAATAACTATTATAAAAATGGCAAGGTCTATGGTGATTGAAAAGAAGCTGCCAAATTTTTTGGGTTGAAGCTGTAAATACTGTTGTGTATACATTATCAATTAATGTTCAACTAAAGCTATGACGAATAAGATTCCCTTGGAATGGAAGGAAGCACTTTATAAGATATTTTAAAATTTGTGGCTACGTTAGTTATGTTCATATATATTTTAGGGGATCTAACGTAGTTTTACGTTGATTATCATCTACTTGATGCAACCATTCTCTTTTACCCGGACTTGGGACCGATCTTGACTAAATTGGAAGAAAAATTCTATAAAACCACTATTAGACCAGCTATGCTATATGAAATAGAGTATTGAGCAATACTAAAATAATAGATGAATAAATTAAGTGTAATAAAAATGTGCATGCTAAGATGGATAAGTGGTAAAACTTTAAAAGATAGAATTAGAAATAAATATATATAAAAAATGATACGAGTAGCCCTAATTAAAGATAAAATGAGAGAAAATCAATTATAGTGGTTTGGATATATACAATGAAGACCTTTAGATGCTTTAGTTAGAAAGAGTGATCTTTTAATAATCCATGGTAAGGATAGAGGTAGAGGTAGACCTAAACTAATATAGATAAAAATAATTAAAAAATATAACTATTTATAATTTGAATATCAAATTAATTCTGAATAGAATAGAGAGAAGAAAGCAGATTCATGTAGCCAATCCCATGTAGTTGGAAAAAGTCTTAGATGAGTTGAATTGAGTTTAGTATTAGTTATATTCATATACCTACTGAAAAAAGAATCAAATTTGATGAGAAGAGTCAAATATGCATATTTCTTGGTTATAGTCTTGATAATAAAGGCTATTGCTTATATAATATTTCAACTAACAAGTTGATCATAAGCAAAAATGTTATTTTTAATGAAAAAAACTATCAGAACTCAAAAGAAAAAAAAGGTGCAAGGAATATTTATTCATGGCCAATCAATAATTTCAAAAAGAATAAAAGAAGAGATTTCTCAAATAGAGAATCAAGCACTTCATTAACATTTTCATCATCAAGAGACCCAAGTCCAAGTGAAGATTGTTTTTCTTATTTCTGATTCTTTTTCAGATTTCTCTTCATCGCAATCTCCTCTAAGAACAAAAAGATCAAGTGCAATTTATGAATCTTGCAATTTTTCTTCCATAGAACCTAAAAATTTTAAAGATGTAGCAAGGCATGATCTATGGAAGAAAGCTATGATGAGGAGATGAATATGGTTGAAAAGAACCATTTTTGGAAGTTGGTGGGTAGACATAAAGGTAAATAAATTGTTGGACTGAAATAGATTAACAAGATAAACCTCAATCAAGATAAAATATTTAAAAATACAAGGCATGACTAATTCCTAGGAGATTCACATAAAAACTAGATATAGATTTTTTTTGAAATCTTTTCTATTGCTGTAAGGCTAGAAGAATTAACAATTTTGATTTCTCTCATTGCACAAATGAAATGACAGTTCAGCTTGATGAAAATCAAGTTTTTTAAATGGCAAGCTTAAAGAAGAAATTTATATTGAACAACCTAAAGGCTTCTTGAGAAAAGCAGTAAAAGATAAATTTTATATATTAAAGAAGGCTCTTTATAGGTTGAAACAAGCTCTTCGAGCATGAAATAATGAGTTTGATAATTATTAATTAAGAATGGATTTCAAAGGAGCAAAAGCTTATGAAGAAAGAGATGATTGCATTATCATTGTGTAGATGATCTAATTTTTAGAGGAGACGACTTTAATTTCATGCAAGAGTTCAAGAAAGATATGATCCAAACATATGAGATGAGTGATTTGGGTTTACTCCATTTTTCCTTAGAGATTGAGGCTCCACAAATAGAAAAGAATTTTTTATTTCTCAAAAAATATATATAGAAAATATTCTTGAAAATATTAACATGAAGAATATCAGGTTTATAGCTAGACCATTGGTTGCAAATGAAAAGTTAAAAGAAAGATAATAGTGCAACGAAGGCTAATGCTTTAATTTATAAAAGTTTGATTAGAAATCTATTATATCTTACTGCCACCAGATGTGACATCATTTTTGTAGCTAGTCTACTAACAAGATTCATTAAAGATCCAAGTCAAATTCACTTTGGAGCTGCAAGGAGAGTGTAAAGATATTTGTAAGGCACATTTGACTATGATATCATGTATAAGGCTGCAGAAAATTTAAGATTAATTGCTTATTTTGATGGTGATTGGGTTAAAAATCTTGATGATATAATTAATGGGAATTATGTATATTTTATATGAATCAAATTCATATATCATGCAGTGAAAGATAAAAATAAAAATAAATTTAATTTCCAAAGCTTAAGATCCTTAGGAAACAAAGTCAGTTAACAAGAAATAATACATGATTAAATAATAGATCATACTTGTGTTCTTTATCAGGGATGAAGTCTGATGAAGCCAGTAAATGATTTACTACTAGTTATCCATGCGTCCGACCTCTAATGGTGATCTACAAAAAGATCTTTGGATGATGTCCTCTTAGGATTGGATGATAACCTTCTTGCGAGGGGTGCTAGCACCTTTTTTCTTTTTCAATTGATTTTTTAAATCAAAAAAAATTCTTGATAAAGATTAAATCTTGATCAATTAAGAGAGAGAGGGACATCCTAAAAAGAAAGAATATTTTAGAGAGAGAAAGTAGGTGTTAGGCATCTAAGAGAGAGAAAACAGAGGAGTTAGGTGTGTCTTTCGAAGGGGGTGTCTCTCCTTTTTATACATGAAAAGGAGGTTGTGTGATTCCATAAAAAGAAAGATTTTATTTCAACCACCTAGCTAATCAACCATATCAAGTTGATAATAAATTATCCTAACAAATTTAGAATATTTGTTATCATGATAATGTTAGGATTACA
This sequence comes from Calamus simplicifolius, assembly GCA_900491605.1. Taxonomy (NCBI): domain Eukaryota; kingdom Viridiplantae; phylum Streptophyta; class Magnoliopsida; order Arecales; family Arecaceae; genus Calamus; species Calamus simplicifolius. The sequence goes on along the minus strand of UESW01003841.1, from coordinate 1,351,956 downwards.
ACCACCAAACCACATCTCTAAAAAATAGAAAATTGGTTATCCCATGAAACCAACGTCGCAACCTTGAATTTGGCTTCATGATGATGCCCCAAATCATGGGTGTTCCCTCCTTCATGATATGGAGATGGGTCATGTCCATTACATGGGCATGGATCCATCCTCCACATGGCACGATATCAGCTCTTAGCTTAATTGGATTTTCACGAATCAAATCATGCCGTCATATGGACCAAATTAAATACCATATTATTAATCTTAATTAATCTAAGCCATCCATCACATGGATCAAGCCTAATTGAGTATCCAATTAATAAATTTTATATGTACATCTACAAAAGGTCTCTTCCTTAAACACATAATTCTTTCCTCTATGATGAATCCTTATTCATCAATTTCATGTTCTTTCATTAAGATTGAGTCAAACCTAACATAATTAATTGGTCATCTAATTTAAATTAAGTCCAAATTAATTTTTATTTTAACTTCATTCAAAATCTTCTTAATGCGTGTGCCCCATTAGGTCCCTTGATACATTGGTAATAATCATGTTCCTAATATTGACCCTAAGGATGACTTAATCAACACCTTATCCAAGTCAATTCTTTAACCAAATTAACTCTTTGATTAAGTCAAAGAATTTATGATTATAGATCATGAGCGGCCTCTAGCAAAGTATTATGACCACCCAAGTGTTAAGGGTTTTGCTGACATGGTCATCAACACCTGTCCATAAACGGTTAACGTACGATTCAATCTCTTCGTTACATATCGCAGATCAATCAGTGGTATAGAATGTGTCAACCATGTAATTGATCTTTATTTACTTGATCTCAGATAAATTGACTCATATGAATTAGAACTTCAAAACCATTTCAAATTCCAACTCAACCTTATAAGGATTTAACGGTCAATTTAATCCATCAAGTGGCCATGGGATATAACCCTTCCTATCAAGAGAGATGAATCTTGTCTTGATTAAACACCACCTTCATGTACATGTCATCAATCGACACCATATTTATCATTCATGGCTAGAGCAACGTTTGTATGTCGTCAAAGCATGACATTCCATATATGAGATGCAATGAAGATATCAAGTCAAAGGATCACTTGCACCATCGTCATCAGAGATCAACCATGGCACTATATAGAATATCCATATAGGATCTTTGTGTGGGTCATTCAATGCATCGTTACAATAACGAACATCCACACACCTATCCAAGTATCTCCATACTTCAGCTTGCGAGATCAGTTGCTCATCACAAGGGTGAAGATATGCAATGTGTGCTAGTCTCATCGGTGTTCGACAGTGCCCAGTCTTATCTACGCATCGACTAGAAAAATTTAAATAATCAAACCATATTGTGCAATTTTGGATCTTACAATGTAATCTCTATTATAAATTCCATATGCATAGTTCACATTCTTTTGGACTTTATCCCACAAGTAAAATATATCTAATATATATATAAATTATATCTGGATAGATAAAGAAACCAATAAATTTGATTTGCATTCATAAAGAAATGTGTACAAATTGGCATATAATCCGATTGGATTTAGGGCACACACTAACAATCTCCCACTTGTACTAGATCCAATCACCTATGTATCTAATACCAAGTGACTCAGCATGACTATCATGCTTCTGCTATGGTAGGACTTTAGTAAATGGATCGACAATATTATCATCCATGGGGACTCATTCTATTTTTATATCATTTCGTTCAATGATTTCTCTAATTACATGATATCGTTTGAGTACATGTTTGGACCTCTGATGAGACATTGGCTCCTTGGCTTGTACAATAGTTCCATTGTTATCACAATACAAGAATACTGGATTAACAATGCTTGAAACCACTCCAAGTTCAGTGATAAACTTTTTGATCCAAACTACTTCTTTTGATGTATCTAATACTGCAATGTACTTGGCTTCAGTCGTGAAGTTGGCAGTCGTCTCCTACTTGAAACTCTTTCAGCTAACTGTACCACCATTAAGTATGAACACATAGTCTGATTATGATTTATAATCATCTCTATCATACTAAAAACTAGAATCAGTGTAACCCCAAACTATAAGGTCGGGTCCTCCATAAACTAAGAACATATCCATAGTTCTTCGTAAATACTTAAGGATATTCTTGATTGCCATCCAATGTTTCTCATCAGGGTTTGTTTGATATCTACTCCTAATACTCAAGGTATAAGAAACATCAGGCCTCGTACATAGCATTGCATATATAATGGATCTAATTGCTAATTCGTATGATATCCTATCCATGTACTCTCTTTTCTCTTGGATCTTAGGACTCATGTCCTTGGAGAGATATATCCCATGCGACATTGGCAGGAATCCCTTCTTGGATTTCTCCATGCTAAATTGCTTTAGCATCTTATCTATGTACGTGGATTGGATCAATCCAAGCAACCTTCTAGATCTATCTCTATAGATCTTTATATAAAGTATATAGGCTGCTTCTCTCAAATCCTTCATGGAGAATTTACCTGACAACCAATCCTTCACTTCTTTAAGGAAGGATACATTGTTTTATATTAATAATATGTCATCCATATATAATATCAAGAAAATAATATCACTCCCACTAACCTTCTTGTACACACATGGATCATCCTCATTTTTGATGAAATTAAACTCTTTGATTGTCACATCAAATCAGATGTTCTAACTTCTAGAGGCTTGTTTAAGTCCATAAATAGACCTTTGTAGCTTGCACACTTTCTTAGGATCTATGGATTCAAAATCCTCTGGTTATGTCATATACACATCCTCCTTTAAATTTTTATTTAGGAAGGTGGTATTGACATCCATCTGCTAGATCTCATAGTCAAAATATACTGCTATTGCAAGAAAAATCCTTATGAACTTATGCATGGCTATAGATGAAAATGTTTCATCAAAGTCAACACCTTGTCTTTGCTTGTAACCTTTTGCAACTAGTTTTGCCTTATAGCTAATCATATTACCATCCATGTCAGTCTTCTTCTTGAAAATCCATTTGCACCCAATGGGTTTTATCCCTTCAGATGAATCAATCAAGGTCCATACCTGGTTGTCATACATGGAGTCCAGTTCAGATTTTATGGCCTCAAGCCATCTCTTGGAGTTAATGACAGACATTGCCTTCTTGTAGTTGGTAGGCTCATCGTCCTCTATAAGAAATGCATATCTCTTAGGGACGTGAATTATCCTACTAGATCTAAGTAGCTGGTGTGTACTTGGAGCTACCTGTTGCTTTTCATACAACGACTGCTTGAATGTGGGTTGAGTCTCCAGTTCAACTCCCACTGTATTTGGCATGTGCTTCATTCTATCTAATGTGCCTTTATTAATTTATGGTTCTTGAGTTTCACTAAGTTCAATCTTACTCCCACTATCCTTTGAAATTATCTCATTTTCTAAAAATGAAGCATTTCTTGAGACAAACACCTTTTGCTCGAGAGAGTGGTAGAAGTAATATCCTTTTGCTTGTTTTGGATATCCTATAAAATTAAATTTATCAGACTAGTTTCAAGCTTGTCTGATTCATTGCGCTTTACATAAGTGTAACAACCCCAAACCCTTAAATGATTAAGGGATGGTTTCTTTCCATACCATATCTCATATGGAGTGAAGTTGACCGATTTAGATGGAACTCGATTTAGGGTATATTTCACAGTGTCTAGCGCATAACCCCAAAACATTTTGAGAGATCTGCAAGGTGTACCATATCTAATAGTGTGCAATTTCTCCTTTCTGACACACTATTATGCTGTGGTATATCAGGAGAAGTACATTGAGGAAGAATCCCATTCTTCTTCAAATAATTTACGAACTCATGGCTCAAGTATTCACCACCTCGATCTGATCGAAGTATCTTAATACTCTTGCTAGTTTAATTTTCTACTTCGCATCTCAATTCTTTGAACTTTTCAAAGGCTTCAGATTTGTGCTTCATCAGATACACATAACCATATCTACTATGATCATCTATGAATGTGATGAAATAAGAAAAACCTCCTAAGGTTTGAATGTTGATGGGTCCACATACATCCGTATGTATTAAACCCAAACATTTAGGGTGTGTTTGATATGGTGGATAAGGAGGAATATCCCCTATATATCCCTCCTTATCTCCAAATGCTATAGCTACAGGGGATAGTGCTGAAAAAGTTTAACTAGAGGGGATAACCCATGTTTAACCATGGGTTATCCCCTGAACTTATTCCCTAGGAAATCCAGGAATAACTAAAGTTATCCCTTGATGACAGAGTGGTAATTTTAAAAAGGTGCTTATCCCCTCAGCTATCCCTTGGATAAATGCTATCCTGTACATTTATCCAGGGATAGCCAAAAAGCTATCAAACACAACCTTAGTTGCTCGCTCGCCTTTTCTGGTAAAAGGTAACTTGGTCATCTTGCCAAGTAAACATGACTCATATTGCTCAAATAATTTTCAATCGAATGAGCCCAAGTATCCATCTTTATGTAACTTGGTTAAATAATTTTCATTTACATGGCCTAAACGACAATGCCATAGGTATGAATCCCTAGAATTATTTGATTTTAATCTTTTTGATTCAATATTGAGAATAGGGGCTTGAAGATTAAGAACATAAATTCAGTTGAACAATTCAGCAGAACTAAATAACATTTTGTTTCAAAAAATAGAATTACCTTTATTTCTAATTTCAAAAGAATATTCATCCATTACTAAACATGAAATGGATATAATATTCTTTGTTATATTTGGAATATAGTAACAATTACTAAGTTCAATTACAAGACCTGTAGGCAAAGATAAATAACAAATTTCTATGGCTAATGTAGCAACCTTTGCTCCATTTTCATTCATAGGATCACTTCATCTTTTCCCAATCTTCTACCATTTTTTATCATCTCCATATTAATAGAAATATGAGATCCACAACCGGTATCCAATACCCAAGTGAAATAAGAAGTAATAGAAAAAAATATCTCAATTATATAGGCACATGATGTAGAAGCATTCCTATGCTTCTTATCTTTCAGGCTAGCCCGATAAGCAATGCAGTTACATTTCTAGTGCCCATCCTTGCCACAGAAGTGACATTTTTACCTCTAAAGTTAATGTTCATACTCATGGTGTCTTTTACATATGTATAGAAAATAGAACGAATCGATTATTATGAATGCAAATTGTTGATTTAATATGGTAATTTTAAAATTTTTAATTAAATCAATTACTTTCACTATTTTATCGAGCTTAATAGCCTTCTCTAGTAATCTCAAAAAATTATCAAATAATTTCTTAGTGGGCTAGGACCCTCAAATTGACTTACCTTGAACTTGGCTTTAGCATAACAAATCTTAGTAAGTCAATTTAGGTATATTTTCATCAATCACATCAAATGTGACTCCTAATCATTTAGGGAACATTGCCTTGTCAATCACATCCACATGTGATCATCCTAAACTTTGCCTCTAGATTAGACTGACCTGACTGTTGGCCCAGATGGCAACCCAAGAGGGTGGGTGAATTAGGTTCTTTAAAAAATTTAGCTCTTTAAAACTAAGTGCTCTGATATGAAAGTGCTTAAGTGCAATGTATAGATAAATGCTAAGCACAACCAAATGAGATAGAGAGAGACAAAGAGACAAAGCATGACAAACACAAAGATTTTATAGTGGTTCGGTGTATCCAACACCTACATCCACTCCCAAGCTTCACTTGGGTTCACACTATAATCCACTTGATTACAGCCGAGTTATTTTATAAGCTTACAACTCAAAACTTATTGTTTTCCTCCGGGATCACAATGAACCCAGCTGGTTTTTCGGGCTCACCAGCACAAAACCCAACCACAAGCTATCCTTAGCTTCTCCCGAGGTATACTACCTCTACTAATTCAATCCCCTGATTGAATTAGCCAAAAATAGTGAAAAATAGAGTTTTGAATTGACAGAACCTCCTCAAATGAGCAAATATACAATAAAATAAACAAAGGTAAGAAAGCCCTATTTGAAGCGATTTGGAAGTGAGCTTTTCTTCTTTTCCTCTTCTCCTTTGAAGGATTGAATCAGGCTTCAGTTCAGATTCTTTACAGAAAATCGCAGTTGAGAAGTTGAGGATTTTGGGGCTTTTTGCTTTCTCTCTTCAAATGTTGAAAATCTCTTGGATTTGATCTTGAGAAGCTTTTGGATTTCTCTTTGAACTCTCTGAGATTGATGGACTTAAGCTCAGAGTTTTTCCTTTTGATTTCTCTCTCAGAATTTTTTGATTTTTCACAAAATATTTCTCTTTTTCCGTTCTTCTCTTTTCTTTTTCTCTTTTTTTTTAACCAGACGAATCTCCTTTTTATAAAATTCAATCCAAGGTTAGGTAGAAAATATAGCCGTTACAGAGTGGTTGGCTTGCATCTACACATAAAGAAAAATAGCCGTTAGAGATTAGGTAGAAAAATCTCACCGTTGGAATCCGTTCTGACATTTGAAAAATCCATTCCTGACAGGTTGGAGTCGGCTACAACTTTTTAGGTGTCGGCTTCATATCGTAGTGTCCAAAAATAGTAATAAGAAGTTGTTGAGGAGTCGGCTCCAAAAAAGTTAAGTGTCGGCTTGGCAATTTCGAGAGTCGGCTTAGGAATCGAAGGGTGTGGGCTCCAACAATATCCACAAAAATATGTTCTCTGTATCTCAGGTTGGAGTCGGCTCCCAAACTCTTAGGTGTCGGCTCCCAATCTCCCGGTGTCGGCTCCGGAAACTGGTGCAGAAAATACTTCTCTGTATCTCTGGTTGGAGTCAGCTCCGAAATTGTAGGTGTCGACTCCGGACCGTGCCAAAATTCCAGAAAAGTTCTGATACGCCCTGGGGTCAGCTCCTGACTCTTTGGGTGTCTACTCTAAGTTCTGAACTTACAAATTTTCTTTTCAATTTTGATTCAAAACTTATTTTCCTATACCTTTTGACTGACTGAACATTTTTAATGCCTGAAACACTTCATAAATTTATCAGAAACATAATGAATATACTCATGTCTTTTGTTAATCATCAAAATCAATACTTGGGTCAACAATCTCCCCCTTTTTGATGATGACAAAAACATCAAGTATATGCATGATTAATCAATAGGAGTTTCAAATCAAATTTCACAAGTTTTAAGTTCTCATAGTTGAGCTCCTCCTGAATGAGGTAGCTCCCCCTATGATGCTCAATTTAACATCTTCTCTTCCTTTACTAGTAAACTCATATGATCATATCAAATTACATTTGATGCTTGATACCAATTAAACTTATTTCATCGAAACTATTTGATACCAATTCCTTAAGCTTGCTTGATACCCATTACTTAAGCTTGCATATACAATATTCTCTCCCCGTTTTTTGTAATAAAAAAAAGGTTTTAGAAAAGATTCAAGTTCAAATTAATCTTTTTTAAAAGAACAATCAAATTGTAAAAATTCAAGTAATTCATTCACAATATTACATTTAATAAAAAGTAAACATTACATTTCAAAAAGAACTTCATTATATCTAACTTCATTAAACTTCATTACATCATCAAAATATCAAAACATACTAAACTAAACATCATATTTTAATAACATCAAAAGAACTTCATTACAACATAATCAAAAATGAGTTCTAAGAAGTCTTTGCAATTCTTCTACAATTTTTTCCATTCCTTCACTTTGAGTCCGACAAATTCCTTTAGTCTTCTATCAACAAATCCACATGTAGTAACAATTTTGTCTTGAAGCTCTGAATTGCATTTGGAATAAGTCTCTGAATCTCCTCCAATCTCTTTAAGTTCCTCAAAAATGTGCATGAGATCAGTCTTCAAAGATTCTGAAGAAGAACCAAGAGTGGACTCAATCTTGCTGATTCTATCATCCAAGGAATAGAGAGTCTCTCTCAAGTTCATAAATCTGCTATCTAACTCAGTCTTTATATCTTCCTTTTGAGTACACAATAAACTTTTAAGTTGCTCTAACTAAATATCAGAAAAACCAGCAGAAGGAACATGCAATGGCACAAGTGTAGGAACTGGAGTAGGTGCCAATGGTGGTGATGATCTGTTAGGCTCTGATGATGGATTCCTCACTGATGGACCTGTCTCAGATGGTGCAGTGGCCCTAGTGTCAGCTGCTCTCTCATCTAGATGACCTTTTCTTTCCCATCTGCCATCCACTTTCACAAACCCCATTCTATGCACTATAGCTAAGCTGTAATAATCAGTGTGCCTTAGGTTTTTCAATGGCTCATTCTCAGAAATAATAACTCCTTGACTTTTGAATGCCATGGTCAGGACCATTTCATAAGGCAAGGTCGATCTCCTCTTGCCTCCGGCCTCAGCCATATACCATATCATCATTCCTTCTAGATTGATTGAATGACCGATCAAAATACTGTCCATAATCACTATGTCTCGCTCTGAGACATACTCAAACCTACCAGTTTTAGGAAATAGGATCCTACCACATATATTATGCAACAGTCTAAGCTCAAGAGGCAACTGATTTGCTCTAACTTCCTCAAACTCAGTGAAGTCTCTATCCAACATCCTTGACAATGCTCCTGCTCTATCACTGTGACTATTTGCAATCAATCCTACAATAGGGATATCTAAAAGATTTCCTAAAATTTCGGATGTGAGATGAATTCTTTTTCCTCTAACCATACTAACTAATCATCCATCTCCTCTTGACAAATTGAAGTAAAATTCCTTAACTAGAGCCGGATAAGTGGGTACATCTAAGGAACATACCTTATCCCAACCGAGTTCTTTGATTTATCTTCCAATAGCAAAACCCTCGGCTTCAAAAAATTCAAAATCCACCTTTCTTTCCATGGTAATGATTCGGCTAGCTAGGGTATCAACTTGTGGTGAGGATGGTCTAGGAATGGCACTGGGAGTGGATGCGGTTGAGCTGGAGGATGATTCTGGAGAGGGTTCACACGTCGGACGCCTTCGTATATTTTCCCATCGTTACTCTTCCTCCAAACAATGATCCTCTGTGCTTGGGTGCCATTGAGTGCTATGGAGAGGCTAATTTAAGAGATTTGGGGTTTTGGAAAAAGTTTGAGAGAGTTTGGGAAAGTTTGGAGTCGATTGAAATGAAAGAGGAGTCGGCTCTACCCTAAATAGATAACTTGGGACCACTTGGAGTCGACTCCCGTAAAGCGAGGTGTCGGCTTCAGGTCGCTAACACAGTCAGTGCTCAAAGTGGAGTCGACTCGAAAAAAGCAGGTGTCGGATCCAAAGACTCAGATAGAACTGGAGTCGACTTCGATACCAGAGGAGTCGGCTCCGAGATAGTTTCAAAAAAAAAGAGAATTTCAAAGGATCTGAAACATGTCCAGATAGAGATCAGATTTTGGCTGAATAAGCTTTGGAATGTGATGAATCAAGGGGTTCAAATGTCTGGATAAATTGTCCTTAAAATCATGAGAGAAATTTCAAGAAATTGATTGAATTCTAGAAAATCATTCCTTAGGGGTTTCAAAATCATTCCAAAGGGTCACAAATCCCTAACTCTCCTCTAAGATAACAAATCTTTCTTCACTTAAAGGTTTTGTAAATATGTCCGCTAATTATTCTTCAGTACTAACATAATCAAGGCAAATTTCATTGTTAGCTACATGTTCTCTTATAAAATGATATCTAATTTCAATGTTCTTAGTTCTTGAATGTTGTATAGGATTTTTAGTTAAGTTTATTGCACTTGTGTTATCATATCTAATAGGAGTTTTATCAAGTGTTATGCCATAATCTTCAAGTTGTCGCTTAATCCAAAGGATTTGAGCACAACAACTTCCAGCTGCAATATATTCAGCTTCAGCAGTAGATAATGCAACTAAATTTTGCTTTTTGCTAAACCAAGAGATTAAGTTACTTCCTAAAAATTGATATGCACCACTTATACTTTTTCTATCTAATTTACATCCAGCATAATCAGAGTCAGAATAAGCAATCAAATTTAGTTGAGTCTCTAGAATACCATAATCCTATATTTTTAGTTCCACTTAGATATCTTAGTATTCTTTTTACAGCAATTAAATGAGATTCTTTAGGTTCTGATTGAAATCTAGCACATAGACAAACAGCAAACATGATATCAGGTCTACTTGCAGTTAAGTAAAGTAAAGATCCAATCATACCTCTATAATGCTTCTGATCAACTTTCTTACCATCTTCATTTGTCTAATTTGCATGAAGGACTCATAGGTGTTCCAAGGGGTTTGATTGATTCCATTCCAAACTTCTTGAGAATTTCCTTCATGTACTTTGTTTGGTTGATGAAAATCCCCTCTTTGCTTTGTTTGATTTGTAGTCCTAGGAAGAAATTGAGTTCTCCCATCATGCTCATTTCGAATTCACCCCGCATTAACTTAGCAAATTCTTGACACAAAAGATTGTTAGTAGCACCGAATACAATATCATCTACATATATTTGTACTACTAATAAGTCTTTGTCTTTTCTTTTCAAAAATAAGGTTTTATCAACATTTCCTTTAGAAAAATCATTTTCAATTAGAAATTTACTTAACCTATCATACCAAGCTCTAGGTGCTTGTTTAAACCATATAGTGCTTTGTGTAATTTAAAAACATGGTTTGAAAATTCATGATCTTCAAAACCAGGTGGTTGTTCTACATAAACTTCCTCATTTATAAAACCATTTAAAAATACACTTTTAACATCCATTTGAAATAAATTGATATTCATATGACATGCAAATGCAAGTAATAGTCTAATTGCTTCTAATCTAGCTACAGGTGCAAAAGTTTCATCAAAATCAATTCCTTCTTCTTGATTATATCCCTTTGCAACTAATCTAGCTTTATTTCTGATTACTATGCCATTTTCATCTAATTTATTCCTAAATACCCATTTAGATCCTATAACTGAATGACCTTTAGGTCTATCAACTAAGGACCATACATTATTCCTAGTAAATTGATTTAATTCTTCTTGCATAGCCAGCATCCAATTACTATCTTTTTCAGCTTCTTCAATAGTTTTAGGTTCAATTTGAGATACAAATGCAAGATGATTATTGATATTTCTCATAGATGATCTAGTTCTTACTCCTTGAGATGGATCACCTATAATCAATTCCTTTGGATGACCATAGGCATATCTCCAATCTCTAGGAAGATCTACCTCATTATGATTAGTATCAATAACATCAACCCTAGGAGAATCATCATCTTTAGCTTCTTGTTCATGATCTGAAGATACATCTATATTTAATTTTTCAATATCTCTTTCTAGCAAAATTGTATCTTCCTCATCATCAATCTTTTCTGAACTTGATGCTAAAGACTCATCAAAAACTACATGAATAGATTCTTCTACAATTAAGGATTTCTTGTTAAATACTCTATAGGCTTTACTAGTTGTTGAATATCCTAAGAATATGCCTTCATCAGATTTTGCATCAAATTTTCCAAGATTATCTTTACCATTATTATGAATAAAATATTTACAACCAAATGCATGAAAATAACTAATATTTGGTTTTCTATTATTCCATAATTCATAAGGTATTTTCTTAAGGATTGGCCTAATTAGGGCTCTATTAAGGATGTAACATGCCGTGTTATAGCTTCCGCCCAAAAGTATTTTGGTAGGTTGCTTTCACATAGCATGGTACGGGCCATGTCCTCTAAAGTTCTATTCTTTCTTTCTACAACTCCGTTTTGTTGAGGTGTTCTAGGTGTAGAAAAATAATTTTTAAATTCAGTGTCATGATCACTTCTAAGAGACACTATGGTGTTGTTTTTCTCATTAGTGACTTTCTTGAAGAATTTCATGAATATAGGGAAAGTCTCATCCTTATGAGACAAAAATAATACCCAAGTGAATCTAGAATAATCATCTACTATCACAAGACCATATTTCTTTCCTCCTAGACTAGTGGTTCTAGTAGGTCCAAAAAGGTCCATGTAAAGTAGCTCTAGTGGTCTAGAAGTGGAAACAACATTTTTAGATTTGAAAGAGTTTCTAGTTTGTTTTTCAAATTGACATGCATCACAAATTTGGTTATTTTCAAAATCTAACTTTGGAAGTCCTTTAACTAAATTCATTCTAATTAATTTTGAAATCAAGTGTGTGCTTGCATGACCTAATCTACGATGCCATAGCCATCCAATCTCATTAATATTAGCATTATCAGCAACTAAGCAATGATTACTAGTAGACAAATTGTCTAAATCAATTAAGTATACATTGTCATTTCTATTTTCAGTAAATATAATGCTATTGTAATGGGATTAGAAACAGTGCAGATAGAAGCTTCAAATGAAACTTTGAAACCTTTATCACACAATTGGCTAATGCTAATCAAATTATATTTTAAACCATCTACATATAAATATTTTCTATAAAAGTGGAGGGAGTTATTTGAATTTTACCAAATCCCATAATTTGGCCTTTGTCATTGTCTCCAAATGTAACAACTCTCCTCTCTTATCTTCAAGGGTGATGAATTGATCCTTGTCACCCGTCATGTGCCTTGAGCAGCCGCTATCAAGATACCACTTACGTTTTGATCTTTTGGCTGCAAGACACTCCTGCAAGATGATCAAATCTTTATTTAGGTACCCAAGCTTTCTTGGGTCCTTCATGGTTAGTAGCGATAAAAATTATTCTTTCGGAACCCATATTTTCTTTCCTTTTATATTTAAATTCTTATTAATTTTTCTAAAATTACATTCATAAGCTTTATGTCCTTTCTTGTTACAGCAATAACATGAAACATCATTTTTATCTTGTTTCTTTACAAAGAATTTCTTAACAAACTTTTATTTCTTGTTAGGCCTATAACCTAATCCAGCTTTATCAAATACAGCTCTTTGATTACTCAATAGCAAGTTAAGTTTTTCAGAGCTATATGTAAATTTATCAACTATATTTTTATATTTATCAACTTCTTTCTTTAAACTAATATTTTCATTAGAAATTGATTCTTTTCTTTTAACAAATTTTTATTTTCAGATTTCAATTCTTCAACTTCATGAGTTAGTTTATCCTTTTCTTTGTCAAGATTTAAATTATCATTTTTTAAAGATTTGCTTTTCTTTTTTAAAACTTTAAAATCACTAACTAATTCATTAAATGCATCAAACAATTCATCAAAGGTAAAGTCATGAGTTTCGGTACTTACCTCATCGTTATTTGTCATAAAGCAAATGTTGCAACTTCTTTTTGTTCCTCCTCAGAAGAGGATTCTTCACTGTCGCTCCATGTTGCAACATAAGCCTTCTTCTTCTTTTTATAGGCTTTCTTTAATTGAGGACAGTCATATCTAAAGTGCCCCGGTTTCTTACATTCATAACATATGAGGGGTCTTTCTCTTTGTCCTTGTCCTTCTCTTTTTCTTTTTCACCTTCCATTTTTGTTCCATGCTTTTTCTTGTAGAAGGGTCTCCTTCTTTGTATAAATTTTTTGAACTTCTTTGCAAGAAGGGCTGTCTCATCATCTTCTTCTTCTTCCTCGCTGCTGCTAGTTTCCTTTTCTGCAGCTTTAAGGGCAATCGTTTTCTTCTTTTTGACTTCTTCCTCTTGATGTTGCTTCATGGTCAGTTCATGGGTCATCAATGATCCAAGTAGCTCTTCCAAAGGTAATGTATTTAAATCTTTGGCTTCTTGGATGGTAGTTACTTTTACTTCCCATGATCTTGGAAGAGACCTAAGAAATTTACGCACCAAATTAGAATTAGTATAAGTCTTACCAAGACTTTTTAGACCATTTACAATATCAGTGAATCTAGTGTACACGCATGTGATAGTTTCAGTTTATTTCATCCTAAACAATTCATATTTGTGCACTAAGATATTAATTTTAGACTCTTTAACTTGATTAGTACCCTTATGGGTAACTTCTAGTCTATCCCAAATTTCTTTTGCGGAAATACATGTAGAAATTCTATTAAATTCATCAGCATATAAAGCACAATATAAAACATTCATGGCTTTTGCATTAAGCTGAGCCATTTTCTATCATTCTCATTCCAATCCCTTTCGGGTTTAGGAACTATTAAACCATCTACTAAGTGTGTGTGTGTGTGCTAGGTCCATTAGTGATTACACTCCATAGTTCATAATCTAAAGCTTGAATAAAAATTCTAATTCTAGCTTTTCAATAAGAATAATTTGAACCATTAAATAAAGGAGGTCTATTTGTGGATTGACCTTCAGCAAATGAAGATCCAGCTTGAGCTACCATTTGGATCTTTAACTCTTGATCATTGGATCAAATAAAAAATGAGTACTATCTCTGATACCAATTGTTGGCCCAGATGGCAACCAAGAGGGCGGGTGAATTGGGTTCTTTAAAAAATTTAGCTCTTTAAAACTAAGTGCTCTGATATGAAAGTGCTTAAGTGCAATGTATAGATAAATGCTAAGCACAAATAAATGAGATAGAGAGAGATAAAGAGACAAAGCATGACAAACACAAAGATTTTATAGTGGTTCGGTGTATCCAATACTTACATCCACTCCCAAGCTTCACATGGGTCCACACTATAATCCACTTGATTACAGCCGAGTTATTTTACAAGCTCACAACTCAAAACTTGTTGTTTCCCCCGAGATCACAACGAACCCAGCTGATTTTTCGGGCTCACCAGCACAAAACCCAACCATAAGCTATCCTTAGCTTGTCCCGAGGTATACTACCTCCACTAATTCAATCTCTTGATTGAATTATCCAAAAACAATGAAAAATAGAGTTTTGAATTGACAACAGCTCCTCAAATGAGCAAATATACAATAAAATAAATAAAGGTAAGAAAAGCCTATTTGAAGTGATTTGAAAGTGAGTTTTTCTTCTTTTCCTCTTCTCCTTTCAAGGATTGAATCAGGCTTCAGCTCAGATTCTTCACAGAAAATCGCAGTTGAGAAGCTGAGGATTTTGGGCCTTTTTGCTTTCTCTCTTCAAATGTTGAAAATCTCTTGGATTTGATCTTGAGAAGCTTTCAGATTTATCTTTGAACTCTCTGAGATTGATGGACTTAAGCTCAGAGTTTTTCCTTTTGATTTCTCTTAGGATTTTTTGATTTTTCATAAAATATTTCTCTTTTTACGTTCTCTTTTCTTTTTCTCTTTTTTTTAACCAAATGAATCTCCTTTTTATAGACTTCAATCCAAGGTTAGGTGGAAAATATAGCCGTTACAGAGTGGTTGGCTTGTGTCTACACACAAAGAAAAATAGCCGTTAGAGATTAGGTAGAAAAATCTTACCGTTGGAGTCCGTTCTGACATTTGAAAAATCCGTTCCTGACAGGTTGGAGTCGGCTCCAACTTTTCAGGTGTCGGCTCCAGATCGTGGTGTCCAAAAATAGTAATAAGAAGTTGTTGAGGAGTTGACTCTAAAAAAGTTAAGTGTCGGCTCGGCGATTTCGGGAGTTGGCTCCGGAATCCAAGGATGTCGGCTCCAACAATGTTCACAAAAACACATTCTCTGTATCTCAGGTTGGAGTCGGCTCCAGAAACTCAGGTGTCGGCTCTCAAACTCTCAGGTGTCGGCTCTCGATCTCTAGGTGTCGGCTTCGAAAACTGATGTAGAAAATACTTCTCTATATCTCAGGTTGGAGTTGGCTCTGAAACTGTAGGTGTTGACTCCGGATCGTGCCGATATTCCAGAAAAGTTCTGATACGCCCTGGGATCAGCTCCTGACTGTTTGGGTGTTGACTCTAAGATCTGAACTTACAAATTTGCTTTTCAATTTTGATTCAAAACTTATTTTCCTATACCTTTTGACTGATTGAACATTTTTAATGCCTAAAACACTTCGTAAATTTATTAGAAACATAATGAATATACTCATGTCTTTTGTTAGTCATCAAAATCAATACTTGGGTCAACACTGACTTTGGCCAATTATGCCAACTAATCTAGTTAAGTCAACCCATTGTTTTCCAATCAACTCCTCATAGGTACACTCGACCTTGACTTTGGCATAACAAATCTCATAACCTAATGATTTTGTATCATATGAACAATGAAGGCATAAGGACTTAATATTTATAAAGGGATTTTATGCATTTAGGTCTCATCCTGCATGTACAACATTTGTATCATGCTAGGTTACATATCCTATATGTGAATTTTAGATTAATTTTAATTAACCTAAATTTCATAAGATTCAATCTTATAATTGGGACTCCTAATCAAATTAGGATCTTGATCACTATAATTTAGGAACCCTAATCATGTGACCAAATCAATTGCTACCATCCTGATTAACCCTATTGATCTAATCAATTAAGAGCTTTTTTTAAAAATAGTCAGATCAGCTGATCAATGGGGTCCTATTTAGCATACCCTTAGATCCCATTGAATGAGTTTTTTTAGGCAGCGAATGGAGCAATTAAAAATCATGATCTCACTGTTTTAGACACCAATGTAGTTAAGCTCAATTGATTAGACCAATTATGGAATCGTAGGATCAAACAATGATATGGTTAAGGCTAATTTTCCTAAACCTTATCATCTATTACACATTATGATAAGATGAGATAGTGATCATTAGGGATTTATGATAAGTATCAAATATTTTATAATAATTTATTTTAAATATTTGTCTTATCATTATCTATTATGATAAATTTATTTTCATCACATGAAAATCCTAATTGGTCTCTATCATAACATCCCTAACAACTATGATCATGATAACATATCAAAATTTAAAATTTTAATTTTAATCTTGATTATAATGTTATCATGATATAATTATTTCAGATTTTAATCACGTTATTTATCATGTCAAAACTAAATTCTAAACATGATATGTTAAATTTCAGCCTTTATGATTATATCACACATAAATCATAATTTTTAATTTTTAACATGATCAAATCCAAATAATTTATATTTATTATCAAATAATAGACTTAATAAATATTTAATATTTATTAATATAATTATTTTATATTTTAATCACATTATTTATCATGTTAAAATTAAATTCTAAATATGATATGTTAAATTTTAGCCTTTATGATTATGTCACACATAAATCATAATTTTTTAATTTTTAATAGGATCAAATCTAAATAATTTATATTTATTATCATATAATAAACATATTAAATATTTAATCTTCATCATATGGAAAGATTTATATTTTACATCGCATGTAAAATTTAAATTTATGTATATAAAAACTAGAACTTAGGTAATCTATCAAATTAACTAAATTTGAAGCTTGAGGTGGCTCTGATAACACTGATGGGAATTACGTATATTTTATATAAATCAAATTCATATATCACGTAGCAAAAGTTAAAAATAAATATGAATTTAATTTTCAAAGCCCAAGATCCTCAGTTAACAAAAAATAATACATGATTAAATAATAGATCATACATGTGTTCTTTATCGGGGATGAAGCCTAATGTAATCGGTAAATGATTTACCACTAGCCATCCGTGCGTCCGACCTCTAATGGTGATCCACGTGAAGATCTTTGGATGATGTCCTTCCAGGATTGAATGATAACCTTCTTGCGAGGGATGCTAGTGCCTTTTTTCTTTTCAATTGATTTCTTAAATCAAGAATTTTTTTAATCAAGATCAAATCTTGATCAATCAAGAGAGAGAGGGACATCCTAGAGAGAGAAAGGTTATTTTAAAGAAATAAAATGAGTGTTAGGCATCCAAAAGAGAGAAAAGGGAGAAGTTAGGCATGTCTTTCGAAGGAGGTGTCTCTCTCCTTTTTATACATGAAAAGAAAGTTGTGTGGTTCCATAAAAAGGGAGATTTTAGTTTAACCACCTAACCATTCAACCATATTAAGTTGATAATAAATTATCCTAACAAATTTAGGATATTTGTTATAACAAATTATCCTAACAAATTTAGGATATTTTTTTATCATGATAATGTTAGGATTACAACCACTAAACTACATCCCTAAAAATAGGAAATTCGTTATCCCATGAAACCAACATCGCAACCTTAAATTTGGCTTCATGATGATGCCCCAAATCTAGGGTGTTCCCTCCTCCATGGCGTGGAGATGATCCATCCTCCACGTGGCATGATCTCAGCTCTCGGCTCAATTGGATTTTCACGAATCAAATCATGCCATCATATGGATCCAATTAAATACCATATTATTAATCTCAATTAATTTAAGCCATCCATCAAATGGATCAAGCCTAATTGAGTATCCAATTAATGAATTTTATATGTACATCATATGTACAAAAGGTCTCTCCCTTGAACACAAAATTCTTTCCTTTATGATGAATCCTTATTCATCAATTTCATATTCTCTCATTAAGATTGAGTCAAATCCAATCATAATTAATTGATCATCTAATTTGAATTAAGTTTAACTTAATTTTATTTTAGTTTCATCCAAAATCTCCTTAATGCGTGTGACCCATTAGGTCCATTGATACATTGGTAATAATCATATCCCTAATATTGACCCTAAGGATGACTTGATTAACACATTTTCCAAGTCAATTCTTTAACCAAATCAACTCTTTGATTAAGTCAAAGAATTCATGATTATAGATCATGAGCGGCCTCTAGCAAAGCATCATGACCAGCCAAGTGTTAAGAGTTTTGTTGATGTAGTCATCAACACCTGTCTATGAACGGTTAAAGTACGATTCAATCCCTTCGTCACATATCTCAGATCGATCAGTGGCATGGAATGTGTCAACCATGTAATTGATCTTTATTTACTTGATTTTAAAAAAATTGACACATATGAATTAGAATTTCAAAATTATTTCGAATTCCAACTCAACCTTGCAAGGATTTAACAGTCAATTTAATCCATCAAGTGGCCATGGGATATAACATTTTCTATCAAGGAAGATGAATCTTATCTTGATCAAACACCACCTTCATATGCTTCATGTCATACCCAATCGATACCATATTTGCCATCCATGGCTAGAGCAACGTTTGCATATCGTCAAAGCATGACATTCCATATATGAGGTACAATGAAGATCTCAAGTCAAAGAATCATTTGCACCATCGTCATCAGAGATCAACCATCGACACTATATAGAATATCCATATGGAATCTCTATATGGGTCATCCAATGCATCGTTACAATAACGAACATCCACACACTTATCCAAGTATCTTCATACTTCAGCTTGCGAGATCAGTTGCTCATCACAAGGGTGAAGATATGCAATGTATGTTAGTTTCATCGGCATTTGACAATGCCAAGTCCTGTCTACGCATCGACTAGGAAAATTTAAAGAATCGAACCATAATGTACAATTTTGGATCTCATAATTTGTAATATCTATTACAAATTTCATATGTACATTTTACATTCTTTTGGACTTTATCTCACTGGTAAAATATATCTAATATATATAAATTACACTCGAGTAGATAAAAAAATGAATAAATTTGATTTATATTCATAAAGAAATGTGTACAAATTAGCATCTAATCCGATTGAATTTAGGGCACATACTAACAATAATTAAAGAGCACATCAGATTATATTTATTCTCTTGGTCTTGATATTTGTTTTTGGCTTTCAGCAGAGCAAAAGATTGTGGCTTAGTCATCTTCTAAAGCTGAGCATGTAATTGTAGCAAAAGCGGCTTCTCAAGTTATGTGGCTGAGAAAAATTCTTAAAGATGTTGGATAAAAATAAGAAGAAGGCATTATTTTGAATTGTGATAATAAATCAGCAATAACTATTGAAAAAAATCCAATCAGCCTTAAACATACGGAGCATATTGCAATAAATTAATTATCACTTCATTAAAGAAGCCATAGGAAAAAGGAAAGTCAGTTGGAGTCTTTCAAGACACAAGACTGTTGGAGTATTGCAAGACTCAAGAGCAGTTTGCTGATATTCTCAGAAAGGCACTTTCAAAAGAGAGGTTTTACCATCTCATAGAGTTAAGTGGAGTTGTGAAGAAAGAGCATTAAGGGGGAAAATTGGGCTATAAAACACTTCCCAAAACATAGAGTTAATTCCTAAGATTTGACTAAGAAGATATTTCTTGTGATATGCAAAATTGTTCTAGTAACTTGCAGCAAGTGTCTCTTTGTATTCCCATTGACATTAAGTTTACAATTGATTTTCATGATTCTAGAAGAGTCTTACATGTGTATATATTGACTTGATTATAGTAGTCTATGTGAGCCTATGAAAAATTTAGTTTAGCAATTAGAAATATGTTCAGTAAATTTGTTCTTGTTTGAGCTTGTAAACAGGAACTCAATTTCAGCCCACCAATAGTTGTCGGGGTTGGTGGTGACCGTGTTACCAAGCACATGGATATTGATGGTCCTCATCAGTGATTGATGAGAAGGTATTTCTATTAGTATATGCCCTAAATCCAATCAGATTGAATGCTATGTATGTATACATTCTATGAATACAAATCAAATAAAATGGTTTCTTTATCTATCTAAATATTATTTATTATATATTTGATATATTTGTCAGTGAGATAAAGTCCAAAAGAATGTGAACCATATATATGGAATTTATAATAGAGATTACAAATTATGATATCCAAATTGCACGTTATGGTTTGATTCTTTAAATTTTTCTAATCGATGTGTAGATGGAATTGGACACAATCGAACACCATGAGACTGACACACATTGCATATCCTTACCCTTGTGGTGAGTAGCTGATTTCACAAGCTGAAGTATGAAGATACTTGGATAGGTATGTGAATGCTAGTTATTGTAACAATGCATTAAATGACCCATAAAGAGATCCCATATGGATATTCTATATAGTGTCAATGGTTGATCTCTGATGACGGTTGTGCGAGTGATCCTTTGACTTGAGGTATTCATTGCACCTCATATATGGAATGTCATACTTTAATGATATACAAACGTTGCTCTAGCCATGAATGGAAAATATGGTGATTGTTGGATATGACATGAAATACATAAAGATGGTGATTGACCAAGATAGAATTTGTCTTCCTTAATATAGAGAGGGTTATATCCCATAGCTACTTGATAGATTGATTAGACTTAAAATCCTTGAAAGTTTGAGTTAGAATCTGAAATAGTTTTAGAGTTCTAATTCATATGAGTCAATCTTTCTTAAGATCAAATAAATAAGATCAGTTACAGGGTTAACACTTTTTATGCCACTGACTGATCTGGGATATATGATGACTCGATTGAATCGTTCGGTAATCAATCATGGACAGGTGATGTCAATAACCACGTCGGCATAACTCTACGATACTTGGGTAATCATGATACTTTGCTAGAGGCCACTCATGATTTATAATTATGAATAGGTTGATCAAGTCAAAGGATTGACTAGGTCAACATCTGACTAAGATTAATTCATAATTGTTGCCAAACGTATCGGGAGCCTAATGGGTCACACATAGTAAGGAGTTTTGGATGAGTTAAAATGTGAATTAAGTTAGACTTAATTTAAATTAGATGACCACTTTTTTAAGTCAATTAGGATTTGATTTGACCCAATCTTAATATGAATTGAATTGATTTGGATTGATGAATAAAGATTCATCATAGAGGAAGGACTTTTTCACTTTGCATATGATGTATATATGATACACATTTGAAATGCATATTAGATGACCATGTTTAGACATCTAATTGAATGTGATCCATGTGATGGATGGATCAAATTAATTTGGATGTGATCCAATTAGATAATTACGATTAAATTTGGTCCATTTAATGCACCTAATGCTGAAATCGCATAGCACTCAAATTAGTGGCCTGGATTGAGCCACATGGCACATGAATTCACTCCCATATGATGGGCGTGATCCATCACCATGTGATGGAGGAGTAATTGGTTAGCTTGTCCAAATAAGACAATGTATAACAATATCCTAACAAACTTTGTTATATGAACAAATTTGAAATTAGATTTGATCTGAATTTCAAATGTAATGTGTGGAATTTAAATTAGATTAAATTTGAATTCAAAAATATGAAAAATTTGATTGTTTTTATCAAAAACTAATTTAGTTGCATAGTTTCTAGAAATTGTCATGTGCTGAATTTTGATTGGCTGAAATTTAAACTCCCAACAACTTTGCAACTAAGTTTGATTTTAAGAAGCTAATTTTATCTAATATTTGGCTGTTTGAACATGGATTATTAAAGCCTCATACCATATCCAATGGCCGATAAAAAATTTTGAATAAAAAATTTCTTAAAATTTAGCCATTCAACAAATGACCGCGTAAGATAAATTTTGCTTCATGCCAAGAAGCCTCATATGTCTCCTCCTCTTTCTTTCAGGCCCAAGAATTCAAATTCTTCCTTCCTAAGATTTTTTTATCTGATCTTGAACTGTCATTCCATTCCTTTCTTGATTTGGGAAAGCAAGAAGGCAAGAAAGAGATGCTAGCACCTCTTTGCCATAAGGTTGTCAATCAATCCTAGGAGGACTACATCCAAGGACTCTGTGTGGATTACCATTGAAGGCTGCACACTTGGGTGGCTAGTGGTAACGAGGATTTCAACTTCATCAGCAATCTTCTCCGATGAAGAACATAGGTACATGTGAGTTTCATATTTATTTTATTTCAATTTGATTATCTTCTTTGTCCCTCAAGGATCTTGGCCCTTAGGGGTCTTCAAGGTTGCATCTAGTATGCAAAAAATATTGATTTCGCTGATATAAAACTCAAATTTGATTCATGTTTTTCATCCTGAAAATCCAACAAGTGGTATCAGAGCCACCCTAAGGGTTTCAATTTAGATGATTAAAAATTGAAACCATTTCCTATGTCAAATTCATTATGAATAAAATTACTGAAATTTTCATATACGATATGAAACTTAAACTTGATCACATCAATCTGAAAATGATTCATAAGATGAAATTTAATTTCAGATAAGAAAGTTTATTATAAGATAATAAACATTGAGTAATTTTAGATTTAATCATAATATGTGTCATGTTAAATTTAACTATTATGTCTATACATGATACGATATAATATGCTGAAATCCTAAAATTAAGTTTAGGATTCAAAATTTTAACATGATAATAATATGATCAAAATCTAAAATTAATATGTTATGATGAGTAAGTGATTAAGAATAATTACAAATTAATGTAATCATTGCAAATCTAAAATTTTTCAGCTGATGATAAGTAATCATAGAAAATTTACTTTTTGCAATCTAAATAATAATAAGATTTGATTAAATGTAATCATTTGAAATATAAATTAAAATTTAAAATTTAAATTTAAATTTGAAACTTAAATCTTAAAATTTTAAATTTTAAATTTAAATCTAAAATCTTATCATGACAAGAATCAGTTAGGGTTTGTTAGAGACATTAGAATTTACATGGGATGTGAAATCGACATGTCATAACATGTAATTAAATGATAAGAAAGTTTAAAACTTAAAATTTAAATTTTTAAAATTTGTATTAAGAATTCTTATCATAATACCCTAACAAGATCACTATCTTAACTTATCTTAAACTGTAATAGTTAATACAGATTTAGGAAACTTAGTTTTAACCACATCATTGCTTGATCATATGATCCCAAAATTGGTTAAATCAATTGGGCTTAACTACATTGATGTCTAAGAAAAGTGCAATCATTGTTTTTAATTATTCTATTCACTGCCTGAAAAAGCTCATACAATGGGATCAAAGGGTATGCTAAATAGGACTCCATTGATCAGCTGATATGGCCATTATTAAGGAAAGCTCTTAATTGATTAGATCAATAAGGTTAATCAGGATAGTAGCAATTGATTTGGTCACATGATTAGGATTCCTAAATTAGATAGTGGTCAGGGATCCTAATTTGATTAGGAGTCCCAATCATAAGATTTGATTTTATGAACTTTAGGTTAATAAAGATTAATCTAAAATCTACATATAGGACATGATGTAACCTAGCATAGTACAAATGTTCTACATGCATGATGGGACCTAGATGCGCTAAATTTCTTTATGAATATTAAGTCATTAGCATTCCATTGCTCATATGATACAAAATCATTAGGTCATGAGATTTATCGTGCCAAAGCCGAGGTTGAGTGTACTTATAAGGAGTTGGTTGTGGAACAATGGGTTGACTTAACTAGATTAGCTAGCATAATTGATCAAAGTTAAGGTCAGTCTAATCTAGAGACAAACTTTAGGATGATCACATATGAATGTGATTGACAAGACAATATCCCCTAAATGATCTAGGAGTCACATTAGATGTGATTGATGATAATCTACCAAATTTGGCTTACTGAGATTTATTGTGCCAAAGCCAAGGTCAAGGTAATTCGAATGAGGATCCTATCCCACTAAGAAAATTGAATGCCAATTTTTCGAGATTAATAGACAGGGCTATTAATATCAATAAAATAGTGAGAGAAATTAACTTTATTAAAAATCTTAAAATTATCATATTAAGTCGGTGATTCGTATTCATAGCAATTGACTCATTCTATTTTCTATGTAGGTTATCAGAGAAACCATGAGTGTAAACATCAACCTTAGGGATATCTTAAAATCTAACAAATTGACTGGGCTCAACTTCCCTGATTGGCTTAGTAATATAAGGATCGCTCTTCAATTCGAAAAAATTCTATTTGTCCTATATGAGGCTGCACCGGAGGTTCCACCAGTGAATGTTTTGACTGATATTCATATGGCATATAACTGGTATAAAGATGCTAAGAAGATGACCACATGTTTGATGTTGGCTTCGATGCCACCCGATCTTTAGAAATAGCATGAGCATATGAATGCTCAAGAGATTTTGATGCACCTACAAGAGTTATTTGGTGCACAGTCTTGCTATGAGAGGTTTCACACCTCTAGAGAGCTGTTTCAATGCAAAATGACCGAGGATTCATCAGTGGGTGCCCATGTGCTAAAAGTGATCAATCTGATTGAAAATTGGTACAATTGGATTTTGTGATGGATCATGAACTGAGTATTGATTTGATCCTATACTCACTGCCTTCCAGCTATTCGTAGTTTGTTCTTAATTTCAATATGAATAAGCTAGAAGCATCTCTACCTGAGCTCGTGAATATGCTGATGAATGTCGAGCCCAATATTAAGAAAGAAAAGGGGTAGTTTATGGTCGTGGCATCCTCTGGCGCTCACAAGAAGTGGCCAAAGAAGAATAAGGCCCAAAAGACCAAAGCAACTAAACCAAATAAGGGCATTAAGAAAAATAAAGTAGCCAAGGAAAAGTGTTACTTTTGTTGCAAGGATGAGCACTGAAACCAAAACTGCAAGGCTTATCTGGCTAGC
This sequence comes from Calamus simplicifolius, assembly GCA_900491605.1. Lineage (NCBI taxonomy): Eukaryota > Viridiplantae > Streptophyta > Magnoliopsida > Arecales > Arecaceae > Calamus > Calamus simplicifolius. The sequence continues at coordinate 1,326,710 of UESW01003841.1, read as the reverse complement.
CTGAAAGAAAAGAAGCATATAGATTCTTCTACATCAGGTATATTTATGATTGAGATGTTTTCTTCTGTTACTTCTTATTCCACTTGGGTATTGGATATCGATTGTGGATCTCATATTTATATTAATATGCAGATGATAAGAAGTAGTAGAAAGCTGGAGAAAGATGAAGTGATCCTGCGCATGAAAAATGGAGCAAAGGTTGATGCTTTAGCCATAGGATTTTGTTCTTTATCTTTTCCCACTGGGCTTGTAATGGAGCTTAGTAATTGTTACTATGTTCCAAACATAACAAAGATATTATTTTCGTTTCATGCCTTGTAAATGATGGATATGCATTTGAAATTGAAAATAAATAAATTTTAATTTTTAAAAATGAAATGTTCTTTGGTTCTACTGAAATGTTCAATGAGATTTATGTTTTAAATTTACAAAGCCCTATTCTCAATATAAAAACTAAGAAATTAAAATCAAATAATTCTAAGAACTCGTACCTATGGTACTGTCGTTTAGGCCATGTAAATGAAGCACGTTTAACCAAGTTACATAAGGATGACTACTTGGGTTCATTCAATTGGGAATCATTTGAGGAATGTGAGTCCTGCTTATGTGGCAAAATGACTAAGTTACCTTTTACTAAAAAGGGTGAGCGAGCAACTAAATATTTAAGACTAGTAAATTCGGATGTATGTGATCCTATCAATATTCAAGCCATAGAAGGTTTTTCTTACTTCATCACATTCATAGATGACCATAGTAGGTATGGTCACGTATATTTGATAAAATATAAATCTGAAGCCTTTAAAAAGTTCAAAGAATTCAGATTTAAGGTATAAAAATAAAGTGGCAAAAGTATTAAGATACTTCGATCAGATCGAGTTGGGGAATACTTAAGCCATGAGTTCATAGAATATTTGAAGAAGAATGTGATTCTCTCTCAGTGGACTCGTCCTAGTATGCCACAGTATAATGATATATCAAAAAGAAGGAATCACACATTATTAGATATGGTGCGATCAATGATGAGCCTTGCAAACCTTCCAAAAATATTTTGGGGTTATATGCTACACACAACCAAGTACACTCTAAGCCGAGTTTCATCTAAGTCGATCGATTTCACTCCCTATGAGAAATGGTGTGGAAAGAAACCATCCCTTAGTCATCTAAGGATTTATGGTTGCTACGCTTATGTAAAGTATAATGAGTTGAACAAGCCTGAAGCTAGATCCGACAAGTATAATTTTATGGAGTATCCTAAAAAAATAAAAGGATGCTACTTCTACCATCCACTTGAGCAAAATGTTTTTGTCTCAAGGCATGCCATATTCCTAGAGAATGAGATTTTTTTAAGAAAGGACAGTGCGATAAATATTGAGCTTAGTGAAGCTCAAGAACCATAGATTGACACAGACCGATTAGATGACATGGAGCAAATGTAAATACAGTGGGAGTTGAGCAGGAGACTCTACTCACATTTAGGCAATATTTGCATGAGCCTCTACCAGAAGAGATGGAGCAACAGGTAGCTCTAAGTACACATCAGCTACGTAGGTCTAGTAGGACACATCATATTCCTGAGAAATATAAATTTCTTATAGAAGATGATGAGCCTACTAACTATAAGGAAGCAATATATGATATTGACTCCAAGAGATGGCTTGAAGCCATAAAATCTGAAATGGACTCTATGTATGACAACCATGTATGAACCTTGGTTGATCCACCTGAAGGGATAAAACCCATTGGGTGCAAATGGATCTTTAAGAAGAAGACCAACATGGATGGTAATATGATTACTTATAAGGCGAGGCTAGTTGCAAAAGGTTACAAGCAAAGGCAAGGTGTGGACTTTGATGAAACCTTTTTTCCTGTAGCCATGCTTAAGTCCATAAGGATTTTTTTTATGATTGCAGCCTGTTATGATTATGAGATATGGCAAATGGATGTCAAGACCATCTTTCTAAATGGTGATTTAGTGAAGGATGTATATATGATACAACTTCACGGTTTTAAACCTATTGATTCTCAAAAGGTATGCAAGCTGCAAAGGTCTATTTATGGACTTAAGCAAGCCTCTAGAAGCTGGAACATCCATTTTGATAAAATAATCAAAGAGTTTGATTTCATAAAAAATGAGGATGATCCATGTGTGTACAAGAAGGTTAGTGAAAGTATTGTTGTTTTCTTGATATTATATGTAGATGATATATTATTGATAAGAAATAATGTATCCTTGCTATAGGAAGTAAGGATTGATTGTCCAACAAGTTTTTCATGAAAGATTTAAGAGAAGCAGCCTGCATACTAGGTATTAAGATCTATAGAGATAGATTTAGGAGGTTGCTTATATTGTCCCAATCAACGTACATAGATAAAGTGCTAAAATGGTTTAGCATGGTGGAATCCAAGAAGAGATTCCTACCGGTGTCGCATGAGGTATATCTCTCCAAGGACATAAGTCCTAAGACCCAAGAGGAGAGAGCACACTGATAGGATTATGTATGTTTCAACAATCGAATCCATCATATATGCAATGCTATGTATGACACCTGATATTTCTTATGCTTAGAGTATTACTAGTAGATACCAGGCAAATCCTAGTGAGAAACATTGGATGACCATCAAGAATATTCTTAAATACTTACGAAGGACTAAGGATATGTTCTTGGTTTATGGAGGACCCGAACTCATAGTTCAGGGTTATATGGATTCTAGTTTTTAGTCTGATAAAGATGATTATAAATCTTAATCAGGCTATGTCTTTACACTCAATGATAGTGCAGTCAGCTGAAAGTGTTTCAAGTAGGAGATGACTGCCAACTCTATAATCAAAGCCGAGTACATTGCAGTATCAGATGCAGCCAAAGAAGCGATTTGGATCAAGAAGTTCATCACTGAACTTGGTGTGGTTCCAAGCATTGCTGATCCAGTACACTTGCATTGTGACAACAATGAAGCTATTATGTAAGTTAAGGAGCCAAGGTCTCATCAGAGGTCCAAACATGTACTCAGGAGATACCATATAATTAGAGAGATCATTGGTAGAAATAATGTAAAAATAGAATGAGTCCTCTCTGAGAATAATGTAGCTGATCCGCTCACTAAAGTCCTATCACAGTAGAAGCATGATACTCATGTTAAGTCACTCGGTATTAGATACATGGGTGATTGGCTCTAGTGCAAGTGGGAGATTGTTAATGTATGCCATAAATTCAATCGGATTGAACGCTATGTATGTATACATGCTATGAATACAAATTAAATAAAATAGTTTCTTTATCTATCCAAATGTTCTTTATTATATATTTGATATATTTATTTATAAGATAAAGTCCAAAAGAATGTGAACCATTCAATCGGATTGAACGCTATGTATGTGAGCAGTTGATCTCGCAAGCTGAAGTATGAAGATACTTAGATAGGTGTGTGGATGCTCGTTATTGTAATGATGCATTGAATGACCCACACAAGATCCTATAAGGATATTTTATATAGTGTCAATGGTTGTTCTCTGATGATAGTTTTGCGAGTAATCCTTTGCCTTAAGGTATTCACTGCAGCTCATGTGTGGAATACCATACTTTGATGACATACAAACGTTGCTCTAGACATGAGTGGCAAATATGGTGATGGTTGAGAATGATATGAAACACATGAAGGTGATGATTGACCAAGATAAAATTTATCTTCCTTAATATAGAGAGGGTTATATCCTATGGCCACTTGATGGATTGATTAGACTTAAAATCCTTGCAAGGTTGAGTTAGAATCTGAAATGGTTTCGGATTTTTAATTCATATGAGTCAGTTTTTTTGAGATCAAGTAAACAAGATCAGTTACAGGGTTGATACTTTCTATGCCACTGACTGATCTGGGATATGTGACAATGCATTGAATCGTTCGGTAACCGATCATGAACAGATGATGTCGATAACTACATTGGCATAACTCTACGACACTTGGGTAATCATGATTCTTTGCTAAAGGCCATTCATGATTTATAATTATGAACAGGTTGATCAAGTCAAAGGGTTGCCTAGGTCAACATCTGGATCAAATTGATTCATGATTGTTGCCAATGTATCGGGGCCTAATGGGTTACACACATTAAAGAGTTTTTGAATGAGTTAAAATGAGAATTAAGTTGGATTTAATTCAAATTAGATGACCACTTTTTCAAGTCAATTAGGATTGGGTTTGATCCAATCTTAATAGGAATTAAATTGATTTGGATTGATGAATAAAGATTCATCATAGAGGAAGGACTTTTTTACTTTGCATATGATGTACATATGATGCACATTTGAAATGCCTATTGGATGACCATGTTTGGACACCCAATTGGACGTGATTATATGATGGATGGCTCAAATTAATTTGGGTGTAATCCAATTAGAGAATTATGATTAAATTGGGTCCATTTGATGCACCCAATGCTGAAATCGCATAGCACCCAAATTAGTGGCCTAGATTGAGCCACGTGGCACATGAATTCACACCCATCTTATGGGTGTGATCCATCACCATGTGATGGAGGAGGACATGCCCAAGAGTTTAACCTAAGATTATGTGGATATAAGATCATATGGTTAGGATTTGGTCAGCTTATCCAGTTAAGAAATGTATAATAATATCCTAACAAATTTTGTTATATGAACAAATTTGAATTCAGATTTGATCTGAATTTCAAATGTGACATGTGAAATTCAAATTGGATTAAATTTGAATTCAAAAATATGAAAATCTGATTTGTTTTATCAAAAACTAATTTAGTTGCATAGTTTCTGAAAATTGCCCTGTGCTGAATTTTGATTGGCTGAAATTTAAACTCCCAACAACTTTGCAACTAAGTTTGATTTTGAGAAACTAATTTTATCTGATATTTGGCTGGTTGTACGTGGCTTATTAAAGCCTCATACCATATCAGATGGTCAAAAAAAATTTAAATAAAACAAATTTATTAAAATTCAATCATTCAACAAATGACCACATAAGATAAATTCTACTTCACGCCAAGAAGCCTCATATGTCTCCTTATCTTTCTTCCATGCCCAAGAATTTAAATTCTTCCTTCCTAAGAGTTCTTGATCTAATCTTGAACTCTCGTTCCATTCCTTTCCTGATTTGGAAAAGCAAGAAGGCAAGAAAGAGATACTAGCATCTCTTTGCTAAAAAGGTTCCTAGGATGACTGCATCCAAGGACTCTATGTGATTCTATGAATCACCGTTGGAGGCCGCTGTAGAGCCTGGTATGGTACTCCAAAGCTTAAATCCTAGGGTGGAGGTTTGTAGGCTCCACAGGGTTAAGGCCCAGGTTGTTGGGTCTTGAGGGGGCTAGTCTATCATTGGGCTGGGTTTGGGCCCAAGGTGTGGGTTGGTCCAAGGAGTTTTTTAGGGTTTATTATCCATATAATAAGGCACCGGTTCATGTGTGGTGCTGGTTTTATTTTGGTGGCCGTCATGGGGACGGGTTATATATAGTCATGTAACGATGATGATTATAGATGAATGAAAAAAAACCCTTTTCTCCCTAGAATAAGCTATCCCTCTCCTTTTCTCTTTTATCCACTCTTTCTCTCTTTCTCACGTATAGATGCCCTAGATTTCTAGGGTTTTATTGCTGCCATCTCTGCCCTAGCCATCTTCTTGGAACCGCCTCTCTCAAAGAAGGAGAAGGAAGAAACCCTAGCAGCACCTTCTTCTTGGGCAACGTCTCTTGATTTTCTGGATCAGATCTGAAGGTTCACGTGAGGAAGAAGAGAGGCCACGACCCTCTCTTACAATCTTGGGGCGCAAGAAACCAAGGAAAATCCTAGTTGCTAATCAATCTGGAAGATTACCAAGATCAAGATCCAAAATTCTGCTGCAGAAATTTCAGCAGGGATATCATCTCGCTTCCGCATCTCCACACGACTTGGGGCTGGTCGAATGCGTGCTATGCTCCAAGGTTAGAAAGAGGACGATCCACTCTTCATTTGGTATCAGAGCCTCGGTGATTTGGTGGAGAAAAGATTGGATCTTGGGCGTTTCTTGGTAAGATATCAAACCAGAAATTTCTGCAGCAAGTTTAATTTTCTTTTTGTTGTGTGCATTGTTTCTTGGTTGGATATGGCATCTAGTAGCTTTAAATTCGATTTTGAAAAGTATGATGGCAAGGGAAACTTCACCCTATGGCAGCAAAGGGTGAAGGATTTATTGGTACAGCAAAGGATTTATAAGGTCTTGGTGAAACAAAGACCGGATAATGTAAGTCGTGAGGATTGGGAGGAGTTAGAGGAGATTGCATTTAGCACAATCAGGATGTGCTTGGCTGATCAAGTCTTGCCGGAGATTTGCACGCAGACCACGGCAAGGGGGCTCTGGGAAACTTTAGAGAACACTTACATGGGAAAGAGCATGACAAACAAGTTGTGGTTGAAGAAACAGTTGTACAGCTTGAGAATGCCTGAGGGAGGAGATCTTGTGGCCCATATTCAGAAATTCAATCAAGTGTGCTCAGAGGTGATGAGCCTTGATGTGAAAATTGATGAAGAAGACAAGACCCTCATCTTGTTGTGTTCGCTACCCAGTTCCTATGATGGTCTGATTACAACCTTGGTGTATGGGAAGGAGACCCTGAATTATGAAGAGGTTGTGGGGGTGCTGAGATCAAACCAGCAAAGAGAAAAGATTCGCATGGGAAACTCTAACACAGAGGTACTTGCTGTGAATGAGAGGCAAGGAAGACCCTGGGAAAAGGTTAGAGGCAAGTCCAAAGGCAGATCTAAGTCTCGGGGCAAGCAGAAAGCATGGAAGTGTTACAAGTGTCATCAGATTGGTCACCTGAAGAGAAATTG
>UESW01003841.1:1282875-1317814 GCA_900491605.1 Calamus simplicifolius | reverse complement strand
ATAAGCGACCGATCACAGATTAGGTGTTACGACATCCAGCAGATGGAGAAGCATGAAAAGACTTTGATCAAAAGTATCCTAATTTTGCTAGTGAACCAATAAATGTAAGGTTAGGTCTTGCTTCAGATGGATTCAATCCATTTGGGAACATGAGTAATGCATATAGTATGTGGCCCGTCATTTTAGTATCTTATAACTTGCCTCTATAGAAATATATGAAAGGGATATTCTTCATGATGTCGTTACTTATCCCTGGTCCTAAATCTCCAGGAAGGGATATGGATATATTTTTAAGGCCAATAGTGGATGAACTTAAACATTTATGGATCGAAGGTGTTGATGTATACGATGCATGTACGAAAGAGAGTTTTTGGATGCACGCAGCTGTTTTATGGACTGTGAATGATTTTTCAGCATACTCATTATTATCTGGTTGGAGCATAAAGGGTTATAAGGCATGTCCAATTTGTAATTAGCAAACCTCATCCAAAAAGCTGAAAGACAAGATTTGCTATATGGGACATCGTTGTTACTTGCCTATTGATCATAAATGGTGAAATAGTAGACTACATGATGAAAGTAGAGAGCATGGAGTCAAACCAAAAATGTTGACCAGTGAAATATTAATGCAATTAGAATACATAGCTGCTGAAAGCCTGGAAAGCATCCAAACAATAAACATCAAAAGCGAAAACATGCACCAAATGAGTTGAATTGGTATAAGAAGAGCATTTTCTTCGAGTTGGTCATCATTAAAATTGAGACATAACTTAGATGTAATGCATATTGAGAAGAATATTTGTGATAATATTGTGGGAACTTTATTAAGCATCGAAGGTAAGACAAAAGACACATATAAAGCAAGAGAGGATGTTGCTTCTAAAAGCTCGAAAAATAAAATTATTGTTTTTTATTTTTATTAAGACGTTTACGACGAAATTATATTTCATCGTAATAAGAAGATTTAATACGATGAACGTCTTTTTTCGTCGTAATAGAATGAAAAAAATAATTTTAATTAAAATAGAATTAAACCTTATTACGATGAAATAATATTGCCTCGTAATAGTGCAAATTATTACGGCGAAATATTTGTTGCGCTGTAGTAACTCAAAAAATATTTTTTATTTTTATTAAGACTTATTACGACGAAAATAATGTTTCGTCATAATAATCAGATTTAATACGGCGAACGTTTTTTTTTGTCGTAATAGAATGAAAAGAATAATTTAATTAAAATAAAATTAAACCTTATTATGATGAAATAATATTTCATCGTAATAGAACAAAAAGATTAATTTTAATTAAAATAAAATTAAAATGTATTACGATGAAACAATACTTCATCGTAATCGTTAAAACGTATTACGATGATATTAAATGTCGCTGTAATAACTGTTTATTACGGTGAATTAAATTTTAATTTGTCGTTATAAAGAAAAATATAACGACAAAAATTATTCGCCACAACAAATTCGTCACAAATAGCCTTCTTTTTTGTAGTGACAACTTTAATTTCAATAGCCGTGGGCATACTCGTAGCCCTGGCCCCGGGGGCATTCCCCCCTCTGTTGGAACTCGGGGCAGGCGATGCTGCTGTATTGATACTTGGTGGGGTCGCGGCGCCATGCCTTCTCTCCCGCTGGGTGTATGGACACTCAGTCCAGTCATGGCTCCTTGTCTTGGAGCAGCGTTTCACTTTGTAGATGTACATGAGGAACTCGTCCGGCTGGTCCTTTAGGTCGACCCTACCAATGGCACCCCCGGTGTTGCTACTGGTGCTGGCACCACCAGTAGCGGCCGTCGAGGAGCCGGTGGTGGCATCGCAGGACAGCCAGACGTAAAGGGGGATGGGGACGGGGTGGTCGGGGTGGTGAAAGAACATATAGTTCTTGTTGGGGTCACCTTGCATTGCCATGATAGAGGGATGGGCAGATAGATGGATGAAAGTAGGAGGAGAAGAAGAGGGGGCAACGGTGGAGATGGGTTTCAGAAGAAGGGCATAGAGAGCACAGAGAACTAGAGAAGAGAGAGAGCTTTGCTTGCTTCTTGTGATCGATGAGGGCAAGAAGCTGTGAGGTGGAGAGAAATCAAGGGCGAGCTTACACCTTGCAAAACTAGATAGACCGATAACTCGGTAACCACGATAAATAGCCCTCTCCGATTGCCTCATCGATCACAAGAAGCAGGCAAAGCTCTCTCTTTTCTAGTTCTCTATGCTCTCTCTGCCCTTCCTCTGAAACCCATCTCCACCGCTGCCCCCTCTTCTTCTCCTCCTACTTTCATCCATTTATTTGCCCATCCCTCTATCATGGCAATGCAAGGTGACCCCAACAAGAACCATATGTTCTTTCACCACCCCGTCCCCATCCCCCTTTACGTCTGACTGTCCTGCGACGCCACCACCGGCTCCTCGGCGGCCGCTGCTGGTGGTTGCCAGCATAGTAGCAGCACCGGGGGTGCCGTCGGTAGGGTTGACCTAAAGGACCAGCCCGAACGAGTTTCTCATGTACATCTATAAGTGAAACGCTGCTCCAAGACCAGGAGGCCATTGACTGGACTGAGTGTCCATACGCTCAACGGGGAGTGAAGGCGTGGCGCCGTGACCCACCAAGCATCGATACAGCGGCATCGCCTGCCCCGAGTTTTGGCAGAGGGGGGAATGCCCTCGGGGCCAGGGCAGCGAGTACGCCCACGGCGTCTTCGAGTTTTGGCTCCATGATGCAGGGCGATATTCAAAACGCCTGCAACTCAAGAACGATATAATCTGTGAGAAAAGAATTCGTCCAGGTTTGGTTCGAATCTTGACAAGAAAAGGGGAAAATTTCGAATTTGATCACTCTCAATCCGAAATTTAAAGGAAGAGCAATTGAATTTTCAATTCAATTGTTTTGAATCAGAAAAAAAAAGAAAGCATTCATCTTTATTCAAGAGGAAAAAAAAAGGAAATCTAAAACAGCGTCTTTCTTCTCTGCCTCTGACGGCCGCCCAAAACCAACTTAAATAAGAGAGAAAACCCTAACATCATAAGTTCAGAAAAATTACAACTATGCCATTAAAAACGAAAACAGGCCCAAAACTCCTATCAGACGAGCCTGGATGGCCAAAATCCACAGCAGCTCATAGCCAACGGCGATGACTTTGAATCAGCAGTCCGTTTCCATATGACCAGCCAAGTTTGGGCCCAGTCCGACACATAAAATTTTAAGCCCGTTTGTTCTGCAACCTCTTGGACCTTGTAGATTATCTGGTGTGGTCTTCCCTGACGTGGCCTGCTGACTCTGGGTTGTTGGTATAGGAACATTGAAGGACTGGTTCGACTGACCCGAACTCTGGTCTGAACTGATGTCCTCATCACTCTCCCCTTCCTCTGAAAAGCTTGACCTCAAGCTCGAATTCTCTCCTGCATAAGGGGTCAGATGCCGAATGTTGACACATCCGAAATGAAGACATCATCTGGTAACTCAACCCGATAGGCATTGTCACCAAATTTCTCCAATACCTGGCATGGACCTATCTTCTTCGGCTTGAGCTTCGTGAAAGCTCCCTGTGGATACCGCTCCCTCGGTAAGTAAACCCATACCAAATCGCCCACTTCAAAGGACTGTTGCCGACGCTGCTGATCAGCTTTCGCCTTGTATTTGGCGTAAGTCTGCTCCAATTTGGCTCTAACAGTCGCATGTATCTCCTGCAAGTCAGACACTCTATCTTCAACCTTCTGACTCATCTTCTCTGGTGACTCAACTGGCAGAACATCCAAAGGACCTCTTGGCAAGAACCCAAACAGTATCTGAAACGGAGCAAACCCTGTAGAACGGTTCACTGAAGAGTTGAACTCAAACTCAATCTTCGGCAAACACAAATCCCAGCTCCTGAATTCATGCACATTTGCCCGCAACAGATTACCCAAGCTACGGTTGACAACTTCAGTCTGTCCATCCGTCTGCGGATGATAAGGACTGCTGAATTTCAACTTTGTGCCCAACTTCTTCCACAGCTCTCGCCAGAAGTGTCCCATAAACTTGCTGTCCCTGTCTGACACTATGGATGCCGGTATACCAAAATGTCGAACCACTGAAGCAAAATATAAGTCAGCAACCTTTGACGCATCAAAAGTGGTTTTGCATGGCAAGAAACACGCCACCTTACTGAACCGATCCATAATCACCATAATCGAATCCAGTCCCCTTGCTGTCCGTGGCAATCCTACAACAAAGTCCATAGAAACATCTCGCCATGGTGCCTCTGGGATAGGTAAAGGTGTGTACATACCTTGGTTCGTGTCTGTCCCCTTCGACTCTTGACACAACCTGCACCTCTTCACAAAAGCCTTGACATCTCGGTCAAGACCAGGCCAATAAAACGCTGCCGAATCAACCAGGCTATTTTATCCCTTCCGAAGTGACCCTGTTATGCAGTTCCTGGATGGATGATCAACACACGAAGAGACGTATCAGGAACACATAAGCAGTTACCTCGAAACAAATATCCATCATGGAGAACGAAATCAGTTCGCTCCCCCGCCTCAATTTTGGCCAAAATCTCCTTGAAGTGCTCATCCACACGAATGTCCTCCCTTACACTCTCAAAGCCGAGAGTGTACACATGCATAGCGCCAATCAACAAGCTCCGCCTACTCAAAGCATCAGCCACTCTATTCAACGTACCAGACTTGTGCTTGATGCTGAAAGTGTATTCCTGCAAGGCACTCACCCACTTCGCATGCCTTGAACTCAGTTTATGCTGACCCTGTAAGAACTTTAGCGCCTGATGGTCTGAATACAGTACAAACTCCCACTGAATCAAGTAGTGGCGCCAATGCTGCAAGGATCTCACAATGGCGTACAATTCCAGATCATAAACCGAATAAGCCAGTTTAGCTCCTCCCAGCTTCTCACTGAAGTATGTGACTGGTCTTCCTTCCTGGTTAAGCACTGCCCCAATTCCCGTCTTCGAAGCATCACAATCCACCTCAAAAACTCTATCAAAATCAGGAAGACCCAATAAAGGAGCTTCGGTCAATCTGACTTTCAGCCCATCAAATGCCTCCTGTGCGGCATCATTCCACCCGAATCTGGCTCCCTTCAACAATTCCGTTAAAGGTGCAGCCAGCTCACTGTACCCCTTGACAAACCTGCGATAAAACCCTGCAAGATCCAAAAAGGATCTCAATTCTGTCAAGGTTGATGGTACTGGCCATTCCACAATTGCATGCACCTTATTCCTATCTGGGAGAATCCCCTCTCCAGTCACAACGTACCCCAGAAAAATCAGTCTCCCAACCATCCAAATGCACTTCTCTGGGTTAGCAACTAACTGGTTCTCACGTAACACTGACAAAACCTGTGCCACATGGCCCACATGCTCTTCGGCTGTCTTGCTATATATCAAAATATCATCAAAGTAGACAACCACAAATGAGCTAAGAAATGGATGTAAAACCTGGTTCATTACGCACATAAACGTGCTCGGCGCGTTGGACAACCCGAATGGCATTACCAACCATTCATACAGCCCTTCCTTAGTCTTGAAGGCTGTCTTCCATTCGTCTCCAGGCTTCATCCTTATCTGATGGTACCCACTCTTCAAATCAATCTTCGTGAAGACCTTAGCACCACTCAACTGATCAAGCATGTCGTCCAACCTCGGTATCAGGAACCTGTACTTCACAGTAATTTTGTTAACCGCGCGGCTGTCGACACACATGCGCTACGTACCATCCTTCTTCGGTACCAAAAGGGCTGGCACCGTGCACGGGCTAATGCTCTCCCGTACGAACCCCTTGTCCAAAAGTTCTTGGACCTGCCTCCTCAATTCCTCATGCTGCTGCGGTGTCATCCGATAATGAGCCTTATTCGGCAACACTGAGCCCGGAATAAGGTCAATGCCGTGCTGAATATCTCGGAGAGGTGGTAATCCGGCCGGTAGCTCCTTTGATACAACATCTCGGAATTCCTCCAAGATAGACACCAACTCCTCAGGAATCATATTTGGCCTTTGCTCCTCTTCCACGCCGAAGTCTCCTGACTTGCTCACCAAAGCAAAACAAACATCTTCTCCATCCAAACTCGCATCGAATTCTGTGCTTGGTAAACAAATTACTGTATTCTGTCCACTCACTTCCTGAAGCGGCTTCAAAATAACTTTCCTCCCATCTGGACGCAGCATATAACTGTGGGTGTACCCGTTGTATACTGCCCTATTATCAAACTGCCACGGACGCCCCAGTATGATGTGAGTAGCATCCATTGGAACAACATCCGCCTCAATAGTTGTCTCGAAATGAGGACCAAAACACAGTGACAACTTACACCTTCGGCTGACCTGAATGTCTGCATTTCGGTTCACCTAACCGAGCTTATATGGATGTGGGTGAGGGTCTGTCTGCAACCCCAGCTTCTTCACAGCCTCCTCTGCTATCACATTCTCCCAACTGCCGGAGTCTATGATAACACAATGTTTTGCCAGCCACAAAACATTTCGTTGTGAAGATGTCGTGCCGACGCCAATCCTCATCTGATCTCGGTGCCAGACACATTCTTCGTATCACCAAGCTCTCCCCTTGAATATGGTCCGGATCAATAACACACAGCTCATCATTAAATTCCTCATCCTCAGGGAACTCTCCTCCATTTTCATCCTCCATATAATCCTCCATATACAACTGAGCTCGCGCCTTGGGGCATTCATTGGCATAGTGCCCCAAATTCTGACACCGATGGCACCGAATGTTAGCCCTGTTGCTGCCCACTCTCGCCTGAGAACCTGAGGTTCCACTCGACCCTGTTGGTCTTGGAGGTACTGATGCCTGCGGCCTCGCTACTGGAGGCATAAATTTGCCCCCTAAATTCTGCCCTGAACTCTGGCCCGTAGTAAAACCCCCTCTGCTCTGAAACCCCCTATTTCTCATCAAGCTCTTTTCCACTGCCTAAGCCCTCATATGCGCATCTCCTATGCTATCAATTCGATGCACAGCTAGTGCATCTTGGATTGGCAGCCGCAAGCCATGAAGATACATGGCTATCAATCTCGGTTCAGCCTCAATCAACCGATTTCGTGCAACCAATCGATAAAATTCAGTTGTGTACTCCTCGACGCTCCGACTACCTTGCGTCAAACCATGCAACTTCAAATACAAAATTTGCTCATGGTTCGGAGGCAAAAACTCCCTGTTCATCTCCTGCTTTAGCGCTGCCCATGACGCTAATGGAGGTCTCCCATCCATATATCTACGATAGTGCTGCGCATGCCACCAAGCAGCAGCCCTATCTCTGAATCGAATTGTGACAAGCGGTACCTGCTTGTTTAAGGGCACCTCCTTCAGATGAAAAACATCATCGACCTGAAGGGTCCAATCTATATACTCGTCTGGGTTAATTCCTCCTTTAAACTCTGGAATTTTGACCCTGAAGCCTGCTTCCCACCGATTCTGATTTTCGAAATAGGGAGGTTGATCGACATACCTTGGAAGTCCAACATCAGGCCTCTGTTGCCCTCTTCGAATTGGTAGTGCCTCCAGATTTTGAAACCCCTCTCCCTACCTTCATCAATTTCATCACGCTCCTCCACGCGGAGGGGTTGGGCACGATTCTGCACCTCCAACTGCGCCATCATCGCCTGCATGGTTTGCATCATCTGTTGCATCACCTGGTGCTGGTCTCGCATGGCGTCTTGCATAGCATCTCTCACGGCGTCTCTCAGGGATTGATCATTGTTCTTCTGCTCCATTGGATCAAATTTCGGTTAGGGTTGATATTTGGGTTTGGAAGGTATGGATCAAGATGGTAATGAAAGGAATGGATCAAGGCGGTAATGGAAGGAATGGATCAAGGCTGTAATGAAAGGAATGGATCAAGGCTCTGATACCAAGTTGATGCAGGGCGATATTCAAAACGCCTGCAACTCAAGAATGATCTATCTGCGAGAAAAGAATTCGTTCAGGTTTGGTTCGAATCTTGACAAGAAAAGAAGAAAATTTTGAATTTTGATCACTCTCAATCCAAATTTAAAGGAAGAGCAATTGAATTTTCAATTCAATTGTTTTGAATCAGAAAAAAAAGAAAACATTCATCTTTATTCAAGAGGAAAAAAAAAAGAAATCTAAAACAGCGTCTTTCTTCTCTGCCTCTGACGGCCGCCCAAAACCAACTTAAATAAGAGAGAAAACCCTAACATCATAAGTTCAGAAAAATTACAACTATGCCATTAAAAACGAAAACAGGCCCAAAACTCCTGTCAGACGAGCCCGGATGGCCAAAATCCACAGCAGCTCATGGCCAACAGCAATGACTTTGAATCAGCAGTCCGTTTCCATGTGACCAGCCAAGTTTGGGCCCAGTCCGACACATAAAATTTCAAGCCCGTTTGTTCTGCAACCTCTTGGACCTTCGTAGATTATCTGGTGTGGTCTTCCCTGACGTGGCCTGCTGACTCTGGGTTGTCGGTACAGGAACATTGAAGGACTGGTTCGACTGACCCGAACTCTGATCTGAACTGATGTCCTCATCACTCCACCCCACTCGCTACCGCACCCGTGTGTGCGAGAACGGCGATGCCTGCACCCGCCGCATCTACTTCTTTGCTCACACCCCTGAGCAGCAGCGCCCGAAGGTCTTCCGCGACTGCTTCCGCTGCGTGGCAAAGCCCATGAGGATAGAGACGCCGGCTTTGCCTGCAGGGAATCTGCCTTAAGTGGCTGTGCCTATGCCTCTAGCGGCTTTGCCTGCAGCTGATCTGCCTGCACTGACCTTGCCTACGGTGGGTGCACCTTTCTCTTCCAAGGATGGTATGGATGAAGAGAGAGGGAAAGGTTCGGTGGGAGGGGATGGAGAGTTCCTCGACTTCTCTGAATTCGGTTGGGTCGAGGAGCTGTTGGCCGAGGGAGGAGAGGGGGGAGGGTTTGGGCCAGGGTGTCGAGTGATGAAGAATTTATAAAAGAGTTAATGGTTGTGGTGAAGCTTGCGTGCATGTAAAGCTAAGAGACCAGTTGTAAGCTCCGAAGCCTACTGATAAAAAACCACAGATCTAAATCACAGAACTGGAAGTCACGAAAGAGGATACATGAGAATTAGATCGTTCATTTAATATAACAAATGATCGTTACAAAAGTTCCCAATCCAGAGACATCAATAAACTTCAGCTCCTAGAATTTGCATCCAGGGGAAATAGTAGGGGTAAAGCCGACTTTATCCCAGGTTTCTAGAAACAGACAGACCGATGCGCCCATGTCCTTATCCTAGACCCCGGAGCTTACAACTGGTCTCTTAGCTTTACATGCACGCAAGCTTCACTACAACCATTATCTCTTTATAAATTCTTCATCACTCGACACCCCGGCCCAAACCCTCCCCCCCTCTCCTCCATCGGCCAACAGCTCCTCGACCCAACCGAATTCAGAGAAGTCGAGGAACTCTCCATCCCCTCCCACTGAACTTTTCCCTCTCTCTTCATCCATACCATCCTTGGAAGAGGAAGGTGCACCCACCGTAGGCAAGGCCAGTGCAGGCAGATCAGCAAAGCCGCTAGAGGCATAGGCACAGCCACTGAAGGCAGATTTGCTACAGGCAAAGCCGGCGTCTCTATCCTCATGGGCTTTTCCATGCAGCGGTCGATGCCGCAGTGGAAGCAGTTGCGAAAGACCTCCGGGTGCAGCTACTCAGGGGTGTGAGCAAAGAAGCAGATGCGGCGGGTGCAGGCGTCGCCGTTCTTGCACACACGGGTGCGGTAGTGGGTGGGGTGGAGCCAGAACTCAAAGACGCCGTGGGCGTACTCGCAGCCCTGGCCCCAGGGGCATTCCCCCCTCTGTCGAAACTCGGGGCAGGCAATGCCGCTGTATCGATACTTGGTGGGGTCGCGATGCCATGCCTTCTCTCCCCGCTGGGTGTATGGACACTCAGTCCAGTCATGGCTCCTTGTCTTGGAGCAGCGTTTCACTTTGTAGATGTACATAAGGAACTCGTCCGGCTGGTCCTTTAGGTTGACCCTACCAATGGCACCCCCGGTGTTGCTACTGGTGCTGGCACCACCAGTAGCGATCGCCGAGGAGCCGGTGGTGGCGTCGCACGACAGCCAGACGTAAAGGGGGATGGGGACGGGTTGGTCGGGGTGGTGAAAGAACATATACACCTTGCATTGCCATGATAGAGGGATGGGCAGATAGATGGATGAAAGTAGGAGGAGAAGAAGGGGGCAGCGGTGGAGATGAGTTTCAGAAGAAGGGCAGAGAACTAGAGAAGAGAGAGAGCTTTGCCTGCTTCTTGTGATCGATGAGGGCAACCAAAGAGGGCTATTTATCGTGGTTGCCGAGTTGTCGGTCTCTCTAGTTTTGTGCAAGGTGTAAGCTCACCCTTGATTTCTCTCCACCTCACAGCTTCATGGCCAACTGGATTCACACTTGATTCATCTGCTGTAAATTTCAACGCCATATATGCAGATCTTATATACAGCCTTGAAGACTTTGGAAATGGTAGCAAACTGCAAATTTTCTTACAAAAGCTATCATATAAAAATTTAGAAAATTTAAGAATCAATTACAAATTAAGGAGGAGTGTTAAGAAGTAATTTGCAATTAATTATATGACTTTTTAGAAATCCAAAGAGTCATTTTAGTAATTCAAAGAGTCAGATTAGGAATATAAAGAGTCACTTTGGTAATATCCGAAATACATGTATTCCCAGGAGTCTCTTTGGATTACCAAAATGTATTTCTGATATGACCAAAGTGACTTTTGGATTCTTAAACTAATTTGTTGGAACATGATGAAAAGCTGAAGGAATGGGAGCAAAAGATATTTTCTTATTTCATAGACTTTTTTCCTTTGCCTTACAACCTTGCCAGATACCTCCTTATATAGATATGAAGTATGACAATTTTAATGTCTTTGGATTACCGAAGAGACTCCTAGGAATACATGTATTTATGATATTATCAAAGTAACTCTTTGGATTCCTAAATTGACTCTTTGAATTACTAAAATGACTTCCTAAAAAGTCATATAATTAATTGCAAATTACTTCGTAACACTCCTTAATTTGCAATTGATTCTTAAATTTTCTGAATTTTTCTATGGTGACAGCTTTTGTAAGAAAAACTGCTTGCTACCATTTCCAAAGTCTTCATATATGGAAGGCTGTATATAAGAAAATCTGCATATATGTAGTTAAAATTTACAGCAGAGGTGAATCAAGTATGAATCCAGTTGGCCATGAGCTGAGGTGAAGAGAAATCAAGGGTGAGCTTATAGCTTGCACAAAACTAGAGAGACCGTCAACTTGGCAACCACAATAAATAGCCCTCTCCGGTTGCCCTCATCGATCACAAGAAGTAGGCAAAGCTCTCTCTTCTCTAGTTCCTGTGTTCTCTCTGCCAAACCCATTTCCACCGCTGCCCCCTCTTCTCCTCCTACTTTCATCCATCTATCTGCACATCCCTCTATCATGGCAATGCAAGGTGACCCCAACAAGAACTATATGTTCTTTCATCACCCCATCCCCATACCCCTTTACGTCCGGTCGTCCTGTGATGCCACCGTCGGCTCCTCGGCGACCATTGCTGGTGGTGCCAACACCAGCAGCAGCACCGAGGGTGCCATCGGTAGGGTCAACCTAAGGACCAGCTGGACGAGTTCCTCGTATACATCTACAAAGTGAAATGCTGCTCTAAGACTAGGAGCCATGACTAGACTGAGTGTCCATACGCCTATCGGGGAGAGAAGGTGCGGCGCCGCGACCCTACCAAGTATCAATACAGCGGCATCACCTGCCCCGAGTTCCGATAGAAGGGGGAATGCCCCCGAGGCCAGGGCTGCGAGTATGCCCACAGCTATTGAAATTAAAGTTATGTTGTGAAATAAAATGCACCTACAAATGAAATTAAAGTTATGTTGTGAAGTCATAAGAAATATTTTAATCGAAGAGTGAAATTTTATTACAATGAGCAAAATGGCTCGGTTCAGGCATACTTCACTAGTAATATGTTCGGGGTTTAATCTAGTTCCATGTCTTGGGGGTACTATATCCATTGAGACGCTCAGAGGTGATCTGAGTTTCATGTCGTCAATTGCTGTGATAATTTTCCTTTATCATTGGGTACGTTTATTGATGCGGTGATAATTTTTCTCCACATTAGTTATGGTTATAAAATTTTGTATCTGTATTCATTTTTATAATATGAAAATTAGATAATATATATATCCATCCTATTATCTATACCCACTTCGTACCTGCTTCATGTACCTATTTTTTTTTAAAATATTTTTAAATTTGTTAATTTGATAAAATTTAAAGTTTAAAACATAAAATCATATAATTTTAATATTAATGAAAATAATTAATTTTTAATCACTAATAATAACATTAATATAATTAGTAAATAAGAGTAATTAAGTAATCTTACTAGCAAGTATAGTAGGTAGTGGGCAGAATCGGGTAAGAAAATCTTTATATCAATACTGGCCTCATATCCATGATGAGTGTCACTACGTGTTTCCATACTCATACATGTATCTATTTTTTGACCTCCATACCTGCTTTAAATGAAGTGATGGTAAACGGGTACCCAGAGATTCAGATGAAATTGCTATCCCTCGCCTAAGAGATTAGGCAGCATGCGAAGAAAAACCTAGCTCTTAGAAAAGCTAATAAAATATTGATGAAAAAATTGATGGTGTGATTCACAATAATAATAAGATGAACATACCACAATATGGGCACATGATATTGTAACTATTAGGAAATAACTACCAACAATATGAAACAAAAATGGAGGATCATACCAAAAGCCAATAAGCCAAAAAAATGAACATAGGCCATAGTCATGCTTTTGAAAAGACTTAAACTATCAGTGCCATAATAGTTGGCAATACACTTGCCACATAATAGGATACCACTTAACAAAAAGAAACCAAAAGGTCCAAAATGTTGATATATAATCATCCAAGCAGATTTCCATCTCATCTTCCTTCATCCAATTGCGGAAGTTGGTTTCTCATAGCCAAACTCAGGACCACTCTTGGAATCCTCTTCCTTGTCAGTACGGTGCTTGTCCTCTTTTGTTTCACTTTTCATATCAAATTCCTCCTCTTCAACTATTGGAGCTGGTCACCAAGATGATGAAGATGCACCTTTCCTCTTTCACTTCTATTTCCACTTGTACATGCACTTGACCTTCTAGAGTGCTGCATTTTTTCAAATGCATTTGAAGCTTCCAAAATTTCATCAACCTATGCCCATGTGAGCCCACCCAATTTATTGTCACCAAAAGAATGTTCTTTCTCCAAATCAGGCATCCAAAATCCAAACTAACCACTCGCCATACAATCCAAGTCATCTAAAACAAATGGTCAAAAGCCCTAGGTTTCTCCTTCTTGCCTTTAATTGATTGTTGATGCTTTAGTTTATATTGAATAAAAACAAGATCATTTAACCTTTTCTGCTCAAGGCAATTTCTTTTCTTTATATGCATCTACTTGTCTCATTTTTAATGTTGCTTAGGAAAGCTAACAGAAAATGCTGCCACACTTTCAAATAGTACAGGAATTCATGCATCCCACCTATGTAAAGGAGAAAGATTTAGATGCTGCTGGTGATGGTATAGATGATTCCTCTTCTCTGAACAACATTCTGTTGCTTAAGGTGCCAACTAATTTCTTCTGTTCTGTTTAGGTGATGTTTTGGTCATATTGGATTAATGAGTTGATGAGTCATTGTTTGAGGCAGGAGTCGTGAGGTGCAGGAGTTTCCATTTCAAGATAGTGTTGTCACTCCTGTTAGTAGTTGTTACATTATTTCTTTCAACTGCAGATAGAAGTTTTTGGCTACAACAGTCTGATGGGCAACTTACCAGTGGATTTGAAATGAATTTACCTGCATAATGCAAACAAAACCATCCTATTTCTACATTAAAATGAAAGCATGGAAAGTTGTAAACTTACGCTGCAATAGGCCTTAATTCTATCTTCTGATAACATCCTTCTTGGCAGTAAAAGAGAAGTCTATTGTTTTTCAGAAGACAGAAATATACTAAAGAGCCAAAAGGATTTGAATTTCTTATATGTACATGTGTGTGTAAAGATCCTCTGTATATGTATGTTTCACTTATGAAATCTTTCACAGATCAAAATCAAAAGCTTTAAATATGTAATCTTGATAGTCCCTAGCAAACTGACTTGAGAGGGCGGTCAAATGATTTAGAAAATGAAGCAGAAGTTGAGTAGTAAGCTGCTCGGGCTCAACACATTTATGAACTGGGTAGTCAAGCTTGAGCTGTGTTCTATCTGGGCTTGATAACGAAGGAAATTCATATATTTTAGATGAATCAAATTCATATATAACGCAGTGGAAGATAAAAATAAATATAAATTTAATTTTCAAAGCCCAAGATCCTTAGGGAATACATTCAGTTAACAAGAAATATCACATGATTTAATAATAGATCATACATGTCTTCTTTATTGGGGATAAAGTCTAATGAAGTCAGTAAACGATTTACTATAAGCATCCACGTGTTCGGTCTCTAATGGTGATCAACGCGAAGATCTTTGGATGATGTCCTTTCAGGATTGTATGATAACTTTCTTGTGATGGGTGCTAGCGCCTTTTTTTTTTTTTTAATTGATTTTTTAAATCAAGAGAGAGAATAATTTTGATCAAGATCAAATCTTGATCAATCAAAAGAGAAAAGATTTCTTGATCAAGAACAAATCTTGATCTATTAAAGAAAATAATTTCTTGATCAAGATCAAATCTTGATCAATCAAGAAGAGAGAGAAAGCCTTTTTTTTTCAACAACTTAGGGATATGAGAGAGAGAGAGGAACTTTCAACCCTTCAAGAGAGAGAGGGACGTTCTAGAGAGAGAAAATAACGTTTTAGAGAAAGAAAGGGTGTTAGGCATCCAAGAGAGAGAAAAATGAGAAGTTAGGCATGTCTTACGAAGGGGGTGTATCTCTTCCTTTTTTTTATACATGAAAAAGGAGTTGTGTGGTTACTAAAAAGGGGATTTTGTTTCAACCACCTAATCATTCAACCATATCAAGTTAATAACAAATTATCCTAACAAATTTATGATATTTGTTATAACAAATTATCCTAATAAATTTAGGATATTTGTTATCATGATAATGTTAGGATTACAACCACCAAACCACATCCTTAAAAAATAGAAAATTGGTTATCCTATGAAACCAATGTTGCAACCTTGGATTTGGCTTCATGACAACATCCCAAATCATAGGTGTTTCCTTCTCCATGATGTGGAGATGTGTCATGTCTATCACATGGGCATGGATCTATCCTCCATGTGGTTCGATCTCAGCCCTCAATTTAATTAGGTTTTCATGAATCAAATCATGCCATCATATGGACCCAATTAAATACCATATTATTAAACTCAATTAATCTAAGCCATCCATCACATGGATCAAGCCTAATTGAGTATCCAATTAATGAATTTTATATGTACATCACATGTACAAAATGTCTCTCTCTGAACATAAAATTCTTTTCTATGATGAATCCTATTCATAAATTTTATGTTCTCTCATTAAGATTGAGTCAAACCCAATCCTAATTAATTGATCTATTTGAATTAAGTCCAACTTAATTTTTATTTTAACTTCATCGAAATCTCCTTAATGTGTGTGACCCATTAGGTCCCTTGAAACGTTGGTAATAATCATGTCCCTAATATTGACCCTAAGGATAACTTGGTCAACACTTTGTCCAAGACAATTCTTTGATCAAATCAACTCTTTGATTAAGTAAAAAAATCCACAATTATAGATCATGAGTGGCCTCTAGCAAATCATCCTGAACACCCAAATGTTAAGGGCTTTGTTGACGTGGTCATCAACACCTGTCCATGAACAGTTAATGTACGATTCAATCCCTTCATCACATATCCCAGATCAATCAGTGGTATGAAATGTGTCAACCACGTATTGATCTTTATTTACTTGATCTCAAAAAATTGACTCATATGAATTAGAACTTCGAAACCATTTCGAATTCCAACTCAACCTTGCAAGGATTTAACAGTCAATTTAATCCATCAAGTGGCCATAGGATATAACCCTTTCTATCAAGGGAGACGAATCCTGTCTTGATCAAATACCACCTTCATGTGCTTCATCTCATATCCAATCGATATTTGCTGTCGTCAAAGCATGACATTCCACATATAAGGTGTAATAAAGATCTCAAGTCAAAGGATCACTCGCACCATCGTCATCAGAGATCAACTATCGACACTATATAGAATATCCATATGGGATCTCTGCGGGTTATCCAATGCATCGTTACAATAACAAACATCCACACACCTATCCAAGTATCTTCATACTTCAGCTTGCGAGATTAGCTGCTCACCACAAGGGTAAAAATATGCAATGTGTGCTAGTCTCATCGGTGTTTGAAAGTGTCCAATCCTGTCTACGCATGACTATGAAAGTTTAAAGAATCTAACCATAATGTGCAATTTTGGATCTCACAATTTGTAATATCTATTAAATTTTATATGCACAATTCACATTCTTTTGGACTTTATTTCATAGATAAAATATATCTAATATATATATATAAAAGAAAAAATGGATAGATAAGAAACAAATAATATTTGATTTGCATTCATAAAGAAATGTGTATAAACTATCATCTAATCCGATTGGATCTAGAGCATACACTAACAATCTCTCACTTGCACTAGAGCCAATCACCTATGTATCTAATACCAAGTGACTAAGCATGACCATCATGCTTCTGCTACGACAGGACTTTAGTGAATGGATTGGCAATATTGTTGTTCATAGGGACTCGTTCTATCTAATATCATTCCTCCCATTGATTTTCTTAATCACATGATTTTTTCTGAGTACATGTTTGGACCTCTGATAAGACCTTGGTTCCTTGGCTTGCGCAATAGCTCCATTGTTATCACAATACAAGAGTATTGGATTAACAATGCTTGGAACCACTTCAAGTTTAGTGATGAACATTTTAATCCAAACTGTTTCTTTAGCTGCATCTGATGCTGCGATGTACTCGGCTTAGTTGTAGAGTCGGCAGTCATCTCCTGCTTGGAACTTTTCCAACTGACTGCACCACCATTGAGTGTAAACACATAGCCTGATTGTGATTTATAATCATCTCTATCAGACTGAAAACTAGAATCCATATAACCCAAACTGTAAGATCGTATCTTCCATAAATCCAGAGCATATGCTTAGTCCTTCGCAAGTACTTAAGGATATTCTTACCATCCAATGTTTCTCACTAGGGTTTGCTTGATATATACTCGTGATACTTAAGGCATAAGAAACATCAAGCCTCGTACATAGCATCGCATACATAATGGATTCAATTGCTGATGCGTATGGTATCCTATTCATATACTCTCTTTCCTCTTAGGTCTTAGGACTCATATCCTTGGAGAGATGTACCTTATGCGACATGGGTAGAAATTCCTTCTTGAATTCCTCCATGCTAAAACCGCTTTAGCATCTTATCTATGTACGTGGATTGGGTCAATCGAAGCAACCTTCTATATCTATCTCTTTAGATCTTTATACCTAGTATATAGGTTGCTTCTCCCAAATCCTTCTTGAAGAATTTACCTGACAACCAATCCTTCACATGTTTAAAGAAGGATACATTGTTTCCTATTAATAATATGTCATCGATATATAATATCAAGAAAACAATATCACTCCCACTAACCTTCTTGTATACACTGGATCATCCTCATTTTTGATGAAATCAAACTCTTTGATTTTCACATCAAATCGGTTGTTCCAACTTCTAGGGGCTTGCTTAAGTTCATAAATAGACCTTTGTAGCTTATACACATTTTTAGGATCTATGGATTCAAAACCCTATGGTTGTGACATATACACATCGTCCTCTAAATTTTCATTTAGGAAGGTGGTCTTGACATCCATTTGCCAGATCTCATAGTCAAAATATGTTGCTATTTGTTGGCCCAGATGGCAACCCAAGAGAGAGGGGGGGGGTGAATTGGGTTCTTTAAAAATTTTAATACTTTAAAGCTATGTGTCTGATTTGAAAGGGGTGAGGGCAATGAATAATAAATGCTAAGCACAAATAAATGAGATAGAGAGAGAGACAAAGCACGGCAAACATAAAGATTTTATAGTGGTTCGGTGTATCCAATACCTACGTCCACTCCCAAGCTTCACTTGGGCCAGCACTATAATCCACTTGATTACAGTCAAGTTATTTTATAAGCTCACAACTCAAACTTGTTGTTTTCCTAGGGTCACAACGAACCCAGCTAGTTTTTTTGGGCTCATTAGCACAAAATCCAACACAAGCTAACCTTAGCTTGTCCCGAGGTATACTACCTCCACTAATTCAATCCCCTGATTGAATTAACCAACAACAATGAAAAATAGAGTTTACAATACAAGACAGCTCCTTAAGTGAGCAAATATGCAATTAAATAAACAAGGTTAAGAAAGGCTTGTTTGAAGCAAATTTGATTTGAGCTTTTCTTCTTTTCCTCTTCTCCTTTGAAATGTTGAATCAGGCCTCAGCTCAGATTCTTCACAGAAATTGCAGTTGAGAAGTTGGGGAAGAAAGAGTGCTTTTGTTTTCTTTTTCTTCACTTGGAAAATCCTCCGATTTTGAGCTTGAATGCTTTGGATTTCTTTTTAGACTCTCTTGGATTGGTTAATGTAAGCTCTGAGTTTTTCCTTTTGATTTCTCTCTCAAGATTTTTGGATTTTTCATAAAATATATTTTTTTTCTTTTTCTATTTTCCTCTCTTTTTTCAAACGAATGGTTCTCCTTTTATAGATCCCTTAATCCAAGATTAGGTGAAAAAATAGCCGTTGTAGAGTAGTTGGATTGCTTCTACACACAGAAAATAGCCGTTAGAGATTAGGTGGAAAAATATTACTGTTGAAGTCCGTTCTGACATTTGAAAAATCCGTTCCTGACAGGTTGGAGTCAGCTCCAACTTTTCAGGTGTCGGCTCCAAATCGGGGTGTCCAAAAATAGTAATAAGAAGTTCGTTAAGGAGTCAGCTCTGAAAAAGTTATGTGTCAGCTCGGCGCTATCGGGAGTCAGCTCCGGAATTCCAAGGTGTCGACTCTAACTTTGTACAAAAAAACATGCTCTCTGTTCTCATGTTAGAGTTGGCTCCAGAAACTTAGGTGTCGGCTCCGCAACTTTCAGGTGTCGGCTCCCGAATTCCAGATGTTGGCTCCGGAAACTGATGTAAAAACCACTTCTCTGTATCTCAGGTTGGAGTCGGCTCCGAAACTCTAAGTGTTAACTCCGGACCGTACCAAAAATGTAGAAAGATTCTGATACGCCTTGGGTCAGCTCCTGATTGTTTGGGTATCGACTCTAAGTTCTGAACTTACATATTTCTTTTCAATTTTGATTCAAAATTCATTTCCTTACACCTTTTGACTGATTAAACATTTTTAATCCCTGAAATACTTATTAAATTTGTTAGAAACATAGTGAATATACTCATGTTTTTTTGTTAATCATCAAAATCAATAATTGGGTCAACACTATTGCAAGCAAAATCCTTATGGACTTATGCATGACTATGGATGAAAAGGTTTCATCAAAGTCAACACCTTGTCTTTGCTTATAACCTTTTGCAACTAGCCTTGCCTTATAGGTAATCACATTACCATCAATGTCGGTCTTCTTCTTAAAGACCCATTTGTACCAATGGGTTTTATCCCTTCAGATGGATCAACCAAGGTTCATACCTAGTTGTCATACATGGAGTCCATTTCTTTGGATGTCCATAGGCATATCTCCAATCTCTAGAAAGATCTATATCATTACGAGTAGTATCAATAACATCAACCCTAGGAGAATCATCATCTTTAGCTTCTTGTTCATGATCTGAAGATACATCTACATTTAATTTTTCAATACCTCTTTCTAGCAAAATTGTATCTTCCTCATCATCAATCTTTTCTGAACTTGATGCTAAAGATTCATCAAAAACTACATGAATAGATTCTTCTACAATTAAGTTTTTCTTGTTAAATACTCTATAGGCTTTACTAGTTGTTGAATATCCTAAGAATATGCCTTCATCAGATTTTGCATCAAATTTTTCAAGATTATCTTTACCATTATTATGAACGAAACATTTACAACCAAATGTATGAAAATAACTAATGTTTGGTTTCTATTATTCCATAGTTCATAAGGAGTTTTCTTAAGAATTGGCCTAATTAGGGCTCTATTAAGGATGTAACATGACGTGTTTATAGCTTCCGCCCAAAAGTATTTTGGAAGGTTGCTTTCACATAGCATGGTACGAGCCATGTCTTCTAAAGTTCTATTCTTTCTTTCTACAACTCTATTTTTTTGTAGTGTTTTAGGTGCAGAAAAATTATGATGAATGCCATGTTCAATGTAGAAATTTTCAAATAAATAATTTTTAAATTCCATGCCATGATCACTTTTAAGAGACACTATGATTTCGTTTTTGTCATTAGTGACTTTCTTGAAGAACTTCATGAATATAGGGAAAGTCTCATCCTTATGAGCCAAAATAATACCCAGTGAATCTAGAATAATCATCTACTATCACAAGGCCATATTTCTTTCCTCGTAGACTAGTGGTTCTAGTAGGTCCAAAAAGTCCATGTGAAGTAGCTTTAATGGCCTAGAAGTGGAAATAATATTTTTAGATTTGAAAGAGTTTCTAGTTTGTTTTCCAAATTGACATGCATAACAAATTCTGTTATTTTCAAATCTAACTTTGGAAGACCTTTAACTAAATCCATTTTAATTAATTTTAAAATTAGGTGTGTGCTTGCGTGATCTAATATACGATGCCATAGCCATCCAATCTCATTCACATTAGCATTATCAGCAACTAGGCAATGATTACTAGTAGACATGTTGTCTAAATCAAATAAGTATACATTACCAATTCTATTACCAACAAATATAATGCTAGTAATCATTGCCTATGAGATTAGAAATAGTGCAGATAGAAGCTTCAAATAAAACTTTGAAACCTTTATCACACAATTGACTAATACTAATTAAATTATATTTTAAACCATCTACATATAAAACATTTTATATAAAAGTGGATGGAGTTATTTAAATTTTACCAAATCCCATAATTTGGCCTTTTTTCATTGTCTCCAAATGCAACAACTCCTCCTCTTTTATCTTCAAGGGTGATGAATTGATCCTTGTCACCCGTCATGTGCTTTGAGCAGCCGCTATCAAGATACCACTTACATTTTGATCTTTTGGCTGCAAGACACTCCTACAAAGTGATCAAATCTTATGTTTAGGTACCCAAGCTTTCTTGGGTCCTTCATGGTTAGTAGCAATAAAGATTATTCCTTTTGGAACCCATATTTCTTTCCTTTAACACTTAAATTCTTATTAATTTTTCTAAATTTGCATTCATTGGCTTTATGTTCTTTCTTGTTACAGTAATAACATGAAATATCATTTTTATCTTGTTTCTTTATAAAGAAATTTTTAATAAACTTTTGTTTCTTGTTAGGCCTAAAACCTAATCCAGCTTTATCAAATACAGCTCTTGATTACTCAATAGCAAATTAAGTTTTTCAGAGCTATATGTAAATTTATCAACTATATTTTTATATTTATTAACTTCTTTCTTTAAGCAAACATTTCATTAGAAATTGATTCTTTTTTATTTTAACAAATTCTTATTTTCAGATTTCAGTTCTTCAACTTCATGAGTTAGTTTATCTTTTTCTTTGACAAGATTTAAGCTATCATTCTTCAAAGATTTGCTTTCTTTTTTAAAACTTTAAATCACTAACTAATTCATTAAATGTATCAAACAATTCTTCAAATATAAAGTTATGAGTTTCAGTGCTTACCTCATCATCTTCTTTTACCATGAAGCAAATGTTTGTAACTTCCTTTTGTTCTTCCTCGGAAGAGGATTCTTCGCTATCGCTCCATGTTGCAACATAAGCCTTCTTCTTCTTTTTGTTGGCTTTCTTCAATTGAGGACAATCATATCTAAAGTGCCTCGATTTCTTACATTCATAACATATGAGGGGGTCTTTCTTTTTGTCCTTGTCCTTCTCTTTTTCTTTTTCACCTTCCATTTTGTTCAATACTTTTTCTTGTGGAAAGGTCTCCTTCTTTGTATAATTTTTTAAAACTTCTTTGCAAGAAGGGCTGTCTCATCATCTTCCTCTTCTTCCTCACTGTTGCTTGTTTCCTTTTCTGTAGCTTTAAGGGCAATCATTCTCTTGTTTTGACTTCTTCCTCTTGATGCTGCTTCATTGTCAGCTCATGGGTCATCAATGATCCAAGTAGCTCCTCCAAAAGTAAGGTATTGAGGTCCTTGGCTTCTTGGATTGCAGTCACCTTCGCTTCCCATGATCTTGGAAGAGACCTAAGAATTTTACGCACCAAATCAAAATTAGTATAGGTCTTACCAAGACTTTTTAGACCATTTACAATATTAGTAAATCTAGTGTACATGGATGTGATAGTTTCATTTTGTTCCATGCTAAACAATTCATACCTGTGCACTAGAATATTAATTTTTAATTCTTTAACTTGATTGGTACCCTCATGGGTAACTTCTAGTATATCCCAAATTTCTTTTGCAGAAATACATGTAGAAATTCTATTAAATTCATTAGCATCTAAAGCACAATATAAAACATTCATGGCTTTTGCATTAAGCTGAGCCATTTTTCTATCGTTCTCATTCCAATGCCTTTCGGGTTTAGGAACTATGAACCATTTACAATGTGTGTGGGTGAGCTAGGTCCATTAGTGATTACACTCCATAGTTCATAATCTAAAGCTTGAATAAAAATTCTCATTCTAGCTTTCCAATAAGAATAATTTGAACCATTAAATAAAGGAGGTCTATTAGTGGATTGGCCTTTAGCAAATGAAGATCCAGCTTGAGCTGTCATTTGGATCTTTAACTCTTGATCGTTGGATCAAACAAGAAATGAGTACAAGCTTTGATACCAATTGTTGGCCCAGATGGCAACCCAAGAGGGGGAGTGAATTGGGTTCTTTAAAATTTTAACACTTTAAAGCTATGTGCCTGATTTGAAAGTGGTTGAGGGCAATGAATAGATAAATGCTAAGCACAAATAATGAGATAGGGAGAGAGATAAAGCACGATAAATACAAAGATTTTATAGTGGTTCGGTGTATCTAACACCTACGTCCACTCTCAAGCTTCACTTGGGCCAGCACTAATCTACTTGATTACAGTCGAGTTGTTTACAAGCTCACAATTCAAACTTGTTGTTTTCCCGAGGTCACAATGAACCCAGCCAATTTTTCCGGACTCACCAGTACAAAACCAACCACAAGCTAACCTTAGCTTGTCCCAAGGTATACTACTTCCACTAATTCAATTCCCTGATTGAATTAGCCAACAACAATGAAAAATAGAATTTATAATACAAGACAGCTCCTTAAGTGAGCAAATATGCAATTAAATAAACAAGGGTAAGAAAAGCCTGTTTGAAGCGAATTTGATTTGAGATTTTCTTCTTTTCCTCTTCTCCTTTGAAATGTTGAATTAGGCTTCAGCTCAGATTCTTCACATAAATTGCAGTTGAGAAGTTGGAGAAAAAACAGTGCTTTTGCTTTCTTTTTTTTTACTTGGAAAATCCTCCGATTTTGAGCTTGAATGCTTTGGATTTCTCTTTAGACTCTCTTGGATTGGTTGATGTAAGCTCTGAGTCTTTCCTTTTGATTTCTCTCTCAAGATTTTTGGATTTTCACAAAATATTTCCTTTTTCTTTTTCTATTTTCCTCTCTTTTTTCAAACGGATGGTTCTCCCTTTTTATAGATCCCTTAATTCAAGATTAGGTGAAAAAAATAGCCGTTGCAGAGTAGTTGAATTGCTTCTACACACAAAGAAAATAGCCATTAGAGATTAGGTGGAAAAATATTACCGTTGGAGTCCATTCTGACATTTGAAAAATCGGTTCCTGACAGGTGGAGTCGGCTCCAACTTTTTAGGTGTCGGCTTCAAATCGGGGTGTCCAAAAATAGTAATAAGAAGTTCGTTGAGGAGTCGGCTCCGAAAAAGTTAAGTATCAGCTCGGCACTATCGGGAGTCAGCTCCAAAATTCCAAGGTGTCGACTCTAACTTTATCCAAAAAACATGCTCTTTGTTCTCAGGTTAGAGTCAGCTCTAGAAACTTAGGTGTCAGCTCTGCAACTTTCAGGTGTCGGCTTCCGAACTCCAGGTGTCGGCTCCAGAAACTAATGCAGAAACCACTTCTCTATATCTCAGGTTGGAGTCGGCTCCGAAACTCTAGGTGTCGACTCCGGACCATGCCCAAAATGTAGAAAGGTTCTGATACGCCCTGGGGTCGGCTCCTAATTGTTTGAGTGTCGACTCTAAGTTCTGAACTTACATATTTTCTTTTCAATTTTGATTCAAAACTCATTTCCTTACACCTTTTGACTAATTAAACATTTTTAATCCCTGAAACACTTATTAAATTTGTTAGAAACATAGTGAATATACTCATGTTTTGTTAATCATCAAAATCAATAATTGGGTCAACACTATTGCAAGCAAAATCCTTATGGACTTATGCATGGCTATGGATGAAAAGGTTTCATCAAAGTCAACACCTTGTCTTTGCTTATAACCTTTTGCAACTAGCCTTGCCTTATAGGTAATCACATTACCATCCATGTCGGTCTTCTTCCTGAAAACCCATTTGCACCCAATGGGTTTTACCCCTTCAGGTGGATCAACCAAGGTTCATACCTAGTTGTCATACATGGAGTCCATTTCAGATTTCATGGCCTCAAGCCATCTCTTAGAGTTAATGTCAGACATTGCCTTCTTGTAGTTGGTAGGCTCATCATCCTTTATAAGGAATGCATATCTCTTAGGGATGTGAATTGTCCTACTAGATCTATGTAGCTGGTGTGTACTTGGAGCTACTTGTTGCTTTACCTCTTCTGATAGAGACTCATGCAACGACTGCCTGAATGTGGGTTGAGTCTTCAACTTAACTACCACTGCATTCGTCATGTGCTCCATTCCATCTAATCGGTCTTTATCAATTTGTGGTTCTTGAGCTTCACGAAGTTCAATCATACTCCCACTATCCTTTGAAATTATCCCATTTTCTAAAATAAAGCATTTCTCGAGACAAACACCTTTTGCTCGAGAGGGTGGTAGAAGTAATATCCCTTTGTTTGTTTTGGATATCCCTTAAAATTACATTTATCAGATCTAACTTCAAGCTTGTCTGATTTATTACACTTCACATAAGCGTAAAGCCCCAAACCCTTAAATGATTAAGGGATAGTTTCTTTCCACACCATATCTCATATGGAGTGGAGTTGACCGATTTAGATGGAACTCGGCTTAGGGTATATTCGGCAGTATCTTACGCATAACCCAAAATATTTTTGGAAGATCTGCAAGGCTCATCATCGAATGTACCATATCTAATAGTGCATAATTTCTCCTTTCTGACACACCATTATACCAGAAGGAATCTATTGAGGGAGAATCTCATTCTTTTTCAAATAATCTACGAACTGATGGCTCAAGTATTCACCACCTCGATTTGATCAAAGTATCTTAATACTTTTGCCAGTTTATTTTTTTATTTCACATATGAATTCTTTGAATTTTTTTAAAGGCTTCATATTTATGCTTCATTAGATACACATAACTATATCTATATGGTCATCTATGAATGTGATGAAATAAAAAAAAACCTCTTATGGCATGAATGTTGATGGGTCTACATACATCCGAATGTACTAAACTCAAACATTCAGTTGATGCTCGCCTTTTCCGGTAAAAGGTGACTTGGTCATCTTGCCAAGTAAACATGACTCGCATTCCTCAAATGATTCCCAATCGAATGAGCCCAAGTATCCATCCTTATGTAACTTAGTTAAACGCTTTTCATTTATATGGCATAGATGACAATGCCATAGAGTCCCTAGTATTATTTGATTTTAATCTTTTTGATTCAATATTGAGAATAGGGGCTTAAAGATTAAGAACATAAATTTCGTTGAACAATTCGACAGAACCAAAGAACAGTTCATTTCAAAGAATAGAAATACCTTTATTTTCAATTTCAAATGAATACCCATCCATTACTAAACATGAAATGGATATAATATTCTTTGTTATATTCAGAACATAGTAACAATTACTAAGTTCAATTACAATCCCTATGGGCAAAGATAAAGAACAAATTCCTACGGCTAATGTAACAACCTTTGTTCCATTTTCCATTCATAGGATCACTTTATCTTTCTCCAATCTTCTATTATTTTTTATTATCTTCATATTAATACAAATATGAGACCCACAACCTGTATCCAATACCCAAGTGGAATAAGAAGTAATAGAAGAAAACACTCAATTATGTATGCACCAGTATGATTCTTTTCTTTTAGACTTGTCAAATAGGCCCTGCAGTTACGCTTCTAGTGCCCATCTTTACCACAAAAGTGACATTTTTTCTTGGCTATATTCTTTAGCCAATCAGGAAAATTGGGTCGGTCAACTTGTTGGACTTTAGGTTACCTCTAAGGTTAATGTTCACACTCATGGTGTCTCTTACAACTGTGAAGAAAATATAACGAGTTAATTATTATGAATGCAAATCATCGATTTAATATTGTAATTTCAAAATTTTTAAATTAAATCGATTACTCCCACTATTTTATAGAGCTCAATAGCTCTCTCTATTAATCTCAAAAAATTATAAAATAATTTTCTAGTGGGCTAGGACACTCAAATTGACTTACCTTGACCTTGGCTATAGCACAACAAATCTTAGTAAGCAAAATTAGTAGATTTTTATCAATTACATCAAATGTGACTCCTAGATCATTTAGGGGATATTGCCTTGTCAATCACATCCGATGTGATCATCCTAAACATTGCCTACAGATTAGACTGACCCTGACTATGGCCAATTATGCCAGCTAACCTAGTTAAGTCAACCCATTGTTCTCCAATCAACTCCTCATAGGTTCACTTGATCATGGCTATGGTACAACAAATCTCATGCCCTAATTATTTTGTATCATGTGAACAATGGAAGGCTAATAACTTAATATTCGTAAAGGGATTTAGTGCATCTAGGTCCCATCATGCATGTACAACATTTGTATCATGCTAGGTTAAATATCATATATGTGAATTTTAGATTAATTTTAATTAACCTAAATTTCATAAGATCCAATCTTATAATTGGGACTCCTAATCAAATTAGGATCCTGATCACTATCTAATTTAAGAACCCTAATCATGTGACCAAATCAATTGCTACCATCCTGATTAACCTTAATTGATCTAATCAATTAAGAGCTTTTCTTAACAATGGCAAGATCAGCTGATCAATGGGGTCCTATTTAGCATATCCTTCGATCCCAT
Organism: Calamus simplicifolius; assembly: GCA_900491605.1. Taxonomy (NCBI): domain Eukaryota; kingdom Viridiplantae; phylum Streptophyta; class Magnoliopsida; order Arecales; family Arecaceae; genus Calamus; species Calamus simplicifolius. Next base: position 1,290,402 of record UESW01003841.1, on the reverse strand, counting down.
TATATGGATTTTTCCAGGCAGCAAACGGAACAATTAAAAACCATGATCGCACCTTTCTAGACACTAATGTAGTTAAGCCCAATTGATTAAATCAATTATGGGATCATAGGATCAAACAATGATATGGTTAAGTCTAATTTTTTCTAAACCTTATCATCTATTACAAATTATGATAAGATAAGATAGTGATATTTAGGGATTTATGATAAGTGTCAAATATTTTATAATAATTTATTATAAATATTTGTCTTATCATTATCTATTATGATAAATTTATTTTTATCATATGAAAATCCTAATTGGTCTCTATCATAACATCCCTAACATCTATAATCATGATAACATATCAGAATTTAAAATTTCAATTTTATTCTTGATTATCATGTTAGCATGATATAATTATTTTAGATTTTAATCATGTTATTATCATGTCAAAATTAAATTCTAAACATGATATGTTAAATTTCAGCCTTTATGATTATGTCAAACATAAATCATAATTTCTAATTTTTAACATGATCAAATATAAATAATTCATATTTATTATTATATAACAAACTTACTAAATATTTAGTTTTCATAAATATAATTATTTTAGATTTTAATCATGTTATTTATCATATCAAAATTAAATTCTAAACATGATATGTTAAATTTCAGCCTTATGATTATGTCACACATAAATCATAATTTTTAATTTTTAAACATGGTCAAATCAAAATAATTCACATTTATTATCATATAATAAACTTATTAAATATTTAATCTTCATCAATAATTATTTTAGATTTTAATCACGTTATTTATCATGTCAAATTAAATTCTAAACATGATATGTTAAATTTCAGCCTTTATGATTATGTGACACATAAATCATAATTTTTAATTTTTAACATGATCAAATCTAAATAATTCACATTTATTATCATATAATAAACTATTAAATATTTAATCTTTATTAATATAATTATTTCAGATTTTAATCACGTTATTTATCATGTCAAAATTAAATTTAAACATGATATGTTAAATTTCAGCCTTTATGATTACGTCACATATAAATCATAATTTTTAATTTTAGCATGATCAAATTTAAATAATTCACGTTTATTATTATATAATAAAGTTATTAAATATTTAATCTTCATCATATAGCAATATTTAAATTTTACATTGCATGTAAAATTTAGATCTATGTATATAAAAACTAGAACTCAGGTAATCTATCAAATTAACTGAATTTGAATCCTAAGGTGGCTCTGATACCACTGAAGGAAATTTCATATATTTTATATGAATCAAATTCATATATCACGCAGTGAAAGATAAAAATAAATATGAATTTAATTCCCAAAGCCCAAGATCCTCTGGAAACAAATTCAGTTAACAAGAAATAACATATGATTTAATAATAGATCATACATGTGTTCTTTATTAGGGATGGAGCCTGATGAAGCCGATAAATGATTTACCACTAGCCGTCCACGTGTTCGGCCTCTAATGGTGATCCATACAAAGATCTTTGGATGATGTCCTCTCAGGATTGGATGATAATCTTCTTGCGAGGGGTGCTAATGCCTTTTTTCTTTTCAATTGATTTTCCAAATCAAGAGAGAGAATAATTTCTTGATCAAGATCAAATCTTGATCAATCAAGAGAGAAAAGATTTCTTGATCAAGATCAAATCTTGATCTATCAAAAAATAGTTTCTTGATCAAGATCAAATCTTGATCAATCAAGAAAGGAAAGATTTCTTGATCAAGATCAAATCTTGATCAATAAAAAAGAGAGAAAAAGTCTTTCTTCAACAATCGAGAAAGAGGGATGTGAGAGAGAGAGGAACTTTCAACCCTTCAAGCAAGAGAGGGACGTCGTAGAGAGAGAAATGATGTTTTAGAGAAAGAAAGTGGGTGTTAGGCATCTAAGAGAGAGAAAAAGGAGGAGTTAGGCATGTCTTATGAAGGGGGTGAATCTTTTTTTTTTTATACATGAAAAGGAGGTTGTGTGGTTACATAAAAAGGGAGATTTTGTTTCAACCACCTAATCATTCAACCATATTAAGTTGATAACAAATTATTTTAACAAATTTTGGATATTTGTTATAACAAATTATCGTAACAAATTTAGGATATTTGTTATCATGATAATGTTAGGATTACAAACATCAAACCACATCCCTAAAAAATAGAAAATTAGTTATCCCATGAAACCAACGTCGCAACCATGGATTTGGCTTCATGATGACGTCCCAAATCATGGGTGTTTCCTCCTCCATGATGTGGAGATGTGTCATGTCTATCACATGGGCATGGATCTATCCTTCATGTGGCTCGATCTCAGCCCTCAGTTTAATTGGGTGTCTACGAACAAATCATGCCATCATATGGATCCAATTAAATACCATATTATTAATCTCAATTAATCTAAGCCATCTATCACATGGATCAAGCCTAATTGAGTATCAAATTAATGAATTTTATATGTACATCACATGTACAAAAGGTCTCTCTCTTGAACACAAAATTCTTTTCTCTATGATGAATTATATTCATCAATTTCATGTTCTCTCATTAAGATTGAGTCAAACTCAATCCTAATTAATTGGTCATCTAATTTGAATTAAGTCCAACTTAATTCCCATTTTAACTTCATCCAAAATCTTCTTAATCGTGTGACCCATTAGGTCCCTTGAAACGTTGGTAATAATCATGTCCCTAATATTGACCCTAAGGATGACCTGGTCAACACTTTATCCAAGATAATCTTTGATCAAATCAACTCTTTGATTAAGTCAAAGAATCCATGATTATAGATTATGAGCGGCCTCTATCAAGCATCATGTCCACCTAAGTGTTAAGAGTTTTGTTGACGTGGTCATCAACACATGTTCATGAACGGTTAACTTACGATTCAATCCATTCGTTACATAGCACAGATCAATCAGTGATATGGAATGTGTCAACCATGTAATTGATCTTTATTTACTTGATCTCAAAAAAATTGACTCATATGAATTGGAACTTCGAAACCATTTCAAATTCCAACTCAACCTTGCAAGGATTTAACAGTCAATTTAATCCATCAAGTGGCCATGGGATATAATCCTTTCTATCGAGGTAGACGAATCCTGTCTTGATCAAACACCACCTTTATGTGCTTCATATCATACCCAATCGATACCATATTTACCACCCGTGGCTAGAGCGACGTTTGCATGTTGTTAAAGCATGACATTCCACATATGAGGTGCAATGAAGATCTCAAGTCAAAGGATCACTCGCACTACCGTCATCAGAGATCAACCATCGACACTATATAGAATATCCATATGGGATCTATGTATGGGTCATCCAATGTATCATTACAATAACGAACATCCACACACTTATCCAAGTATCTCCATACTTCAGCTTGCAAGATCAGCTACTCACCACAAGGGTAAAGATATGCAATGTGTGCTTGTCTCATCGGCGTTTGATAGTGTCTAATCCTGTCTACGCATTGACTACGGAAGTTTAAAGAATCAAACCATAATGTGTAATTTTGGATCTCACATTTGTAATCTCTATTACAAATTTCATATGCATAGTTCACATTGTTTTGGACTTTATCTCATAGATAAAAATATCTCTATATATATATATAAGAAAAAAATACCTGGATAGATAAAGAAATCAATAATATTTGATTTGTATTCATAAAGAAATGTGTATAAACTATCATCTATCCGATTGGATCTAGAGCACACACTAACCATCTCTCACTTGCACTAGAGCCAATCACCTATGTATCTAATACCAAGTGACTAAGCATGACCATCATGCTTCTGCTATGGCAGGTCTTTAGTGAACGGATGGGCAATATATTATTCGTGAGGACTCGTTCTATCTAATATCATTCCTCCCATTGATTTTCTTATCATATAATTTTTCTGAGTACATGTTTGGACCTCTGATAAGACCTTGGTTCCTTGGCTTGCGCAATAGATCCATTGTTATCACAATACAAGAGTATTGGATTAACAATGCTTGGAACCACTCCAAGTTCAGTGATGAACTTTTTGATCCAAACTATTTCTTTAGCTGCATCTGATGCTGCAATGTACTCGGCTTAGTTGTAGAGTCGGCAGTCATCTCCTGCTTGGAACTCTTCCAGCTAACTGCACCATCATTGAGTGTAAACACATAGCCTGATTGTGATTTATAATCATCTCTATCTGACTGAAAACTAGAATCCATATAACCCCAAACTATAAGATTGGGTCCTCCAAAAATCAAAGCATATCGTTAGTCCTTCGCAAGTACTTAAGGATATTCTTGCCATCCAATGTTTCTCACTAGGGTTTGCCTGATATCTACTCATGATACTCAAGGCATAAGAAACATCAAGCCTTGTACATAGCATCGCATACATAATGGATTCAATTGCTGATGCGTATGGTATCCTATCCATACTCTGTTTCCTCTTGGGTCTTAGGACTCATATCCTTGGAGAGATGTACCCCATGCAACATTGGCAGGAATCCCTTCTTGAATTCCTCCATGCTAAACCGCTTTAGCATCTTATCTATGTACGTGGATTGGGTCAATCCAAGCAACCTTCTAAATCTATCTCTATAGATCTTTATACCTGGTATATAGGCTGCTTTTCCCAAATCCTTCATAAAGAATTTACTTGACAACCAATCCTTCACTTCTTTAAGGAAGCATACATTGTTTCATATTAATAATATGTCATCCATATATAATATCAAGAAACATATCACTCCCGCTAACATTCTTATACACACATGGATCATCCTCATTTTTGATGAAATCAAACTCTTTGATTGTCACATCAAATCGGATGTTCCAACTTCTAGAGGCTTGCTTAATCCATAAATAGACCTTTGTAGATTATACACATTTTTAGGATCTATGGATTCAAAACCCTCTAGTTGTGTCATATACACATCCTCCTCTAAATTTTCATTTAGGAAGGCGGTTTTGACATCTATCTGCCAGATCTCCTAGTTAAAATATGCTGCTATTGCAAGCAAAATCCTTATGGACTTATGCATGACCACGGATGGAAAAGTTTCATCAAAGTTAATACCTTGTCTTTGCTTATAACCTTTTGCAACTAGCCTTGCCTTATAGGTAATCGCATTACCATCCATGTCGGTCTTCTTCTTGAAAACCCATTTGCACCCAATGGGTTTTACCCTTTCAGGTGGATCAACCAAGGTTCATACTTAGTTGTCATACATAGAGTCCATTTCAGATTTCATGGCCTCAAGCCATCTCTTGGAGTTAATGTCAGACGTTGCCTTCTTGTAGTTGGTAGGCTCATCATCCTCTATAAGAAATGCATATCTCTTAGGGATGTGAATTATCCTACTAGATCTACATAGCTGGTGTGTACTTGGAGCTACTTATTGCTTTACCTCTCCTGATGAGACTCATGCAACGACTACCTGAATGTGGGTTGAGTCTCCAACTTAACTCTCACTGCATTCGGCATGTGCTCCATTCCATCTAATCGGTCTTTATCAATTTGTGGTTCTTGAGCTTCACTAAGTTCAATCATACTCCCACTATCCTTTGAAATTATCTCATTTTCTAAAAATGAAGCATTTCTCAAGACAACACCTTTTGCTCGAGAGGATGGTAGAAGTAATATCCTTTTATTTGTTTTGGATATCCCATAAAATTGCATTTATCAGATCTAGCTTCAAGCTTATCCGATTCATTACGCTTCACATAAGCGTAAAGCCCTAAACCCTTAAATAATTAAGAGATGGTTTCTTTCCATACCATATCTCATATGGAGTGGTGTTGACCAATTTAGATGGAACTCAGTTTAGGATATATTCGGCAGTATCTGGCGCATAACCCCAAAATATTTTTGGAAGATCTGCAATGCTCATCATAGAATGTACCATATCTAATAGTGTACAATTTCTTCTTTCTGACACACCATTGTACTGTGGTGTACTAAAAGGAATCCATTAAGGAAGAATCTCATTTCCTTCAAATAATCTACGAACTGATGGCTCAAGTATACACCACCTCGATCTGATCGAAGTATCGAATACTTTTGCCAGTTTATTTTTCTACTTCACATCTGAATTCTTTGAACTTTTCAAAGGCTTCAGATTTGTGCTTCATCAGATACACATAACTATCTAATATGGTCATCTATGAATATGATGAAATAAGAAAAACCTCTTATGGCATGAATGTTGATGGGTCCACATACATCCGAATGTACTAAACCCAAACATTTAGTTGCTGCTCACCTTTTTCGGTAAAAGGTGACTTGGTCATCTTGCCAAGTAAACATGACTCGCATTCCTCAATGATTCCCAATCGAATGAGCCTAAGTATCCATCCTATATAACTTGGTTAAACGCTTTTCATTTACATGGCCTAAACGACAATGCCATAGAGTCCCTAGTATTATTTGATTTTAATCTTTTTGATTCAATATTGAGAATAGGGGCTTAAAGATTAAGAACATAAATTTCGTTGAACAATTCAACAGAACCAAAGAAAAGTTTATTTCAAAAAATAGAAATACCTTTATTTCCAATTTCAAATGAATACCCATCCATTACTAAACATAAATGGATATAATATTCTTTGTTATGTTCAGAACATAGTAACAATTACTAAGTTCAATTACAAGCCCTGTGAGCAAAGATAAAGAACAAATTCCTACGGGTAATGTAACAACCTTTGTTCCATTTTCCTTCATAGGATCACTTCATTTTTCCCCAATCTTCTACTATTTCTTCATATCCATATTAATACAATATGAGACCACAACTGGTATCCAATACCCAAGTGGAATAAGAAGTAATAAAAGAAAACACTCAATTATGTATGGACCTAATGTAGAAGCATCAGCATGCTTCTTTTCTTTTAAACTTGCCAAATAAGCCATGTAGTTACGCTTCTAGTGCCCATCCTTGCCACAAAGTGATATTTTTCTTGGCTATATTCCTTAGCCAATCAGGAAAAATTGGGTCCGGTCAGCTTGTTGGACTTTAGGTTACCTCTAAGGTTAATGTTCACACTCATGGTGTCTCTTACAACTGTGAAGAAAATAGAACGAGTCAATTATTATGAATGCAAATCATCGATTTAATATGGTAAATTTAAAATTTTTAATTAAATCGATTACTCCCACTATTTTAGAGCTCATAGCCCTCTCTATTAATCTCAATTTATCAAATAATTTTCTAGTGGGCTAGGACCCTCAATTGACTTACCTTGACCTTGGCTATAGCACAACAAATCTTAGTAAGCCAAATTAGGTAGATTTTTATCAATCATCAAATGTGACTCTTAGATCATTTACGGGACATTGCCTTGTCAATCACATCTGAGTGATCACCCTAAACATTGTCTATAGATAGACTGACCCTGACTATGGCCTTATGCCAGCTAACCTAGTTAAGTCAACCCATTGTTCCCCAATCAACTCCTCATAGGTTCACTTGATCTTGGCTATGGCACAACAAATCTCATGCCCTAATTGATT
>UESW01003841.1:1255791-1277556 GCA_900491605.1 Calamus simplicifolius | reverse complement strand
CTGGGTTCCAATAGTCCTGAAATTCCCATACATGCTAAATCAGTCATGACTCTAAGAAGTGGAAGAACGTTGAACCCACCTGAACCAACCCAGAAATTAGAAGTGGCTGAACCGAAAAAGAGAAGAAATGAAGAAGAAAAGGAATGCAATGATCAAGCAATCACACCTAAAGCCCCATTCCCTAGTGCTTTAATCTCCTTTCTTTGGACAAGAAGAATATAAAAATGAATGATGCTTGAGTTATTTAAGCAAGTCCAAATAAACTTACCTCTTCTCGATGCTATCAAGCAAGTTCCAGCTTATGGCAAATTTCTAAGGATCTATGTACATAAAAACGGAAAGCCAAGACACAAATACCAAAAAAGATCCAGTTGACTGAGCAAGCCAGCTCAGTTGTTCAGCAAATAACCCCGCCCAAACTAAAAGATCATGGTACCCCAATTATATCATGTGTAATAGGGAACTTCACAATCAAAAAGTATTACTAGATTTGGGTGCGAGTGTAACCTTCTCCCACGTTCAATGTATGAGTTATTCAAATTCGGAGAGTTGAAACCCATGACAATAACACTACAATTGGAAGATAGATCAGTCAAAGTTCCTCGTGGAATATTAGAAGATGTATTAGTGAAGGTAGATGAATTTTATTTTTCTGTCGACTTCCTTGTGTTAGATATGGAATATAGTGGTAATCCTAACCAAATTCCCATCATTTTTGGAAGACATTTTTTGGCTACCGCTAATGCATGTATAAATTGTTGAACGGGTATGATGGATGTATCTTTCGGAAATAAGAAGATGAGATTAAATATTTTTAATGCTTTTCAAGGACCACCTGTGTATGATTTAAATGAAGTAACATGATCGAAGAAGTTGTAGATAAGAAATTTCAAAGTTTGCTTGATTCAGATCTTTTACAAACATCTTACACATTTTGGAATAGATGACTTTGATATTGATGAGTACACCAAAGAGATAAACATGTTATTAGAACCACCTAAGTTTGATACCATCCCTCCTTGGACTATAAAATATGAACCACTTCCAACTAAACAAGCCCTTTAATACCATCCTTGGAAGAACCACCCTGACTAGAATTGAAACCTCTTCCTGCTGACTTAAAATATTCATTCCTTGTACCCAATGATACCCTTCCGATAATCATTCCATTTACCCTAACCTCTAAGCAAAAAGATAAATTGGTAGATGTACTTATAGAACATAAAAAGGCAATTGGATGGACAATAGCTGATCTTAAGGGAATTGACCCTTCTATTTGCATGCACCACATTCATAGTGAAATTGAAACCAAACCACATAAAGACATGCAACGGAGGCTAAATACGAATATGAGGGATGTTGTTAAGAAAGAAGTAGTAAAATGGCCTGATGCTGGTATCATTTATCCAATTTCAGATAGTCAATGGGTTAGTTCAATCCAAGTAGTACCTAAAAAGTCGGGTATTACCGTGATTAAAATGAAAAGGGCGAATCAATTCTTACTCGCACATCAACTAGTTAGAGAGTGTGTATAGATTATCGAAAGTTGAATGCCGTAACTAGGAAAGACCACTTCCCTTTGCCTTTTATCGACCAACTTCTAGAATGGCTAGCGGGACAAAGTTTTTTTTGTTTCTTAGATGAATATTAGGATACAATCAGGTCTCAGTATTTCCTACAGATCAAGAAAAGACCACCTTCACCTGTCCCTTTGGAACATTTGCCTTTAGACGCATATCATTTGGTCTTTGTAATGCACTAGCCACTTTTCAATGATGTATGTTGGCCATATTTTTGATATGATTGGTCAATTTTGAAAATATTTATGGATGATTTTTTCAGTTTTTGGTGCTTCATTTGATAGCTGCCTCGAGAACTTGACTAAGGTACTGAAATGATGTATGGAAATGAATTTAGTCCTAAGTTTGGAGAAGAGCCATTTTATAGTTCGTGAGGGAATTGTGCTCGAACACATTATTTTAGAGAGGAATTGAGGTTGATAAAGCCAAGGTTGAATTAATCTCAAATCTACCACCCCCCAACCTCAGTTAAACAAGCACAATTTTTCCTTGGCCATGCTGGTTTTTACAGATGCTTCATCAAGGATTTCAGTAAAATTTCTCGACCCTTGTGTAATTTGCTGGCCAAAGATAGTTCTTTTAATTTTGATGAAGATTGTCTAACAGCCTATAACATCCTGCGAACTGCTTTGACCACTGCACCAATTATCAAGCCCCTAGATTGGACCATACCTTTCGAAATCATGTGTGATGCTTCTGATTATACTGTAGGGGCAGTTCTAGGATAGAAACTCAATCGAAAACCCCATGTAATTTATTATGCTAGCAAAACTCTTTCAGATGCACAAATGAACTATACTACCATTGAAAAAGAATTACTAGCAGTCATGTTCGCCCTAGAAAAATTTTGATCATATCTGTTAGGGTCAAAGGTCTTAGTTTACTATGATCATGCAGCATTAAGGCATTTGTTATCAAAAAAGGATACAAAACCTAGATTGATTAGATGAATCCTTCTACTACAGGTATTGACTTAGAAATCTTAGATAAAAAGGGTTCCGAAAATATAGCAGATCATATCTCTAGAATCTCAGTGGAATATAACAAAGAAATAATTAGAGATAAGTTTTCTGATGAGTAACTATTCTCAATTTCCCATAGCAATCTTCTCTGGTTTGCCCACATTGTGAATTATTTGGCAATAGAAAAAGTACCTTCCCACTGGATAAAATAAGAAAAATAGATTTTCTCATAAATCAAATATTACTTTTGGGAAGATCCTGAATTATTTAAGTACTGTTCGGATCAGGTGATTAGGTGATGTGTCCCCAAAGCGAATTCAAAAGCATACTTAACTTTTGTCATTCTCTGCCTGTGGGGAACATTTTAGTGGAAGAAAAACTGTAGCAAAGGTACTGCAAAGTGGGTTCTATTGGCCAACTCTTTTTAAAGATGCACACGAATTTGACAGTAATTGTCTTCAATGTCAACAAACAAGAAATATTTCTAAAAAGATATGATGCCCCTAAACCTTATCTTGGTTGTAGAAATTTTTGATGTATGGGGTATTGATTTTATGGGCCCATTTCCTTCTTCTTTGGATTTGAATACATTCTAGTGGCAGTTGATTATGTGTCAAATGGATTGAAGCCATGGCAACTCGAACCAATGACCATAAAGTTGTAATCAAGTTTATTCGCTACATCCTTAGTCTTTTTGGATGTCCAAGGGCTATAATTAGTGATGGGGGTACACATTTCACGAATAGACACTTTGAAGGTTTAATGAACAAATATGAAATTACTCATAAGGTAGCTACACCTTATCATCCCCAAACTAGTGGCCAAGTTAAAATATCAAATAGAGAAATTAAACATATCCTTAAGAAAACGGTGAGACCCGATAGGAAAAATTGGTCAGAATGTTTGGATGATGCATTATGGGCTTATCATACTGCATTTAAAACTTCCATAGGAATGTCTCCTTACTGGCTCATATTTGGAAAGGCCTGCCATTTACCAGTAGAATTGGAACACCGTGCATTTTGGGCCATCAAGCAATTTAATTATGATATGAAAAGGCAGGTTTACTAGAAAACTTCAATTGAATGAGTTAGAAGAGCTACAAAATGATGCATATGAGAGCTCAAAAATTTATAAAGAACGAACCAAAGCATATCATGACAAATTTATTAATAGAAAAACTTTTGAACTAAATCAAAAAGTATGGCTTTACAATTCAATATTACATCTTTTCTCTGAAAAACTTCGTTCACGATGGAATGGACCTTTTATAGTAACTCAAGTATTTCCCCATGGGGCGATAGAACTCAAAGATCCTAAGCAAGGAATATTTTAAGGTAAACGGTCAACGTTTGAAACCATATATAGAAGAAATTAATGATGGAGAAGTTGTTGAATCAATTGATCCTGTGAACCCAATACTATCATAATGAGTAGCATAGTCTGGCTGAAATTTTAAACTTAGCGCTCTTGGGAGGCAACCCAATTTAGCAGTTATTTTTAACTTTCTGATTTCTTAGTATGACCAGAGAAGAGCAACAAAAGTAGATCGAAAGAAGATGGCAACAATGAAACCTCCAACCTTCAAATACTCGATCAGGTAGTATCTTTCCTTGAAATTAATTTTCTTCCATTAGGGATAATGAAAATTAAGTGGAGGGGGTAGAATAAGTAAATCCTCGAGTAAAACTATAATCAGTATTTGTGTACCAAATTTTGTCTCGATTTGAAGTTAATCAAGCATTCTAATCATCAATGAATGATCAACGGTTAGATTATTTTAGAGATACTGAGGAACAAATTATTAAGGAAACCTAATAAAAGATAGGGTTTAGCCCACAAAAATTTTTAGAGTAATTTCAGACCCTCCTGACCACTGATCTTAATAGTACAATCTACTTAATAAGGGTATGGATGAAAATATCAAAAAAAAGAAAAGAAAAAGTCTCTTTTAAAGTTAATAAATTAGGTTTTTAGCATCTTTCACTAAGTAACCGGGCCTCGTCACCTAAGCAAATGATGTTTGTTCGCGTAAAAAGGTGAGAATGTGAAAGAACCTAAGTAAAGTCAGTCCTACCTGAAGCCTTTTTGACTCGAGTCAGTAAGTCCAAAGGCTGTTTTACACTAATGCCCTAAAACCAATTGGTTTGGGAGCCATTGGCCTAAAGCTCACTACAAGGGTCAATTAGAAAGCAAGGGGTTAGGACATTGCACTAACTTTACACATAAATAAATAAATAAATAAGGAGACTAAATTATAAAAAGACACTACATCCAACCCAAATTAAGTTAGAGAACTTAAACAGAGAAGTGAAAAGTTCTATAAATTCTTATGGGCTACACTCTATCACTAAATGGATAAACTTGATAATCCGATGAAGCACCTCTCTTATGATCTAACTGAAAATCTTTTGATTTTAGAATTGTAAGATAACTATCAATTCTTGAACTAGCTTGGTACATATTTCTAGATTCTTTATTTACTTAAGGATGAGTAAAATTCAAGTTGGAGGGAGTGATAAACACACAAATAATCATCATAAACCTATTAATTAATAAGTCAAAGTACCTATTATTATTTAATATTTAAATATTTTATATAATATTTTAGGTAAAACCTTATCAACTTAAAGAGCTCAATTTTAGGAGTCCAACGACTTAAACGGCACTCAAATCGGACTTAAAATGAGCTCGAAATTAAATTTACAAGGATTTATCTTTATCTCCACGCATCTCAAAGCAAACTCGGAAAACCAATTGCCGAGTTCAATCGCAGATTTCACATATTCATTTTTCTTCTGATTTTTCTTCTCTTCCTATCCCATCACTCCACCAACCAATCAGGGAATAAATTAGATTGAAGACTTTCAAATTGAAAGGAGAATCGTCCATTATCTCTCCGAAATCTCTTCATGTTTCGTTCGGATGCCAAATCGGGAAAGAATTCAAATTTGGAAGGAAATCAGCGCATTCTCCGTATTCATGAAACATGAAAGAAACCGAGCATCTGATATGGACGTTCATGATCTCTCCGCATCTCCTCCGTGTTCATGGATCAAGCAAACAAATTGTCCGCATTCGTTCGGGCTTGGAATCAGATATGAACAGTTAGGAAGCCGCGTCTGGTATGGAAACAGAGAGGCATGATCTCTCCGTGATTTCTCTGCATTCTCTTTGCGTCCTCTCCGCATATGAGCATCTAAATAGTTTTGGCTAGGCAAATGTGAGAGAAATCCTGAACAGAGAAAGAAGGAGAGACATTCATGAGGCGAAAGACGTTCCCTCAGTTCAAAGTTCTGATGGGTTGCGCTAATCTGATTCAGGAAGCATGGATCCTGGGAAGTTCGGTGCCTTCTTGATGTCATTTCCTTCTTGATGTAAGGGAAGAAGAATTTTTTTAGTTGTAATTTTTATGTATTTGGATGCTTTACAATAAAATATTTATTTATGTTTAGTTTTTAGTGAATTCTTTTTAAGTGAAAATAATTCTTGACTGGTCTATTCTTAAAAGGGACATGCCGTGATCTACGGGCACGGTCGTGCTCTCATAAGATAGATCATATCTTAATTATTCTTATTATCTATTTATTTAAATTCCTAATTACATAATTTTAATTCAATATAACCACTAAAGTCCCCGTGGATTCGATCCCTTACTCTCGCTATCTATTAGTGAAATTAAGGTATTTTAATCATTGTGCTACGACACGCATCATTGACCTTAAGGATGACCTAGTCAACACTTTGTCCAAGATAATTCTTTGATCAAATCAACTCTTTGATTAAGTCAAAGAATCCATGATTATAGATCATGAGTGGCCTCTAGCAAAGCATCATGACCACCCAAGTGTTAAGGGTTTTGTTGACGTGGTCATCAACACCTGTCCATGAACGGTTAACATATGATTCAATCCTTTCGTCACATTTCTCAGATTAATCAGTGGTATAGAATGTGTCAACCATGAAATTGATCTTTATTTACTTGATCTCAAAAAAATTGACTCATATGAATTAGAACTTCGAAACCATTTCGAATTCCAACTCAACGTTGCAAGGATTTAATAGTCAATTTAATCCATCAAGTGGCCATGGGATATAACCCTTTCTATCAAGGGAGACGAATCTTGTCTTGATCAAACACCACCTTTATGTGCTTCATGTCATACCCAATCGACGTTTGCATGTCGTCAACGCATGACATTCCACATATGAGGTGTAATGAAGATATCAAGTCAAAGGATCACTCGCACCAGAGATCAACCATCGACATGATATAGAATATCCATATGGGATCTCGGTGGGTCATTCAATACATCGTTACAATAACGAATATCCATACAACTATCCAAGTATCTCTATACTTCAACTTGCGAGATCAGTTGCTCACCACAAGGGTAAAGATATGCAATGTGTGCTAGTCTCATCGACATTTGACAGTGTCCAATCTTGTCTACGCATTGACTAGGGAAGTTTAAAGAATCGAACCATAATGTGCAATTTTGGATCTTACAATTCGTAATCTCTATTACAAATTTTATATGCATAGTTCACATTTTTTGGACTTTATCTTGTAGATAAAATATATCTAATATATATATATATATATATATATAAGAAAAAAATACCTGGATAGATAAAGAAACCAATAATATTTGATTTGCATTCATAAAGAAATGTGTATAAACTATCATCTAATCCGATTGGATTTAGAGCACACACTAACAATCTCTCACTTGCACTAGAGCCAATCACCTATGTATCTAATACCAAGTGACTAAACATGACCATCATGCTTCTGCTACGGCATGACTTTAGTGAATGGATCGGCAATATTGTTGTATGTGGGGACTCGTTCTATCTAATATCATTCATTCCATTGATTTTCTTAATCACATGATTTTTTTGAGTACATGTTTGGACCTCTGATAAGACCTTGGTTCCTTGGCTTGCGCAATAGCTCCATTGTTATCATAACACAAGAGTATTGGATTAACAATACTTGGAACCACTCCAAGTTCAGCGATGAACTTTTTGATCCAAACTGTTTCTTTAGCTGCATCTGATGCTGCAATGTACTTGGCTTAGTTGTAGAGTCGGCAGTCATCTCCTGCTTGGAACTCTTCCAGCTGACTGCACCACCATTGAGTGTAAACACATAGCTTGATTGTGATTTATAATCATCTCTATCAGACTGAAAACTAGAATCCATATAACCTCAAACTATAAGATCGGGTCCTCCATAAATCAAGAGTATATCCTTAGTCCTTCACAAGTACTTAAGGATATTCTTGCCATCCAATGTTTCTCACTAGGGTTTGCCTGATATCTACTCATGATACTCAAGGAATAAGAAACATCAAGCCTCGTACATATCATCGCATACATAATGGATTCAATTGCTGATGCGTATGGTATCCTATCCATATACTCTCTTTCCTCTTGGGTCTTAGGACTCATATCCTTGGAGAGATGTACCCCATACGACATTGGCAGGAATCCCTTCTTGGATTTCTCCTAAACCACTTTAGCATCTTATCTATGTACGTGAATTGGGTCAATCTAAGCAACCTTCTAGATATATCTCTATAGATCTTTATACCTAGCATATAGGCTGCTTCTCCCAAATCCTTCATGGAGAATTTACCTGACAACCAATCCTTCACTTCTTTAAGGAAGGATACATTGTTTCCTATTAATAATATGTCATCCAAATATAATATCAAGAAAACAATATCACTCCCCTAACCTTCTTGTACACACATGGATCATTCTCATTTTTGATGAAATCAAACTCTTTGATTGTCACATCAAATCGGATGTTCTAACTTCTAGAGGCTTGCTTAAGTCCATAAATAGACCTTTGTAGCTTACACACTTTTTTAGGATTTATGGATTCAAAACCCTCTTGTTGTGTCATATACCACATCCTCCTCTAAATTTTCATTTAGGAAGGCGGTCTTAACATCTATTTTCCAGATCTCATAGTCAAAATATGCTGCTATTGCAAGCAAAATCCTTATGGACTTATGCATGACTACGGATGAAAAGGTTTTATCAAAGTCAACACCTTGTCTTTGCTTATATCCTTTTGCAACTAGCCTTGCCTTATAGGTAATCACATTACCATCCATGTCGGTCTTCTTCTTGAAAACTCATTTGCACCCAATAGGTTTTACCCCTTGAGGTGGATCAACCAAGGTTCATACCTAGTTGTCATACATAGAGTCCATTTCAGATTTTATGGCCTCAAGCTATCTCTTGGAGTTAATGTCAGACATTGCCTTCTTGTAGTTGGTAGGCTCATCATCCTATATAAGAAATGCATATCTCTTAGGGATGTGAATTGTCCTACTAGATCTACGTAGCTGTTGTGTACTTGGAGCTACTTGTTACTTTACCTCTCCTGATAGAGACTTATGCAATGACTGCCTGAATGTGGCTTGAGTCTCCAACTTAACTCTCACTGCATTCGGCATGTGCTCCATTCCATCTAATCTCTTAGAGAGAGAAAAGACATGTTAGAGAGAGAAAGCGAGTGTTAGGCATCCGAGAGAGAAAAAGGAGTTAGGTATGTCTTACGAAGGGGGTGTATCTCTCCTTTTTTATACATGAAAAGAAGGTTGTGTGGTTACATAAAAAGGGGGATTTTGTTTCAACCACCTAATCATTCAACCATATCAAGCTGATAACAAATTATCCTAACAAATTTAGGATATTTGTTATAACAAATTATCCTGATAAATTTAGAATATTTGTTATCATGATAATGTTAGGATTACAACCACCAAACCACATCACTAAAAAATAGGAAATTGGTTATCCCATGAAACCAACGTCGCAACCTTGGATTGGCTTCATGATGATGTCCCAAATCATGGGTGTTTTCTCCTCCATGACGTGGAGATGTGTCATGTCATCACATGGGCATGGATCCATCCTCCATGTGGCTCGATCTCAGCCCTCAGTTCAATTGGGTTTCTACAAATCAAATTATACCATCATATGGACCCAATTAATACCACATTATTAATCTCAATTAATCTAAGCCATCCATATCAAGGATCAATCCTAATTGAGTATCCAATTAATGAATTTTATATGTACATAACACGTACAAAAGGTCTCTCTCTTGAACACAAAATTCTTTTCTCTATGATGAATTCTATTCATTAATTTCATGTTCTGTCATTAAGATTGAGTCAAACCCAATCCTAATTAATTGGTCATCTAATTGAATTAAGTCCAACTTAATTTTCATTTTAACATTATCCAAAATCTTCTTAATGCGTATGACTCATTAGGACCCTTGACACGTTAGTAATAATCATGTCCCTAATATTGACCTTAAGGATGACCTAGTCGACACTTTGTCCAAGACAATTCTTTGATCAAATCAACTCTTTGATTAAGTCAAAGAATCCATGATTATAGATCATGAGTGGCCTCTAGCAAAGCATCATGACCACCCAAGTGTTAAGGGTTTTGTTGACGTAGTCATCACACCTGTCCATGAACGGTTAACGTATGATTCAATCCTTTCGTCACATTTCTCAGATCAATCAGTGGTATAGAATGTGTTAACCATGTAATTGATCTTTATTTACTTGATCTCAAAAAAATTGACTCATATGAATTAGAACTTCGAAACCATTTCGAATTCCAACTCAACGTTGCAAGGATTTAATAGTCAATTTAATCCATCAAGTGGCCATGGGATATAACCCTTTCTATCAAGGAAGACAAATCTTGTCTTGATCAAACACCATCTTTATGTGCTTCATGTCATACCCAATTGACGTTTGCATGTCGTCAAAGCATGACATTCCACATATGAGATGTAATGAAGATCTCAAGTCAAAGGATCACTCACACCAGAGATCAACTATCAACACTATATAGAATATCCATATGGGATCTCTGTGCGGGTCATCCAATGCATCGTTACAATAATGAACATCCACACACCTATCCAAGTATCTTCATACTTCAGCTTGCGAGATCAGCTGCTCACCACAAATGTAAAGATATGCAATGTGTGCTAGTCTCATCGGCGTTTGACAGTGTCCAATCCTGTCTACTCATTGACTAGGGAAGTTTAAAAAATCGAACCATAATGTGCAATTTTGGATATCACAATTTGTAATCTCTATTACAAATTTCATATGCACAGTTCACATTCGTTTGGACTTTATCTCATAGATAAAATATATATATATACATACATATATATATATATATATACCTTGATAGATAAAGAAACCAATAATATTTGATTTGCATTCATAAAGAAATGTGTATAAACTATCATCTAATCCGATTGGATTTAGAGCACACACTAACAATCTCTCACTTGCACTAGAGCCAATCACCTATGTATCTAATACCAAGTAACTAAGCATGACCATCATGCTTCTGCTACGGTAGGACTTTAGTGAACAGATCGGCAATATTGTAGTCCGTAGGGACTCATTCTATCTAATATCATTCCTCCCATTGATTTTCTTAATCACATGATTTTTCTGAGTACATGTTTGCACATTTGATAAGACCTTGGTTACTTGGCTTGCGCAATAGCTCAATTGTTATCACAATACAAGAGTATTGGATTAACAATACTTGGAACCACTCCAAGTTCAGTAATGAACTATTTGATCCAAACTATTTCTTTAGTTGCATCTGATGCTGCGATGTACTCGGCTTAGTTGTAGAGTCGGCAGTCATCTCCTGCTTGGAACTCTTCCAGCTGACTGCACCACCATTGAGTGTAAACACAGCCTGATTGTGATTTATAATCATCTCTATTAGACTGAAAACTAGAATCCATATAACCCCAAATTATAAGATTGGATCCTCCATAAATCAAGAGCATATCCTTAGTCCTTCGTAAGTACTTAAGGATAGCCATCCAATGTTTCTCAGTTGGGTTTGCCTGATATCTACTCGTGATACTCAAGGCATAAGAAACATCAAGCCTCATACATAGCATCGCCTACATAATGGATTCAATTGCTGATGCGTATGGTATCCTATCCATATGCTCTCTTTCCTCTTGGGTCTTAGGACTCATATCCTTGGAGAGATGTACCCCATGCGACATTGGAAAGAATCCCTTCTTGGATTCCTCCATGCTAAACTGCTTTAGCATCTTATCTATGTACGTGAATTGGGTCAATCCAAGCAACCTTCTAAATCTATCTCTATAGATCTTTATACCTAGTATATAGACTGCTTCTCCCAAATCCTTCATGGAGAATTTACCTAACAACCAATCCTTCACTTCTTTAAGGAAGATACATTGTTTCCTATTAATAATATGTCATCCATATATATATCAAGAAAACAATATCGCTCTCACTAACCTTCTTGTACACACATAGATCATCCTCATTTTTGATGAAATCAAACTCTTTGATTGTCACATCAAATCGGATGTTCCAACTTCTTGAGGCTTGCTTAAGTCCATAAATAGACCTTTGTAGCTTACACACTTTTTTAGGATCTATGGATTCAAAACCCTCTGGTTGTGTCATATACACATCCTCTTTTAAATTTTTATTTAGGAAGGCGGTCTTGACATATATCTGCCAGATCTCATAGTCAAAATATGCTGCTATTGCAAGCAAAATCCTTATGGACTTATGCATGACTATGGATGAAAAGGTTTCATCAAAGTCAACACCTTATCTTTGCTTATAACCTTTTGCAACTAGCCTTACCTTATAGGTAATCACATTGCCATCTATGTCGTTCTTCTTCTTGAAAACCCATTTGCACCCAATGGGTTTTATCCCTTCAGGTGGATCAACCAAGGTTCATACCTAGTTGTCATACATGGAGTCCATTTCAGATTTCATGGCCTTAAGCCATCTCTTGGAATTAATGTCACACATTGCCTTCTTGTAGTTGGTAGGCTCACCATCCTCTATAAGAAATGCATATCTCTTAGGGATGTGAATTATCCTACTAGATCTACGTAGCTGGTGTGTACTTGGAGGTACTTGTTGCTTTACCTCTCCTGATAGAGACTCATGCAATGACTGCCTGAATGTGGGTTGAGTCTCCAACTTAACTCATTGCATTCTTCATGTGCTCCATTCCATCTAATCGGTCTTTATCCATTTATGGTTCTTGAGCTTCACTAAGTTCAATCATACTCCCACTATCATTTGAAATTATCTCATTTTCTAAAAATGAAGCGTTTCTTGAGACAAACACCTTTTGCTCGAGAGGGTGGTAGAAGTAATATCCTTTTGTCTGTTTTGGATATCCCATAAAATTGCATTAATCAGATCTAGCTTCAAGCTTGTCGATTCATTACGCTTCACATAAGCGTAAAGCCCCAAACCCTTAAATAATTAAGGGATGGTTTCATTCCATACCATATCTCATATGGAGTGGAGTTGACCGATTTAGATGGAACCCGATTTAGGGTATATTCGGCAGTATCTGGCGCATAACCCCAAAATATTTTGAAAGATATGCAAGGCTCATCATCGAATGTACCATATATAATAATGTACAATTTCTCCATTCTGACACACCATTGTACTGTGGTGTACTTGAAGGAATCCATTGAGGAAGAATCTCATTCTTCTTCAAATAATCTACGAACTGATGGCTCAAGTATACACCATCTCGATATGATCGAAGTATCTCAATACTTTTGCCAATTTATTTTTCTACTTCACATCTGAATTCTTTGAACTTTTCAAAGGCTTCAGATTTGTGCTTCATCAGATACACATAACTATATCTACTATGATCATCTATGAATGTAATGTAATAAGAAAAACCTCTTATGACATGAATGTTGATGGGTCCATATACATTCAAATGTACTAAACCCAAACATTCAGTTGCTGCTCACCTTTTCCGGTAAAAGGTGACTTGGTCATCTTGCCAAGTAAACATGACTCGCATTCCTCAAACGATTCCCAATCGAATGAGCCCAAGTATTCATCCATATGTAACTTAGTTAAACACTTTTCATTTACATGGCCTAGACGATAATGCCATAGAGTTCCTAGTATTATTTGATTTTAATCTTTTTGATTTAATATTGAGAATAGAGGCTTAAAGATTAAGAAGATAAATTCCGTTGAACAATTCAATAAAACCAAAGAACAGTTCATTTCAAAAGATAGAAATACATTTATTTACAATTTCAAATGAATATCCATCCATTACTAAATATGAAATGGATATATATTCTTTGTTATGTTTAGAACATAGTAACAATTACTAAGTTCAATTACAAGCCCTGTGGGCAAAGATAAAGAACAAATTCCTATGGCTAATGTAACAACCTTTGTTCCATTTCCTATTTGTAGGATCACTTCATCTTTCCTCAATCTTCTACTATTTCTTATCATCTCCATATTAATACAAATTTGAGACCCACAACCGATATCCAATACCTAAGTGGAATAAGAAGTAATAGAAGAAAACACTCAATTATGTATGCATTTGATGTAGAAGCATCAGTATGCTTCTTTTTTTTAGACTTGCCAAATGAGCCCTGCAGTTACGTTTCTATGCCCATCCTTGCCACAAAAGTAACATTTTTTCTTGGCATATTCTTTAGCCAATCAGAAAAATTGGGTCCGATCAGCTTGTTGGACTTTAGGTTACCTCTAAGGTTAATGTTTATCATGGTGTCTCTTACAACTTGAAGAAAATAGAACGAGTCAATTATTATGAAAGCAAATCATCGATTTAATATGGTAATTTCAAAATTTTTAAATTAAATCAATTACTCCCACTATTTTATAGAGCTCAATAGCCTTCTCTATTAATTTCAAAAAATTATTAAATAATTTTCTAGTGGGCTAGGACCCTCAAATTGACTTACCTTGACCTTAGCTATAGCACAACAAATCTTAGTAAGCCAAATTAGTATATTTTTATCAATCACATCAAATGTAACTCCTAGATTATTTAGGGGATATTGCCTTGTCAATCACATCTGATGTGATCACCCTAAACATTGCATATAGATTAGACTGACCCTGACTTTGGCCAATTATGCCAGCTAACCTAGTTAAGTCAACCCATTGTTCCCCAATCAACTCCTCATAGATTCACTTGATCTTGATTATGGCACAACAAATCTCATGCCCTAATGATTTTGTATCATGTGAATCATGGAAGGCTAATGACTTAATATTTGTGAAGGGATTTAGCGCATCTAGGTCTTATATGCATGTACAACATTTGTATCATGCTAGGTTACATATCCTATATGTGAATTTTAGATTAATTTCAATTAACCTAAATTTCATAAGATCCAATCTTATAATTGGGACTCATAATGAAATTAGGATCCTGATCACTATCTAGTTTAGGAATCCTAATCATGTGACCAAATCAATTGCTACCATCCTGATTAACCTTAATTGATCTCATCAATTAAGAGCTTTTCTTAACAATGGCCAGATCAGCTGATCATGGGTCCTATTTAGCATACCCTTCGATCCCATTGTATGGGTTTTTCTAGGCAGCAAACGAAACAATTAAAAACCATGATCGCATCTTTCCAGACACCAATGTAGTTGTTGGCCCAGATGACAACCCAAGAGGGGGATGAATTGGGTTCTTTAAAAATTTAGCCTTTTAAAAATTGTTTGCTTAAGAAGAATAAAAGCAATGCAATGTAAATACAAAGTACAGTGAATAAAACAGAGATAGAGATAGAGTCAATGGAAGCACGGCAAACACAAAGATTTTATAGTGGTTCGGTGTATCCAACACCTACGTCCACTCCCAAGATTCACTTGGGTCCACACTATAATCTTCCTTGATTACAGTCGAGTTGTTTTACAAGCTCACAACTCAAACTTGTTGTTTTCTCGGGATCACAACGAACCCAGCCGGTTTTCCGGGCTCACCAGCACAAAAACCCTAACACAAGCTATACCAAGCTTGTACTGAGGTAAGACTACCTCCACTAGTTCAATCCCCAGATTGAACTAGACACAAACAAAGGAAATATTATTTTCAAGTACACAGCTCCTCAATGAGCAGATAATCAAATAAAGAACAAAGTTTAGAAAAGCCTGATTTGTAGTTGGTTGGCTTTTGAGCTTTTCTTCTTTTCTTCTTTTCCTCAACTCCTTGAAGTGTAGAATCGGGCCTCAGCTCGGATTCTTCACAGACTGAACGTTGGAGTTGATTTGAGCTTTTTCTTCCTTTCTTTGAATATTGAAAATCTCTTGAGTTGCTCTTGAATAGCTCTTGGATTTTCTTCTGAAGCTTTCTTGGATTGATGAACTTGAGCACAGACGAAGCTTCCTTTGATTTCACACTTTTCTTTCACTCTATTTTTGAATCTTGGATTTTTCAAATGATGCTCTGTTTTTCCTCTTTCTGAAAGATTTTTCTTTTTCTCTCTTGATGTGTATTTCTCTCTATTGTATCTCTGATTTGAAAATGCCTTCTCTATTTATAGATTCTGCAAAATATAGCCGTTAGAAACAAAGAAATAGCCGTTATTGAAAAATCTTACCGTTGACGCTGAGTTGGCATTCAGAAAAATCATGCCCAGATTTGTTGGAGTCGACTCCAGCTTTGCGAGTCGGCTCGAAGATGCGATACCAAAAATAGAAATATTCAGAAAGTCAAAGGGTCGACTCCTCAAAAATAAGGTGTCGACTCCTGATAGTCGGGGGTCGACTCATGAAAAGTAAGGGGTCGACTCGCGAAGTGCTCAGAAAAACACCTCTGGTGTCTGAGCGGAGTCGACTCACACAGTCATGGAGTCGGCTCGACAAATCGGGGGTCGACTCGAGAAATCTCATGGGTCGACTCGAGACAGACAGACATTTCTGTATACTGAGTGGAGTCGACTCTGAAACTCTAGAGTCGGCTCCGGAACGTATCAAAAATCAGAGAATTTTCTGATTGACTTGAAATTCGTTCCAGATTCATTTTAAATCAATTTTTTGACTTGAATATAATAAAATTGTCATTAGGAATCAATTCAAGAAATGTTCCAAAAACTCATTGATTGAAATATGAAGTATAAATTTTTTTTTGAAAGCTTAAACATGGAGCTTGAAGTTACTTTCAAATTGATTAAAGTCATACTTAACATACTCATTGATTGTTCTAAATAAATTCATTGCTTATGTAAATAAACTCATTGCATCTTTTAATATACTCATGGCTTTTGGTAATCATCAAAATCAATAAGATTGGGGCAACAATTTCTCAACAATCTCCCCCTTTTTGATGATGACAAAAACATTGAGTATATGCATGATTGATTAAAGAATTTATTTTATTTTCATAGTTAGGCTCCCCCTGAATGAGGTAGCTCCCCCTATGAAACTCAATTAAGTATATTCATTCAATTATTATACACCATCTCATTCAATCATTTTAATATCATGATTATCTCTCCCCATGCATATACAGTTATAAAACTCTCCCCCTTTTTTGTTATCAACAAAAAGGTAGAGATGCATCAAACATAATCATTCATTCATTCATTCAAGATATGTTTTAACAAAATCTGAGATTCATTGATAATAGGAAGTACATTCAAACATTGAGCATTCAAAACAGACTTTTCATTACATCAATGTATTAAAACATAATATGAACTTCATTACATTGCAAAGACTAAGCATCTAATACATCAAAAGTGAGTCCTTACAATCCTAGTTAAGTGATCTATAATATTTTTCATTCCATCAGTTTGAATCTTAACATAATCCTTCAGTCTTTCATCTACAAAAGTGCAAGCAGTCAATATTTTGTCTTGGAGTTCAGCATTGCATTTTGCATAGGTTTCACCATCTCCACAGATGTCTTTAAGTTCTTCAAAGATATTCTTTAGGTCTCCACTTAAAGACTCAGATGAAGTGCTAAGAGTTGATTCAATCTTGGTGATCCGATCATCTAAAGAGTAAAGAGTTTCTTTAAGATTCATAAATTTGTTTCAAACTCTGATTTCAATTTATCTGCCTGATCATCAAGAAGACCTTTAAGCTGCCTTAACTGAAGTCTGAGAAACTGACAGACAATGAAGATGACTGATCAACCATCGGAGCAGGGGAAGGGACTGGAGCAGGAACAGGAGAGCTCGGAGGTACAGGCGAAGAATGTCTGACTGACGGTCCCGGTGCCTCAATATCCGCGGCTCTATCTTCCATCAACCTTTCCTTTCCCATCTGCCATTCTTCTTCACAAAACCCATTCTATGTATAGTGGCCAAACTATAGAAATCGGTATGTCTTAATTCCTCATTGGCTCACTATCTGATATGATTATCCCTTGGCTTTGAAAATTTTAGTAAGAATCATGCCGTAGGGTAAACTGGATTTTCTCTTGCTCCCACAATCAGCAATGTACCATAATATCATGCTTGGAAGATTAATGGGTTTACCAGTCACTATTGCATCCATTACAAATATATCTCTTTCAGAAACATAGTCAAATCTCCCAATCTTGGGGAATAGGATTCTACTACAAATATTGTGGAGAAGTCTCAATTCTAAGGACAATTGATTAGCAAAGACCTCTTCAAAACCAACAATCTCCCTGTTAAGCAGTCTAGATAGAGCTGGGCTTCTATCTTCAGAAGAAAAAGTAGATGTACCCGACACTGGAAGATCCAACAATCTTGAAAGCAAATCCACTGTCACTGAAATTCTATTTCCTCTAATGATGCTTACAAGTCCATTGTCTCCTCTAGATAGATTCTTATAAAATTCCTTGACTAGGG
Organism: Calamus simplicifolius; assembly: GCA_900491605.1. Taxonomy (NCBI): domain Eukaryota; kingdom Viridiplantae; phylum Streptophyta; class Magnoliopsida; order Arecales; family Arecaceae; genus Calamus; species Calamus simplicifolius. The sequence goes on along the minus strand of UESW01003841.1, from coordinate 1,259,287 downwards.
CTGGGTAGGTAGGACAATCTAAAGAACAAATCTTCTTCCCAACCCATCTCAATCAACTGCCTCCCCACAAGAAATCCTTCAGCCTCAAATAATTCAAAATCGACTTTCCTCCCGGTTGTTATCACTCTATCGGCAAGTCTATCTACCTGAGATGGAGCCGTAGAGGGAGAAGCACTAGGAGTCGAAGAAGATGAGGTTGAATCCAAGCTCGGTGAAGGTTCACGAGGGGACGCCTCACGGTCTTCCTCACCGCCTTCTTCCTTTTCACTCCGGCCGCACCAAGGTTAGATCCACGGGTTTTAGGGGCCATTTGATCTATGGAAGGGTTAATCAGGGATTTCTGAGGATTTGGAAGGTTAGGAAAAATTTTGGAGAGAGTATTTGGATGATTTGAGATGATAGAAATGAGCGGCGAGTCGACTCTGCCCTAGATAAATCGACCTGGGACCACTTCGAGTCGGCTCCCGCAAAGAGGGGTCGACTCCGGGTAGTCACAGAAAACTATCCCGAAGTGGAGTCGACTCGCGCAGAGAAGGGGTCGACTCTAGAGTTTCAGTAGAAACATGGAGTCGACTCCGATACTCACCGAGTCGGCTCCGAGACCATTTCAGAGCAAAAAACATAAAGTTTCAGATAATCTGAAATGTGTCCGGATAATGATCATAAAAATTGATAAAATAATCATTGGATTTTAATAGATCAATTAGATGTGAATTCTAGATAAGATTTCCTTAAAGATCAAGGATTTGAAAGAATTTTAGATAAAATTTCCTTAGGGGTTTCAAATTCATTCTAATGGATCACAAATCCCTAACTCTCCTCTAAGATAACAGAATCTTTCTTCACTCAAGGGTTTTGTAAATATATCAGCTAATTGATCTTCAGTATTAACATAATCAAGACAAATTTCATTATTGGCAACATGTTCTCTTATAAAATGATATCTAATTTCAATATGTTTTGTTCTAGAATGTTGAATTGGATTTTTAGTTAGATTATTGCACTTGTATTATCACATCTTATAGGTGTTTATCAAGTGTGATACCATAGTCTTCAAGTTGTCGCTTAATCCATAGGATTTGAGCACAGCAACTTCCAGCTGCAACATATTCAGCTTCAGTAGTTGATAATGCAACTGAATTTTGCTTTTTGCTAAACCATGAGATTAAGTTACTTCCTAAGAATTGGCATGCACCACTTGTGCTTTTTCTATCTAACTTACATCCAGCATAATCAGAATCAGTATATGCAATTAAGTTTAATGTTGAGTCTCTAGAATACCATAAACCTACATTTTTTGTTCCACTTAAGTATCTTAGTATTCTTTTAACAGCAATTAAATGTGATTCTTTAGGTTCAGACTGAAATCTAGCACATAAGCAAACAGCAAACATTATGTCTGGTCTACTTGCAGTTAAGTAAAGTAGGGATCCGATTATACCTCGATAATATTTTTGATCAACCTTCTTACCTTCTTCATCTTTGTCCAGCTTGCATGAAGGACTCATTGGTGTTCGAGGGGTTTGATTGATTCCATACCAAACTTCTTTAGAATTTCTCTTGTGTACTTTGTTTGGTTGATAAAGATTCCCTCTTTGCTTTGTTTGATTTGGAGTCCAAGGAAGAAGTTGAGTTCTCCCATCATGCTCATTTCAAATTCACCCTGCATCAACTTAGCAAATTCTTGACATAGAAGATTGTTAGTAGCACCAAAAATGATATCATCAACATATATTTGAACTACTAATAAATCTTTACTTTTTCTTTTCAAAAATAATGTTTTATCAACATTTCCTCTTATAAAATCATTTTCAATTAAGAATTTACTTAATCTATCATACCAAGCTCTAGGTGCTTGTTTCAAACCATATAATGCTTTGTGCAATTTAAAAACGTGATTTGAAAATTCATGATCTTCAAAACCTGGTGGTTGTTCTACATATACTTCTTCATTTATAAATCCATTTAGAAAAGCACTTTTTACATCCATTTGAAATAAGTTAAAATTCATGTGACATGCAAATGCAAGTAATAGTCTAATGGCTTCTAATCTAGCTACTGGTGCAAAGGTTTCATCAAAATCAATACCTTCTTCTTGATTATATCCTTTTGCAACTAATCTAGCTTTGTTTCTAATTACTATGCCATTTTCATCTAGTTTATTTCTAAATATCCATTTTGATCCTATAACAGAATGATTTTTAGGTCTTTCTACTAATGTCCATACATTATTTCTAGTAAATTGATTTAATTCTTCTTGCATTGCTAACATCCAATTATTATCTTTTTCAGCTTCTTCAATAGTTTTAGGTTCAATTTGTGATACAAATGCAAGATGATTACTAATATTTCTCATAGATGATCTAGTTCTTATTCCTTGAGATGGATCACCTATAATCAATTCCTTAGGGTGACTATAAGCATATCTCCAATCCTAGGAAGATCTATATCATTATGATTAGTGTTAGTATCATCATCCTTAGGTGAATCATTATCTTTAGCGTCTTGCTCATGATCTGAAGATACATCAATATTTAATTTTTCAAGATCTTTCTCAATTATGTTTGTATCTTCTTCATCATCAAATTTTTCGGAACGAGTTGCTAAAGATTCATCAAAAACTACATGAATGGATTCTTCAACAACTAAAGTTTTCTTGTTAAATACTCTATATGCTTTACTAGTTGTTGAATATCCTAAGAATATTCCTTCATCAGATTTAGCATCAAATTTGCCTAAATTATTTTTACCATTATTGTGAACAAAACATTTACAACCAAATGCATGAAAATATTTAATGTTGGGTTTTCTATCATGCCATAATTCATAAGGTGTTTTCTTTAAAATAGGTCTTATTAAAGCTCTATTTAGGATGTAACATGCTGTGTTAATAGCTTCCGCCCAAAAGTATTTCGGGAGTTTACTTTCACATAGCATGGTACGGGCCATGTCTTCTAGAGTCCTATTTTTCCTTTCAACTACTCCATTTTGTTGTGGGGTTCTAGGTGCAGAAAAATTATGATTAATACCATTTTCATTGCAAAAACTTTCAAATAAGTGATTTTCAAATTCAGTTCCATGATCACTTCTTAGAGACACTATGGTAGTGTTTTTCTCATTTGTGACTTTCTTGAAGAATTTCAGGAATATCGAGAAAGTCTCATCTTTGTGAGCTAAAAACATTACCCAAGTGAATCTAGAGTAATCATCTACTATCACAAGACCATATTTCTTTCCTCCTAGACTTGTGGTTCTAGTTGGTCCAAAAAGGTCCATGTGAAGTAGCTCTAATGGCCTAGAAGTTGAAACAACATTTTTAGATTTAAAAGAACTTCTCGTTTGTTTTCCAAACTGACATGCATCACATATTTTGTTATTTTCAAAATCTATTTTAGGTAGACCTTTTACTAAATCCATTCTAATTAGTTTTGAAATCAGGTGTGTGCTTGCATGACCTAATCTTCGATGCCACAACCAACCAATCTCATTCATATTA